>JAAXYA010000059.1:0-163396 GCA_013305525.1 Aspergillus quadrilineatus | reverse complement strand
CAATAAGCCGTCGAGGCCGCGAGATCCGGCTACCCCAGCGCTTCAGGACCGATTAAAAACTCTATATAGACCCCTAACAGTGACTATATCAAAACACCAAAAGATCATTCGAGAATAATAATTGTATGTGGTTGAATTGCTTCATGCTTAATATCATGGTTGGTGGTGAAATCGGGCGGCAGGTGATACCGGGCGTCAGGTGATCACCCACTGTAATTTTGATGTTGGGGGCGATCATGGATTTATAAATAATCATGGGCAGATCGCTGACTTACTGATCTGCTCCAAAAACCCACTGGGCGAATTAGAGTAGGTCAAAACCAGACCCAACCCGTGGTTTAACAAGTCTAGATGATAGTCTGGCGTACATAGAGCTCTACCTCACCACCGCGTCCTTTGTGCGCTGTTTCTGCGGTATTAACAGTATTGTCAGATTAGTGACTTACAGTCGGCAAACGCCGGCAGCTCAGGTAAATCAAACTGCAGGTGTGACATGAAATTTCCTGACGAATTTTTGTTACACTCGCACCGTCATTAAGGCTACATTTGCCAGCGCACACAGGACACCGGCAATCAAGAACGGCACGCCCATCCAGCCGTTGCCCTGGTGGATGCCCCATCGTAAAGTAGCAACAAGCATTGGCATAGATGCAAAAGACGCAATCGATTGAACCAACGGGATGGCCGAACAGGCCAGCCCGAGAATCTCTGGCTCCACAACCGCCATCAGGATGTTGCGCGCCGCCAGTTCCGAGCCTGCGCCAAGCGCAGTAGTCACAACACCACCAATAAGGCCGATACTGCGTCCTGTCAAGGATACCACCAAGTAGCCTATCATTAAAAAGGCCAAACTAAGTTGTGCCAGGGCTTTTTGGAGCCACTTTTGGTCCGAGGAAAACTTGGTAGTCAAGGCGCGAGAAAGCCAGGGGTAAATGACGAGCAGAATGCCGGTGCTGATGCCCAATTTGTTGTTGACAGATACGATGTTCAACAAGACGAAGGTATATTTATTCCTCAATCACATAGGTAATATATATAAAGGTCGCACAATTATAATATTCAATAATACTAGTCATTAGCAAGCTACTGCATAACTCGATTCTCCTTAATCTAACACGATTTGGGAAGCTTGATCTTCACCGCTCCGGTTTAGGCTATCAGATATATATTTATGGCTTGAATGTACAGGAGGATAACTTGAGAGATATTGGGTGGATTCATCATAACACGGAAGAGACTGGCTAATAGTAGGTACAAATAGTAGCAACTGCCTTCAACTTTTCTCCGCCGGTCCTTTGCAGTTCTAGAGCATTGCTGGCTTGCCCAGGAGACGCACTCTTATTCCCCTCCAACAAGGACAGATGCATTGATCTTGTCGGCCTGTTCCATTCCGCCCGTGAGGATGCTGTCCCCTGCCTGCTCAGAATGTGAAACCCGGAAATGGTCAAACTTCTGGTCATGCCACTCCCGGGCTGTGATCATCCGTCCCTTGGAGTCGCGGTATATGGTGTCATCGGCTGGACGCAGGAAAAATGAAATCGAATACCGGTGGTCCAGCTGCCGGTTGATAAACAGCAGCACGCGGTGAACAGTGGACAGCAGTCGGTTTTGTGTTAGGAACCGGAGCGAGTCACCTACGACGATAATGGCGTGGCCGTGCTTGGGCGCCACGTACACCCACTTGTTCTGTTGCGGCGACAGCACCTGGAGGCCCCATTGCTGGCAGAGGAGAAACGTCAGGGTCCCAATAACAGTATGCTTGTTGTGCCCTACGCCCTTGGCCGCCTCCTCCCCAATCTGGCTGGGGTAGCGGAACATGGACAAGGTGCTTGTGGTTGGCCGAGACGGGTCATGGAACGACTCCAGCGGCGTTGGAAGCTTTTCTCCCAGGACCTTAGTGAGGCAACGCAGAATCAGCATCGTCAGCCCGTGGGCGCTGGAAATGAACGACTCCAACAACTCATAGTGCTACTTCGATGCGGGCGCCAGGTTATCCGAGCGGGTCCGGCATTCCTGGAAAGAGATCTGCTCATCCTGGATCAGCAGTGTGCCCTGGAGAACGGAGAGCGGAATACCTTCAGACTCTCATAGTGGTCGGTGCGATCTTCGGTGGCCCCAGCAGAGGTACCACAAGGTTCATAGCTGCGGCTTGTCAGCGATGGGCGAACTGTCGGACTGGGCAGTCATACCCATGGATATCGCTTTTCCGGTTGTCCTTCATCTTCGCTTCTCGTGGCTGATCGAAGTACTCTGCCATAAAAGCCAGCACCGCATTCAAAGTGTCCACCAGACGCGGGGTTTCTGCAGTGGTCAAATCCAGATAAAAGAACCCATGTGTCTTGCCCGCATCGAACAGTCTCTCTAACTCCGCGTCATCTCCCCTCGCAAGCTTGCTGGGGTCAATGATAGGCAGCTCAGCTACAGATGGAGTGTGATGTATGACGCTCTGATCATAAAGTGCAGTCGAGCCTAAGTGCTTAGTACTTGGTGTACTCGTCGCTAGCTAAAGACCGAAAGATCCTTACTGCTAATTATAAGGATATAAATACCTTTGACCAAAGTAGCCACATTGAAGCACGAAGGGCTAGTGCCAAACCTAACCTAATGCAAGAAAAGCGCCCTCATCAAATCATAAACCCTAACCTTCAAATCCCTGGACCAAACACTCTCCTGACTATTATTCATGCTATAAGACACAGATCATGTAATCTTTGCTGTATCCCTCTTTTCAAACTAAATAACATGTCTCCAATTAATAAAGACCTCGTAGCCGTCTTCCTGATTGTGGACCAGAATTGATGACAAGCCACCCTTGAACCGCCCTTCAAGCAACACACGAACCTCTTCACCCCAGTGACCATCAAACTTGGTATTAAAAATAATTGCGCCTTCAGCCCGACGAACCAAAAGAAGAAAAACAATATCCCCGTCACCATCTCAGCCAGTTAAGAACCAGAATTGGGTATTATTAATACTGGATGGGTCTGATGCAGATGTGAGATTAAGACTCAAGGAGTTAATAACCACGACACTGTCTGGCTTGAGAGTTTCCTTGAATAGAAGATAGGAGTTAAGGTGAAGAGCTGCCTTGGGAATATCTGGCTTTGGTGGCAGTAGAATAGTCACTGGTTATTTTAGACTGGGGTCAAGGGCACTATCTACACTGCCAGAGATCATGGGTTCTTCCTTGAAGTTCTCTAAGAGCAGCGCCTTGGTTAGATCCTGGTAGTTGGTTGTATTATTTGTATTGCTAATAATTTCAAGGTCAAGTAGGTCAAGTTTATATCAGGGGACTTCTTTTCCCTTTCTAAAAATATACCAGTAAACATGTTTCTGGAGGTATACAAGAACATGCTCTCTAGTTAGACTAGCCAAGTCTTTACCTATCCTGAGAAGAGCTACCAGGACTAGCATAATTAAAATATTTGTAGTTAAGTAAATATTAGCCTCCTGGTTTGTTTTGCAGTTACTATAAGCAAGCTGACCTGATATATTTTCAGGTTTCTGGCTGAAGTTAAAGACTTCTGTAATAAGATTAAGAGTAGGATTCTAGGTCCTTCCATCCTGAGATAGGTAGATCCTAATCTAGAAAGGGTCGCTGCCAAAGGCATATTTATAGAAGTAGATACTAAATGCGTAGTCCAGGGATTTTACTGTGTCTTTGAGGTACTCTATACCTTTAAGATTAGCATCTATATTAACAAGGGCCTTGCAGGATACCCTGTAAAGCTTATTAATAGTTCTGCAAAGATTATCAAGAAGCCTTTCAGAGTAGTATAGGTCTGGCGCGTACTCTTCCTTCCAGGTTTGTAATTTAGGATAGGTATATCCAAAGGTGTAGGGCCAGCAGATATTATTTGGTATCAAGACCATGCCCTGTATATCTTTGTAGAAGGGTTGCAGTTTAGTCTCTAGTATAATTTTAGTACCTGGGGAAAGTCTAATAATCTCCTGGAAGAATTTATTAACTATGCCTTCCTTAAACTATTTATTAGGGTTGAGTGCTTGCCATAGGGCAAAGATGTGGTCAATATTACTAGTTATATTAGCAATATAAAGAAGCTTCCCAGAAACAGACTTACTAGTGATAGAGCCAGAAAAGAGGGTCAAATATTGTGACTGGAATTTATAATATATGGCTATTATAATCTCCTCCAACCCAGCTATGGATGTTATTATGTACTAAAGACTTGTTATAACTATGTAATATCAGGTATTTAAGTAATAGATTAACATATGATACTTGATATTGACGTTGTTAGAGATATCTTAGTCCTTAGACAACTAGGCTATAGTAGCAAAGCTTGAATACTCCAGCAGGACAGTAAGCAGTCAATAGACTATCTCTACTAGCTGACCATAGGAAGTACCAGATATCTACCCTGGCTTTTTGAGCAAGTCTGCAACCTTGTAGTTATTTATAATACCATGCTTCTATATTAGAGTTCCAGGTTTACTATCCTCCTCTTCAGGCCAACAGCTAGTAGCAATATATTCTCTATACTATTTTATAGTTAGCCCTGGATTATATAACTAGGGATATTGAATATATAAAGAGTATATTACTGTCATCCACCTATAGGTCCTTGAAGGCATCCATACCCTCTGTAGATATTAGCTTATTGTTTGGCATGCAGAACTGATAGAGGGGGTTTGGGATGCTCTCTTTATCCTTGCTATCTGTGGTAGGCATATTGGTTGTAGGGTACTTGGCTAGATCAGGAACCAAGCTGCGCACACCCCAGTCCCAGAAGGGGAGTTGCCAGGCATTGGCTGCGCGGGTCCAAGCCTCCTGGTCTTCTTTTAGAAAGTTTGGGATGATATTCTGGACCATAATCTTATAAAGTTGTTGCTACAAGTCATTGCCGTCAGTAGATTCAGCCCAAAAATAAAATAAACTTGCACACCTTGTACAGGGCCAGATATGTGCGATGCCATATTAGAAACAAGATGTTATTATACATGCAATAACCCCTTCCTGCACTCTCAGCCTGACCAATGGGTTTATCCCATGGTATATTAGGCTGTCTGTGGATACCAGCAATCTAAAAGAATAAGAGATGATTATAGAGGTCAATCTTTATAAAGCAATCCAGGGCCATGATGAAAAGCTTAACCTGCCTGTCATTGGCGGGTTGCTGCTCTATTCTTCAATATTCTGGCAGACCAGAACCTCAATATGAGGACTGGGAGGGGAACTATCCTTGGTCTTAACAGAAATCCTGTAGATGGGATAGTATTCCTAGTTACCAGATACTATAGTGGCAGGGGCCGGACGCGACTTTTTTTTCTGGTTTTTTGAAGAGTGAGGTTTAGAGGGATGAGAGGGGAACAGGCCTGGTCGAGGCCTGGTAGGATTCTGTTAGAAGGGCTTAAATAGAAACATCTGCTGCCCAGCATATCAGTCTAGAAGAGCAGAGTGCTTTATACTTGAAGGACTAGCCTAGGAGTTTCCCTAAAGTCCCTATACTTTTAATATAATTGAGTTTATGTCATGGCAAGCATGTCTCAAGCATGGACAAAACATAGATAGCTAAGGAGGTCAAATCAGGATATTACATGTAATAGAAATCACAAATAGCTAAGAAAGAAACCCATGCATCAAGTTAATCAGGAGAGAACTTAGTATATGATTTAATTAGAAATTTATACAAGTATATAAATATTCTACCTGTATAAGCAGCATGCAGTTACTACTTCTCAGGGCAAGGAGCTGCAATAATAGCTGTTTTTAAGTACCTCTGAGTTAAAGAGAGGCAGGGAAGTCTGCCAACTCAGGCAATTATTTGCCAAGTGGCACAGCAGTATAGTTAGCTCTTGCAAATAAAACAGTAGCTCAGTGCTCATGCTTATGGCGGCCCAATTATCAAGATTCTGGTTTCATCGCCCAGTCCTGCTTGCCAGGTACCCCTCATCCAGTTAGCCACAACTGTGACTTTCACACAGTGGCTTGCTGATGTTGGCTGTGTGTGACCCTTTGCACTCACCAATACAAGAATATAGTGATGATTAGATTTGGACCGCATATTTTCTTCTTTTCGCTCTGACCAAAGTGAGCCACCAGTTGGTCAAAAGCCCCAAGTTCAAGGGGACCGCCTTCTGAAGATACTTCCTGTCAATATCAGGGCCACTGTAAAGGGTTTCTGAAGAGCCCTTTGGACCTTTACTCCTTTGGACGTCAGCCTGCATGTGTTGGTTGAGAAAGAAGGATCTCTCATAAAAAGAAAGTCTACAGAAGGATTTCCAACCTGACTAGGGAGCATGAACAGCAGGCGTCTGCCTATAGGTTCCCTGTCCTAAGAACTGCATTAAACCAGATATTAAACCAGACATTGTAAGTACTATAGCCTTATTATTAATCTAGTCAGCCTGTGTGACACTTTTCATTTTAGCCTGAAAAGATAAACTTATATAAACATAGTAATTTATCTTGCTCTGCTGCTCAACCTAGCAGGACTGCTCAAGCATATATTCAAGCTAGCTATCTATCTTGTTGCTTTGTTTAGCACTACTTCCATTGTTGGGCAGTGTTACCATACAAGGATATATATAGGTAACCAGTGTACCAGTCACCATGTCGCCGGCACAATATAGCCTGGTCAGGGGTAGTCTGCCCCCTGTTAAATAGCTTCCCTGCGCGGCGGGCTCCTTCAAAAAATCAGACTCTTCTTTATGGCATAGACCTCGCGTCCTACTGGCAGCTACAACCAGCTTAACCTCAGCCTGCTATTTCTATCTTCTCTGCTGGATCCTTTTACAGGATTCTGTCAAAGGTATCGCCCTCTGGGTAGCATCTATACCTGGTTCCTTTGAGCCGACAGGGTCATGTACATTAGCACAGCATTCAAAGGCTGTGTCAAGAGATCCAACAAGTCTCTGTCCAGGGAGACAGCAGCCAGCAAGCTTCATGTTGCTGAATAAAGTAGTCATTAACTAAGGCAGGTTCATGGCGCGTCAGCTCAGCTGCGCCTACAGGTGGTATTAATATGTTTGTTTGCTTCTCAGGAGAGCTGGTAGGGAACTGGCTCAGCTTGGCTGAGTATCTCCCTGCATGGGCTTTTGTTTAAAACCTTTTATTTAGGGTAGTGAGCTACAGCTTTCTTATAAACAGCTCTAGAGTAGAGGTGACAGCAAGCTGGCCCAGGATCAGGTTAAGTCAAGTACTTTGACTGTCTGCAAAGATTAATAATGTTAGCTGCTGGGGATCTGACATGCCCTTTAATTCCATAGAACCAAGGCCTAATCAATGCTACATTGTCAACAACACTGAACTACTATCTATAGACCTAGGCCAGTTAAGGAGTAATATATAGCCTATCAAGATTCAATATCTCCTATTCATGCCATTTTTCTGTCATTATTACTGGCCCCTGTCATGCTGACCAGCGCTTGTCCACCAGACCAGTAAAGTATATTATTTACATTTTTGGCTCTTCTAGTACTGATTTGTGTCTATTCCCTAATCCTCCGCGACTGAACTAAAGTACTTCATAATCAGATCCCCTTCACCTGCGCCTTGCATTTAGACAACCAACCCTATAATACCCAAATCCCTTATAAATTTCTCCTAGCTATACTGAAATGTAGATCATACCTAAATGCCTGACCTTAGAACCATTGGAGTTGATTCTGACAAGACAACCGACCCCATCACCAACTGCTCCACAAGCACCTGGCCTTGTCTATCCTGCAATATAAATTCAGCCATGGCAGTACTAAGCTCACGCAATCACCATAACCCCAACATCTGAACACTATTTGCCCAACGACAGCCCTAACAGGACTATCTTGTCATGGTATACCATGTCTTCTTCCGGACCACCTACTCCTGATTCCAATCCATCTGAATAGGAAATGCTTACTTAATATCAGCACCGGGTTAATAGATATTGCTGAGGCCTATCCGCTCGTGTAGGCCATTGTCAGTATTAATACTATTTCTATCCACCCATCCTGGGCGTATCCAAACGTGAAATCCTATATAGATGATGACAAGAAACCCGGGTTGATAATTCCCCTACGACTTTATCTACTGTAATATGGCTGGGTCTATTCGCGACTGACCCCTTTAGTGGACTAGTGTTTTAAGAACCTCCAGCCTGGCAGATGGTTTCAGTTCTAGGAGACTAGGAATATAATATACTCTAATAATAGTAGTCTCAGGGATAGTAGCTATATAGTATGGATAATAGAGCATGCCAATGCCTTTGCAGAGGCACTATTACCAGGGGTTCTGGGCTAGGAGACAAGCAAGGTGTAGCTCCTGAATTATATCAGGCTAATTAATCTCGACGATAGAGTTCTGTCTTGAGTATAGAGGTATAGTAACTCAGCAGACAAAGCAGAATATATCAACAGATCTAGACTTACAGCTTTAACTAAGTTGCCTCCTTTCAGAGTATTATAGATCAGGGCGCGTATATTAGAAAGTTCTGGGAGATAATATATAGTAATAAAGTATATATCTATATATATCCCAAGTCTCTTGTGAAAAGGTCTGCAGGTGGTATTACTAGGAATGTCCAACTTTGATGGCTATATTAGATATATTTACTATCCTGGTTTCCCCAGGATCTGTTCCTGATTTATATACCTGATAAGGTCCACTGTTGTAGATTAACAAGCCCAGGGCAGTCTCCACAATTCATCTCTGAAACACCAACATTTCAACCAACAAAACTCTCACTGAGCAACAGTTATTCAAACTTTTTTTTTTTTTTTTTAGGGGACATAACAGAGATATAGAGAGAATATACTATTACCTGACATGCCATTTGATAGCCAGCGCAGCAAGATAGATCAATGTTGATAGTTGGTTGGGAGTTGCCTGTAGTTGCTAGCTATTTGTGCCGAGGCTAGGCCAACAACCCTGCTTAGCATGAAGTTGCTTGATCAGTTCTCCTATTAATGGTTTGCAACTACTGCCGGCGCCCCGTGTAGAATACTGCTAGCCTGCACAGAGTCATACAGATACTAGGGGTGGTTTCAACATAGAAATGAGTAACAATAAAAAGGGATGATTGACCCCCTGAGCATGAAGACAGTTTCTATTATTATATAACTGACTAATTATAATCTCCTGCTGTGTACTTTACTTTATAAAAGTATATTATCTTGATAAGATCCCATGGCAAATACAGATTCTGAAGATCCAGCCTACGACGGGGTTATGACCTATTCTACAACCTTTTATGTCTTGACCTCGGGGGGCAAGTGGGAAGAATGGGTGCCTGTCACCCTAACTTCTGAATCTGCAATAACTATATTCAACAATAAACCTACAACTAAGGGCATTGAGACAACAGAAACCATTGCAGATAATAAGTATATATACAAGGCATCCAAAACATCCACAGACCTGACCTCCTCCCCAGTGACCGTCACTGTCTACTCGCCCCTCCCAACCGAGACAGACACCGGCGGCGGCGGCGGAGGCAGTTTATCAAGTGGCGCAAAGGCGGGGATTGGAGTTGGTGTCGCGTTTGGGGTTATATTTAGTGTTGCGGCTGGGGCAGTATCCTGGTTTCAGCGTCGGAAAAAGAGAAGCGGCGATTGCGCTGCAAGAGCCACCAGTTATTACACAAACTGCCAGCATAAAGGCTGCGCCGCCGTTTGAGCTGAATCAGACAGGGAGACAGGTGTTTGAGCTTCCAGGAAAAGGGAAGGTTGGCGAGCATTCAGGCTTGGAGAATAGTCGGTACGAGTTGGATACATGACGAGTATTATATTTGCAGTTCATAATGCTTTATGATAAAGCGCTTGGTTTATATAGATCACATTCTGGTGTATGCCTATATTGTACAGCCGGGGAGGTTCAATAAAGCACCTGTTTCCAAGTGCTATTATATACGTCCCAGGCAAGCGTATGGTATAAGTAGTACGGGAAGTGCTCAAGTACATTTCAGTATGTACAAGAGGAGTTTACGCGCGCTGCTCGACCCTAATGATGGCCTTTAGGATATAGAAAGCTGACTAGAACGTGGCAAGAAGGAATAGCTTTAATGATATCAAGAAGCCTAGCTAGTCATGGTCCAGGTCAGTTCACCTCTTTTTGCTTGCTATCGTTATTCTCTCTAGAATCCAGAAACTTATTCTCATCATAAACCATTAATCAGGGCGAGCGGCAATACGTATCATACCAGTCTGACAAGGGGCCAGTGTTACGGTTCAGATTTCCCAAACGGCCATAGAACTCGGAGCCAGCAAGCGAGGCAGAAAGGCAGAGCGGGCTCAAACTGGGCACTTAAACTCCCCATGGCTATGATCCTCGCCTGCTGTCTATACAATAGTATTGGTGACAACAATCCCCGAACCACATTCTCGGTGTGCGCTTCCCCGGATTGCACAGTACTGTCCCGACCTCCTTGGACATTTCTCTGATCAAAAAGCTTGGATCCCAGAACCCCTTCCTCTTCAGAGACCAGGGGTCGAATTTCGACAATGGCATAGCATCTATAATTGTGCATCCGCTGATGAGTCACGCTTTCTAGTTTGGTGTTCGTTAGCATTTGCCTATAGTTCTTGTCTACCTGGAAAAATTGGTCCGTGGACCTAAGGCGAGGATCGCTGGGAATCGGGAGTTATAGGGCCCTGTTTTCGACACTAATTGCAATAAATAATTCTAGCACGGTATTCCATTCTAAATGGGATTACAGCTAGCGAGTGTCGTGGCCTAGTAAGTATCGTGGCTCTGGTAAGTGTCACAACTCTGGGAGAGTTATGGCCGTAGTAAGTCTGGGTTCTTTCGCAAGGGCATAGAGCCGATTAGGGCTAGGAAGAAAATGAACTATCCGGTTTAACAGCAGCATTTCTAATCGTATAGGTTCTTGCCTTAAACAGCCTCCAAGTTTACTATTTGCTCCAGCCTTTCAAATCTCTCTCCATATGTTTACTACTATGTCTTGATTATACTAGATATTTAGGTCGAATTTTAGCATAGCTAACAAGAAAGACAGACCATGCTTGAGCCATTCTAGTCGACGTTGGTATAGCTGCTATAGATCTCTTCTGCCGTCCCCTTGATTGACCCCTGAGCATGGAGGGTGTTATTATCTTTTTAAATCCATTGGAGAGACATGTCCTGGCAAGTACCACTGGCGCCATTGGTCCCTGGTAATACAAGCAGTATCTGGGTACTTGGCTTGAGAGGCTGGGTTTTGGCGGCCTGAAAGCTGCTCGTCAAAAAGATGAAAGAAGGTAGCCTGGTCATACTAGGCTGCCAATGGATTGAGACCCCTCCTAGCATATGTTGATTCTTGATCACTTCTCTTTTTCTATGTTTCATGACCGAGAAAATGTCTATCAAACTGTATTGCTCCCAAGCATAATCATTACTGGAGACCACGTTGCAGGAGAAGTCAGGCACAAGCCCAGTGGTAATTCGAGCACCGAATTCGAGACCGTCGTCGAGCTTCTAGGTCAACCCGACACTAAACTCGGCAATGGCAGGGGCCCAACAAGATGAGGCCATGCAGACCTGATCCAACTTGTTGCGGCAACCATGCACAGTCCTGCCATGGTCTGCCCAATCGCCTTCACCTTCCCGGCATGACCCGTCCTCTGTACTCCGTCATTGCTGGCCAGAGATATCCCATCACTGAATGGCGGCCCTTTCACCAACTCACCTTCTTCTACCAAGCTTCGGATTTAGCACCGGGCCTGCCGATAAAATGCTCGGCAACGTGACAGTGGCCGAGTATATGCTGCGGGCGGTTGTACACAAGGCCAGCGGCAATTCCTTTGCCAGGAGATCTAGCACTCACATTCGAACCCCGAGTGGGCATGAAGAGTGGTCCACAATGTGAAGACGCTGAAGGTTCCCATGCACGTTCAGATAGTTCATCTCCTCCCTAGGAATCAGAGTCGCCAACTTAAGTACAGCGAGAGGTCCAGGGCACTCCAACACCCTATGATCTCTGATTTCAACTTCTGCCTTACTACTATGCTTCCTACCTAGCTCAATTTGGGACAGAATGTTCCCTTTTTTTTGTGCAGGAAGATCTCCAACCGACATCCTCCACAGCGCCCCAAGTCCCAATCTTTGCTTAACCAGATCTTCATCAAAATCATAGCCACTGTGACACTCTTGCGGTGCCCACATTCCATTAACAGCAGGTTGCTATTGTATCCTGAAAGATGGAGAATATGGGTGAATTTGACTCGAGTGCCTACTTTACCAAGACAGTCGTCGTGGCGCCCATCTGGACAACTTTGCCGAGCTTTGACATATATAATACCACGAAGCATACTATTATAGTCATGGGAGAGATTGAATGTGCAGGTAAGAAGGTTCCTATCTTTAATCAGGCTGACCTCAATATCCTTCCTGCTGTTAGGGCGCAAATCTGGAGGTTTCTATACATAGCCAACAAGAGAGAGCTGCTTGATCAAGTACCTTACGAGGAACTCAAGCCATCATTGACTAAGTATATCAGAAAGTATTTGGGTCTACCTTTTTCTTGATCTGACACGCTCGGATGTTATGCCTTATTCTCTGATTCTAGAGGTCGAAACAGCACCTCGCCCAAGATAATATCGTTTGCATATCTCTCAACGCCGGATGCCGCATCGGCTGCTGTGAAACAAGGTATATCACCATCGGCATAGAGATACTTTCAGTCAAGCTTCCAAGTCAGAAGCCAAAACGTGCGATCATGGTTTCCAGGAAAGGCCAGGATTTATCGGGTGTCGTTGAGGCTGGCAGCGTGCTCGCCGGGTGCGAATCCGGGCAATGTGGAGGAAATGCTGAAGACGCAGCCATACTCCACCGTGAGGCCTGTTCAGACACTTAACTGCACCTGAAGCGGTGTGCCATGCTTGCCGCTCGGCGCGTTGATGTCCACACCGTGCTGCTGGAACAGACTGGCCACATTTTCGTGGCCCCTGGACGCCGCGACATAAAGGCAGTTTTCAAGAGTGGCCGGCTCGAGCGAGGCGGAATGCTCAAGAAGCACTTTGACGGTCTCTGCGTGTCCGGCGAACGATGCAGCCTTCAAGGGCTCTCTTGTCAAGGTCCGGATCCCCTTCCAGCAGAGTCAACACCACCCTCGGCAATCCAAATAGGGAGGCGAAGTAGAGAGGAGAAGTGTCCGAGATCTTCGGTCGCTGTCCCGCGGCCTTATGAAGATGGAGGTATAGGTGGCACCACAGGCCAAAGTTTTCTCGTCCCTCTTCATCCTTTAAAAGCTTCATCGCCAAGGTAAAGACGTCGTCATCGGGCTCGCTGAGGTGCGCATGGGCACACCACCCCTGGACAGCATATCGCAGGAACTTGTACTCCTCGAAACGCTGCAGCAGTTGATCCCCCGGTTCAACATAGTTTGTAGAGAAGTCGTTGTAGCACAAGTAGATCAGGCACACTCGCGCCAGCTCTGCACGAACATCCAGCAAGTCTCGGAGCGACGCTCTTCATCCTGTGCTGCATCGTATGTCAGAATCGCAGCATTTTCTTTTCCAAATCGTGCATCAGATACGACTCGGCTTTGCACTATATCATATCGCTCGAGCTTCATCTTGGGTCGGCCTGGGATATTCACAGGAATCTCTTTCGTCAACGCTCTCCACGGTCTAGAAATCTTCCCTGGCACGTCCTCCTCCCGGTCTGACTGCAATGTACGAAGGTTTATAACACGATGGGCCGGTTTTGCAGTGTGATTATTGACCTGGGGTGTCGCTTCATTGATCGGGTTGGGATTTTCTCCGGCACCGGATGGAGCGCTACCGTGGGGTCGCGAACCATGCGGTGGATATGGGGCTCCTGGGGGAGACCAGTAATATGGCGATGCATAAGCACTGCGGAAGGAAGTCGAGGGTGACGGTAGACTTTGATAAGCGTACGGCGAGGGGTAGTACGGAGGGTGATAAATGGTATATGGTGTTTGCACATATGGCTGCGAATGACGACCAGAAGGAGGCCAATAGCCTTGAGGTTTAGTAGATGGGGATTTCTGTTGTCGAGACCGGCACCGTCGTGACACTACCTCATCGTCATATCTGCGAACAGACGCTGTCTCAAGGGGCAAAGAAGTTTCTGACTCTTCGTTAATTCGGTGATTATAAGGGTATCTGGTAGCCACACGGGCTCCCGTTGGGAACGACGTGTGCAAGGATCGCATCCGCTCAATCTCTTTGAATAAGGCATCTGCACTGTGGTTTGCCCATGGAGGGTCGTTGAATGGAAATAAATCTTCACGAGGAGATACTCTCCCGTGGCGTCGGCTCAGATTTTCCTCGGATGAAACAGTTGAGTGCATGCTTGTTCGTAGGGGAGTTCGGGGCTCGGTCCCATCATAAAGGCTGTCAAACAATGCTGATTGATGACTGACATCCACTGGGACATTTTGGTATCCGTCATATGCCCGTTGAATGCTTGGTTTGAGTAAGGATGTCGCGACCTGGCGATATCTGGAAGGATGGCCTCCGCGTCCTCGTCGTATTCCTCGATGAAAGCCAAATGGGAAACACTGCGAGCAGACGACATCTCTTCAGGAGCAAAGCAGACCAAAGATTCTGAATATTTAACTTAACGTGAGAGTGCATAGCAGGACTTGATGAATAGATGAGAAAAGCGCTGCGAGGCTCGGCTTGGGGGGAGCCGTGACAGGGAGCCCGGCAGTGCTCACCTGCATGCACAAGCCACTTTCGCGTAGATAGCCTTGGTAGCCCCTACAGAGATGATATTGAGACGCAGATCTTAATGTTACCAAAGCTTGTCATCGTTGGATCACCGGCGCTTGGAACACAGAGACCGTTCTTACTAGGAAAGAAGGTCTCCTCTGTTAATCCAATGTTCATCAACACCGGTCAGCAAGTCTGGTTGCGACAATTGAGATTTCGGATCCTATCTTTTACTGCGCCGGTGAATGTTTGCTATAGCTCAGCCACCACCATGCATCATGATGCAGCGCGTCCATTTGCTCTTTCCAGCCCGAGCAAATCAATACATATTCTGCCAATACCAGTTGTCACATCTAAGCAACAGGCAAGGGTTGTTAAAGTCAGCATTTATTTTCATGGACATTTAGGGAATGCTATCAGGCATTATGCAGGGTAACCCAGTCGCGTATAAGCCCTCCCAAGCAGGGTGTCTCTGAGCAATCTTGACAGATCAAATCAATTCATATCCTATCCAAAGATCTTAACAATGCGAATCATGCTGAGATACGATCTGGAAAATAGTAGCTTGAAGTATATTGAAAAACGCATAAGGTACGGGATGACGTAACTAGCAGTCTGAGGAAGGCTGTTGAACTGTGATTCTGGGCATTAGAAACTCGCGACCCGTGGACTGCTATAGCGTAAGATTTCATCTACCATACTCCCGCATGAATTTATACGGGTCTACATCATATTGCATGCTTCTGCGCTTCCACTTATCGAGCGTAAAACCTGACCATTGGCTTGAGGAAGTATGCACCAAAAGTAAATGGACAGTAATTCCCATCTCGACCGAGTGCCCGAGGGAGAATGTCTAGGTGCTGGCTCAGGAATATATTTAGAATAGAATAACGGAGTAGATACAACAGGCGGGCTACATAGTCAGCGAATAAGAGCATAGACGAGACAAGAAGTAGCTCGAGGTTGCGATCCAGATCGAAGCCGGAGGCTCGGAAACTATTAATTGGACGGTCAGCAACAGCAGAATTGAAGCTCATTTCTGGAAAATACAATAGGGT
Organism: Aspergillus quadrilineatus; assembly: GCA_013305525.1. NCBI lineage: Eukaryota > Fungi > Ascomycota > Eurotiomycetes > Eurotiales > Aspergillaceae > Aspergillus > Aspergillus quadrilineatus. Next base: position 147,722 of record JAAXYA010000059.1, on the reverse strand, counting down.
CACATTTTCTTAGGTCCCCCTGCTCTACTCCAAAGATGCACTGAGATCATAGAATATCTGCCTGATCAAGTCGGGCATGAGAATCGTTAGAATTAGAGCTAGAAAACCAGAGCGCCATGTATCTCGCGTCACCTTGTAAATGGTCCCACAAACAAGAGAGTCTCGAATATAAGTACTTCTCTCGTTGTCTAACCCTAAGACGATACATATACCTTGGCACCCTTGAATTTCGCAACGGTTTTGGTTTTACATCATAGTCCAGTTACTGGCCGTGTTTCCCAGGTCGAAGTCTATTGCCCAAGACAACAGATCAAAATCTTCACAATCGTCCAGATTGATAGCGCCAATCTGCCCAGCTCCCTCTGTGAGTAAACTGTGAATATTAGGGGTCAGTTCCGGCATTTGGCTGACGTCAGTGCTCGTCGGAACATCAGGAGTTGCCTGAAACTTTGATGTTGCAAACTTGTCCAAGATCTTATCCAGCTTCTGCTCGATGGCTTTTGCAGCTTGCAAGCAAAATGCTTGGTTTCTTTCCCGGGAGCTAGCCACACTCTCAAGTTGTGATGCAAGTACGGAAAGATGCCTAATCACAGCCGATGTCTTTATGCCAGGCGGAAGGGTTAAGGAATCTTGCGTGACTTTTCCTAATGCAGTCAAAATGACTGCGGCAGAGGACAAGCCACAGGACAGAAGCTTCACCTTATCAGCTTTGCGGAAAAGAATGGGACGGTAAGGTAGGGGAGTACGAACGATTTCAGGCAGATCATTGAAGGTAAAGGCGCCTTTTCTGCGAGTACTTCCCATTCGAACAACTGTCTCCAGTATGTTCGTAGACACATCAAGCAGCTCGGGAAGCGGGAATGAGTTATCTTCTCCAAGGAGGTGGTATATCTGGAAATGGATTTGGAGGTAGGCCAGATGAATCTTCGCATGCATATAACAATCGGTAAGAGGCATGTTGGATTCCCAGCAATTTTGGGTATACCTCAGGTGAGGAAGCAGGTTATCCCAAGTCTGGCGGCATCGAGAAGACAACTCCCTAAATGGCTGTCAGTGGCCATCAGCATCTCTCTGATTAATGGTTCATACCTGAGCCGAGCGGGGTCAGCTCCCTGTGATTGAAAATGATATTCGACGATTTCTTCCCGGAATTGACTCAAAATATATCGCAGCCGGGCCCAGGTTGCCGCCCTAAGTTTCCCGTCCGTGTTCCAACCATCTTTTGTGAGCCGACTCTTTGCTTCCTCTAGTTCCTCGGGAGTCTGCGCGAAAAGTTCGTCATCTGATAAGTCAAGGGGAAGCTTGACGTCGACATATCGAGAGGTAATGCGAGGGGGTAGATTGAACACCAAGCCGAACATTTTCTCGAGATAATATTCAGTCACAAAGCATCTCCTCCGGCATTCGGCTAGAAAAAACGGTGTTCTCTCAGGGGAATATGTCGCTTCCCTGTTCAAGCCCAGAGCCAATAAATCTGTCGTGAGATCGCCTACCAAACGCCACACGCCGAGACCTGAAATCAATTAGTAACCCACAATAAATAAAACTTCCATGATGTGACTCACTCGCATCTCCTTCCAGGAATGATCTTAGCAGCGCATTTTCATTCGCTAACCATATGATGACGTCGGTCGACTGAGGTGCAAGGTCACGAGCTAGTCGTAATGTCAACGTACTATACCAAACCATATCTTGAACAAATGCGCCATCCTTATCCTCGTCGTGATCAACGAAAAAGGCTGATGCACGGGCAGCCATAGTATATAAGAGACCAATAGTCTCGACTCGAAGATTCGCGCCGCAAAACAAGGCTAGGAATTCCTGCAGGTCTGAAGATGGGTTGATGACCACCTCTGTAGAGGAAGAGAGCAGCACAGTTTCTGATATCTCTGAAATATCGCCCAACTCTACTCGGTCTCCTTTTTCGCCGAGAATATGGCCTGAAGATACCAGGTCTGTACGGAGCGTTTCCAGGAGGTGCAGAACGACTGGTTTCGGTACGAGTCCGTTATGTTTAGAAGAATAGTATTGATGGAGACACTTCTCAATGACTGGGAGATATCTTAATTGAGACACAATCTCCTTCATTGTCGCGAGATGGGCCTCATAAGCCTTGCTGTCACGCGAGCCCGGCGTGGGCGTCTGTGGCAGCGTGTCAGAGACGGTCGACATGAAAGGCCACGTGTGGAATCTGGGCAGTCCAGCTGCAGACAGTCCAAGATGGGCCTGGCTACATTGTGCGCGGTTCTTGCTTCGTGATTGTGTAGCAAGGTTGGATTGAGGTAGCGTAGGCATGGTCAGTCTTTGTGCACCTCGATTTTTGGTTAGCGGTGCGGGATGGTAGTAACATCGAGAGTCGAGCCCACGACGCTGGCATGAGGCGCAAACTGGTTTGCCATGATCACATCGGCTTTTTCTCTCTCGGCAAGGTTCACATGAGGCCAGGGCACGATTACGCCTGGTTGGCAGTGCTGACATGTTCAATAACCTGGGGATTGAGCGACGTGCCCGGTACAGATTCACCCCTCCTTCGGTTGGCTTTCCAGGCCCACAGTATTAGAAGTAGTATTTTGCAGATTCAGATCCGTGTTCAAGTTATTTTTCTTGATTCACTGGGGATATGGAGTCATGAGGAGCACTTGAAAACAAGTTCTCAATGTTAGAAGCCTGTCAGGTGAGACTTACCCCAATACAAGACCGGTACCGGAGTCCGTATCGGACTTGTATCGGAATAGCTGGCTTCGTTATAGGCAAATACAGCAGATACATCGTCACTACTGTGGTCAATTCTGCAATAAAGCTGAGACACGAATGTGTACTCTTGCTGTAGATTCCAAGGAAAAGAGAGAAGGGAAGAGGATCTAAGTGATCCACACTAGAACTCCAAGATATCGCAAGGTAGCAATCTATATTCTCTAAAATAATCACTCTATGACGCAGCCTGCTTATCACCCTCAGTAATCATGTAAGACGCTCTCCTTACGCTTGAAGCTACTGTATCTTAAGAGTGTTGAAGTCCATTCCGGAGCCGCGAAATATGCTCTGACAAAGGAAAGAATCAACAGATCTCTTCTCCTTTCATCTTGTCTAACTGTTGAGCAAGAACGTCACAAGGCCATTCACCTTCCACGTTCAATCTTTCGAACCCTAGCACTCAAGCATCGAATCAACCTAGTGTCGCCGATTGGATAGCTATCTACTGATACGATATCGCGGAAAGCAAAGCCACTGCAGAAGTTTGTTTGCATTTGCAAGAGTACAGTGGCAGTCCACTTGTATCCATTGACCTGACTGTTCATGACGTACCGGTTCACGCCGTGTAACCAGGCTTGTATCATCCAGGGTCCCTTTGTTCTCTGTCATAAAACGTGAGGCTTTGTCTGATGCGTATCGGCCGACAGTTGCCAGAGACCTCGATCTTCATGGAACTAGTGCTTTTATAAAAGAATTGGGTTCGCAGACACCGATAAGTTTGCGGGGCTCATGGATCCCTAGGGAAATGATTCGCTCCCTAGGATGCAGCTGCCTGGAGGAGACTACAACTCCTGCTGAATCCTAAATGGTGTCAGCGTGATAGGATAATCCGACAGGACACCATCATCCCAGCATGTCAGTCCTTTCGGTATTACCCCTTAACGCCGGGGCTGGTGTGAGTGAGACCTGTTACAGAGGACATATGGAGACTGATTATTGGATTGCCGTCGAGTACTTCTAATAAATTTGAGGCGTATGGAGGATTGGAGAGAAATATCTAAAACAAGTCCCACGAAATCCCTGAAGTAGAGGACATGAACTCTTGCGAAAGCCGTTCTAGCCCATCAGTACACCACAAATTGGAGAAGGCTAGAGAATTACCAACGGTCCAGGGTGCGGCAAAGCCCAGCCACGACTCCTGCAATACTGATTATGAGCCGTCCTCCGCCATTGTCGGCATTGACTCTGACATCCAGCTAGGATTAGAGTGCTCCGCGGAAGCCCTGTACCCGGCATCGTCGTCCAGGCCAAGCAGATTCAGTAACGAGCCCGGCAAAGGCGAGCTCCCAATGGACCCCATCAGCGTCACCGGCTCCGGCGCCTGTTTTCGTGTGGCCTTGATGAAGAGCTGGGCTACCACATGAGCCCCAGATGCGGCCATCTCACTAACTTGAGCGAGCATTTGCAGCCGACGGAGTGCCTGCTCCGCCGCCTGGGGGGCCTTGTCGCGCGTCAAGCATTCAGTCCTGACGCCCAGAAGCATAATATTCTCCTCCACGTGGTCAAAGAGGAAGTCCCCGTGACAGCAAAGACCAAGCAGGAGCACGGCAGCCTCAAAGGTGTTGAATATGATGGCTGCAAAGTGTGTATGGGAGCTGCCAAACATGGCGTGCAATGCTGTGACAGACTCCAACTCCTTGATGGCTGCCAGGGCCAGCCGCTGTTTCTGCGACTGCAGCAATACCTGTCTGTACGGGGTGAGGCGGGCGATTTGCGTGGACTTGAGTAACAGCAGCGGCCGGAAGTTCCAACATATGCTATCAAAGATTGCAATGTGCAGGAGTTGTCGCTGCATAGGTAGCTTGGGTAAAATAGCGTCCTACTGGGTGTCCGGCTCTAGTGCAAACGCAGGTGACAGTGTCGGTAGATATTCAGCACAAAACCTGTCGTATCGGTGCTCACCCTCCAAGGGGTCGTACTCAACCTTTCGCCGCGGCCCGAAGCTGCGCCAGAATCGACCCAGAGTACTTGCATGAGCTGCTCCGTGAAAATCCCTGGTGCACTAGCATCAGTGTTGGTGCCTGGTACAAGATGCAACCAGGGAAGGGCGTCTGCCACCATGTCGTCAGGAAGACACAGGACCCGATCTAGCTGCCGGGACAAATGGCTATCTAGGACATACAGACTGCAAAGCGTCCTTCGCTCTATCTCCCTTTCCAGGTCCTGGGCCCCATCCATACCCGGAAGTGGCGCATCAGCGTGGATGCCTGCTTTCTGGGCCGCGCAACTGGACGCGGCAAGGCCCTCCCAAAATCGGTCGGTTCTGCCCTCGCACGAGAATTTGAGAGCAAGGAAGAGAGTATGCTGGACACGCACCAGCGACCCTTTCCAATCCAGAGACAAGCAGGCCTGAGCTAGGCTGTCACCAACATCGCTGCAGGTATTGCGGATGTCAGTGAGCGAGACCCCGCCGATACTGTCCACCCTATGGGAAGGAGACGGGAGAAAGTGCGCTGTGTATGCGCTGACGCGGAGGATCAGAACAGTGAACTCGACGTCGCGCACAGGCAACGGTTGATTTTCAGTCCACCACAGCTAATACTGTGCTAGGAAGCTAGGGGCATGGTTGATCTGTTTCATCCTGACGGCAAGCTGGATTAGCAAATCCTCTCGGAACCATTTCCGGCTCAGGAAACGCATACTAATTCAACTCATATACAAAGTACTGCACAAGGAAATCAAGTACATGGCGTTTGGAATTCGGCTGAGATCCCGCTCCATACGCTGAAAGAGATGGATATCGGATGCCCTTGTTTTGCTGCCATGGCTGTCACCAAATATCCCTGGTGAGACTGAGAAAGAAACGAGGGGATGTCATCACTGCCACTGTCCACTAGAGCCTCCTTGAAAGACCTTGCCCAGCTACGGACTAGGTTCATTCCTCCGGCAGCTCACGAGGAGGGTGGGACTCGTATTCTCATTGACGACGAATCCAGTTCCTGCTTCTTCATTATTATTGGCGGAGTCTACATTGGCGTCAGGCGAGGACGAATCCTGTCCCTGCAACCAATTATCTTTGGTAGATTTCGTCTGGGAAAACCAAGCCAAATCTCCTCCCTGACTCGCCGGCGGCGGTTAAACCAATCTGCCCTTTAGGCTTATTGCGTACGTGACGTGCTAATTAGCAGCCCCCATCGCCGATCCAATCTAGCGAGTCAGCCATGCGGATGCTACAAATGACAGGATGCATTAGGACAACATTTTGGTGGTTGATAGTCTCTCCCGCAGTTCTTTTAATCCTTCCCACCAGTGTATTGTCGTTATGTCGTGCCATTGTTGGGCCCGGGTGAAGCCAATGTATGCTCAAAGTTATGGGTATATCCAGAGACACTACCGCCTTGGACGATTACGATATGTCAATGATGCCGTTGAACACCCTGGGCGCTGTGCGGGCTGTCTTTACATGCCGGGTGTCCTTACTTCTCTTACGTCTCTTTACTTGCGGCTATATATAGATAGTTGTTGCGTCCCCTATCTTCTAACCACATTGAAGTTAAGGTACTCGCTGTCGGTCTCAATTGGGAGGATCTGGCCTCTGCTCCGGACGCTTCAATCAGAACAATCTCTCAAACGATCACTGGGCGTCTTCCGGATCCGGCGTCCGCGGCCTCAAAGTAAATGACCGCGTTTATGGTATGGGCAAGGGCCGTTTTGGCACATACACGTGCGTGTCGGCTGCCCTGATGCCAAAGTTGCCTCTCTATATCGACCCCATCGAGGCGGCGACGATGCGCCTAATATACATGACGGCTGTATATGCCTTCGAGCATGCTACTCATACGCACAAGAGACAGAAATTACTGATTCAGTCGGCTTCGGGGGGCCTGGGGCTTGCTGCTATTCGGCTGGCCCGTTCCAAGAAGGCCGAGATCCCCGCGACAGCCGGCCCTCCAGACAAGGGCAGGTTCCTGACCGAGGAGATGGGCATTGCGGCCAGCCATATCTTCCCCTCAGCGACTCAGCAAGTTCGCGCACATCGTCCGCGCCACCGATCACGGCGGCTTCGAGTCATCCTCAGCACAGCCCAGAGCGACATGCTATACGAGTCCATTAAAGCTTTGGCGCCACTGGGCCATCTGATCGATGTTGAACGCCTAGGCATGACAAGCGCCATGTCCCTGGGCCTGGAGGTCTCTTTCGAAAGTGTGCTGGCTTCACCTCATTTGATCTTGATCTCGTAGTGAAGCGCGACGTGCAACTGGGCAGCGAGCTGATGCGGGCAGTAAACGAGCAATATCGTGCCGGACGTATCGGGCCAATACACATACAGCCTTGCACTGTCTTGCAGATCTCGCAGTTGGACCAGGTGCTTTTGCAATTCTTGAAGAGTACCCATCTGGGAAAAATGGTGGTCTTGTACTGCAAACCCGACGCGATGGTTCGCGTGCACCGGTCCATCACACTGACCCAGTTTGACCCGACCGCACGGTACATCCTCGTGGGCGGTCTTTGCGGCTTAGGCCCAATGATCGTGCGCTGGATGAGTGACCGTGAACATGGTCGTCTGGTCCCGGCGCGGCGCAAGCAGTCTCGACCCCGAAGCCGTCGCCCTTATCGATGAGCTGGCGGCGCAGGGCGTCTGTGTGAAGCCGGTGGCCCGCGATGTTAGCAACCGCGAACAGGTTCTACGCGGTGTACAGAACGCCGTGCTGACGGCTGTCTCGTCCGCGGTGTCTTTCACTTTGCCGTCTCGTAACAAGACGTTCCGTTTGATAAGATGACTGCTAGGAAGTTCCACGAAGGTATGTCGGCGAAGGTTCTGCGAGAGAAGCACCTGCATGAGGCGACGTCCTCGCTGCCGTTGGACTTCTTCATCATGACATCCTCCCTGGGGACTGTATATGCGTTTCTCACGCTATCTCGCTGCCAACAACTTCCTCGACTGCTTTGCGCGCTACTGACGTCGTCGCAGGCTTCCTGCCACAACGTTCTCACTGGGCCTTCAACGATGTGGGCGTCTTGACCAGTGACACCGTTACGGTCAACCTTTTCGTGCGCGCCGAGGGCCAGACAGTCACGGGTAATCGGGGCTACACGGGTCGTTTGGCAAAAATCTCTGCAGCATGCTAGATTTGATGGATGTGCGCACGAGGATTGAGTCGTTGGCGATACAAGTTGTAGCAGAGGCAATTACAGCATAATCGTGAAAGGCAGCTGGAACGAGAAATAGTTCATACAGAGTAGAGTAACATCATAATTAGTCATGGAATTCATGCTTATTTTATACATCCAAGTTTGGCCGGCCCTAGTATCAACCTCCCCTTTCATCTGACCAACAACAGGGACTTATCTGCGTCCATGAAACCTCCCTCCATCCAGGTCGCTTTTTCCACAGCCATATTACCAGTGCATTCTTCGCAGTGGACCAGTGGTCCAGTGGTCCTGATCGTCGGGCATTCATTGTCCCCCGTGGGTCTGATTCACATCGGCCGATGAATATCGGGTCAACCAGCCATTGCGGTGTTAACTGGGCTAAAGTCCGCCACTGTTCTTGATTCTTGTGTATTAATGACAGGTGATTATTATTCAGTCCTCATTTGTCGGTTTTAACGGATATAAGCGCCTGGTTACGGGGAATACGTCAAGTCACTAGTCAATGTAACGATTTATTATCCGCTTCACGTCTCTTTGGTTGAGACCATTCGAATGAGAAGTCGCTCGATTATGCATCGTTTGAAGGCGTCTGTCTGATTGAAACATATCTGTCGACCTAACTCCTACCCCAGAACGCTGCTCTGGGTATTCTCCAACTCCATCACCAGCCATCGCGTTGTGCCATGGAGACTTCGACTTCCTCGTCATCTTCTGCGCACGAGAAAACAGACATAGAGGCTTTTGCTGCCCGACTCTCGCCCACTGACGTCACGATGCCGCAAGATCCTCCACTGTCTGCATCATTTGAAGAAAAGACAGCTGGACAGGGCGATGCCAGCGCTACCGACGAAGATGTCCGCAAGATTACCGGCTTCCGCTGGTTCCTCATCTGCGCCGCTCTCTACCTCTCAGCCCTTATGTACGGGCTAGACACGACCATCGCTGCTGACTTGCAGGGAGCCGTCGTCGAGACCTTCGCCGAGGTCTCTCAGTTGGCCTGGATCGGCGCTGGTTTCCCTCAGGGATCAGTGGCCGTCATCCTACCCTACGGGTTCCTCTACACGTCCTTCAACATGGAGTACCTGTAGATTGCCGGCATTGTGCTCTTTCAGGCTGGCTCGGCCCTCTGTGGCACCGCGCCGACCATGAACGCGCTGATCGTGGGCTGCGTGCTTGCCGGCGCCGGCGGCACTGGCATTTACCTGGGCGGCCTGAATAACTTCTCAGCAATGACGACACGGCAGCAGCGCGGCATCTACCTCACGGGCACGGGCTTTGTGTGGGGATTAGGCGCTATACTCGGGCCCGCTGTCGGCGTGGCTTCTCTGACTCTTCTGCCACTTGGCGATGGGGATTCTACATTCAACCTCATCATCGGCGCCATCACGGCCCCCGTCTACCTTTTTTACTTGCCAGCCATTCATCCAGGGGCGGGCAAGAGCCTGCATGACCGCCTTGTGCGCCTTGACTACGTGGGCTTCGTCCTCAGCGCCGGCATGTGGGTGGCGTTCGCTATGGGGTTCATCTCAGCCGGTGGTGTGTGGGCGTGGAGTGAGCGGCGTACGATCGCCTTGGTCGTTGTCTTTGCCTTGCTTCTCGTGCTCTACACCCTGCAGCAGTACTTTTGCGTCTTCACTACGGCTGCTACGCGGTCCTTCCCTGGCCATCTGGTGCGCTCGCAGACGCAGATCCTGCTCTACATCACCACCACTTGCGCCAACACCGGCATGTTCTTCACTGCATAGTACATCCCCATCTACTTCCAGTTCACGCAAAATGACAGCTCGCTGATGGCCGCCGTGCGGCTTCTCCCTTACCTGCTGTTACCATCACCTGCAACCTGGCCACCGGCTGGGCGTTGTCTAAGGTGCAGTACTATATGCCGCTATGTCTGGTGTCGGGGGCGCTAATGACGCTTGCCACGGGACTCTTTGTCGGCTTGCTGTCGCCCGAAACCCCGACGGCGCAGATCTACGGCTTCAATATCCTGATGGCTGTGGGTACCGGCATCACGATGCTGCTGGGCTACGCCGTTGCCAGTCTGAAAGTGCCCCCGACGGGCATCTTCAGCGCGATCAACCTACAGAACAGCGCCCAGATTGGCGCCACGGTCATCTGTCTCGTCACCGGTCAAGTGTTTCAGTCCACGGCCGTGCGGAACTTAAACGGGGTCCTGACGGGACGCGGGTTCAGCCAGACCGAAATCCACGACGCGGTGGCGGGCGCGCAAAGTACGCTTTTTCAGACCCTGAGTGGAGACCTAAGGGATGCCGTGATTCGGGCCATCACGGCCGCCATGCAGAGAGCGTTTATTGTACCTTTGGTGGCAGGTGGCGTGGGATTAATCAGCTCATTGTTGATGAAGAGAGAGCGGCTGTTTGGGTAGGTCGATCATTGTGGATTTAGAAGCTGAAACTGTCCCTTTATCAATGGTGGCTATGATACCACTATAACCGAGGATATACTTTTAATTCCTCTGCTTTTCGGATTCTGATTTTGCCCCGTTGCGGTTAAACGTATCACAACTAGAGCTACCCGATAGATTGCTAACTCGCTCTCTTTATGTAGTTCCCGCTATTTTGGGAACATATCTCTTATTTTGATACGATAGTTTGACGGTATTCCTCCTTCAAAGAACTGTAGTCTTTATCTAAACAAGATATCATACGGCCCCGTTATTTAATACGGTATTTAGAGCACAAAATGCTAACCTCATGTCCGACGTCTTTGCTGTATCTGGAATATATAATCATAGTAAAATAATTATCACCTGGTGGGCAAAGCTCCGGTATGAACGGCATCTTGAACAGCCCACTGTGACTCGTAGATACTCCGCAATTGCTTGCCACAATGTGCAGACACCAGAATGGCCTGCTAAAGAAACCCAGACAATGACAGAGTTCATGTGATTTGCGCGACTGGAAGAACTGTCTTCTTGGCCTTGCTATCATCTTTACTGCTGTACTAGACAATTGCGCCTTGATGCTCGAAAAATGCCCACATATGTACCTAGATTTAGGTGGCTTATCTATGGTGTTTTTTTCCCCCTGAACTAAGCCGGTGGTCGTATAACTTGCGTAGCTTGTCAGGCAGAAATAGTCCTCAGAACTATTCTTCGTGCAATATCCAGCCTCGCGTTCGGAGTCCAACATAAAGGATAACAGCGCGCTGCAGAAGACCTCGACTTCGGCCTTGACACCCAAGTGATCTGTTATTCAGGGCTTATCGAACCAAGCTCCAAAACTTGCCTTTCTTCCTCGTCTTCCTCAACTAGGGCGCCTTCGCCAAATCTCTGGAACTTGACCACCTCGACAGGCCCCCCGGAAGACAACTTTGTCCATGCTGGAAAATCCAAACTCCGCGAGCTGGGTTGTCGTCGCTTGCTGGAACCAATTGAAGGCTTCTTCGTGTTCTTCCTGCCCGCCTGGCTCGAGGAACGCATCTTTGGGATCTCTGTGAAGACCAAGCTAATGTCACATGCCAGAGCCATTAACCAAAATATTGTTGCCGTACGAGAACAATTGGTTGGGGACTAAGCACAGTGGTTGGTAAAGTGGGCTCTGGAGGGCTCCGGGTGCTCACATGACGTTCCCACACGGGGTTCGGCCATCGACTTGCGGTCTCACGAATCAAAGTTAATGGAGATAGTGACGGGCTTTGCGCCCTTCCAGCGATGGTTGAACGGACATATAATATGGGATGTGTCCAGGCTGTTCTGAAGGTTGGCCAATTTGCCGGAGATTCGGAGGCAGTCATGGCTCTGTACGTTGTGTCGCGTTCCCGCATTTAAGAATAACTGAGCTTAATGTTTAGTCCCTGCCTTCTTCGGGCTCGCAGAATGTAGGGCTACATTGTCAGTCATCTCGGACTCTTCAGGGACGGGAATAGCGGCTATTATTCCGTCGAACACGGAAATATCCGGGTCCAACGTCCAAAAGCCCGGTGATAATCGGCTTTGACGGAGGAGTTCCTCATCCATGAGAGCTTCAGCGGCCATGGGAACTTCCAAGTCAAGTTGAGTCTGCCGCGGCAGGTCAAGAATCTCTGCTGAATCGCGTAGATTGTTAGCAGTGCCAGCAGAGATACCGTCAACTTGACTACTTTGGTACTGTCTGCACATGGCGACGAGTGCACAGCCGTAGATTGCCGGCCGTGTGTCAGCTCTAGCGCTTAATGACTGCATCAGGACCGCCGCGTCCTGTACCAGTTCCAAAAACTCTTTTCGACACTTAGGTAGCACTAGCCCGCCCCGTAGAGCTCGAATAACGCACAAGCAAACATGGACCATGAGTACAAAGGCGAAGTCGCACAGATAGCGCAGACGGTCCTTGGATACGGGGGAAAGATCCTTGAACCATTGTAGAAAGTCTTGGGCTGCCTCCAAAGTTTCATTCATGGCAATATAGATTTCGCCTGCCTCATCAACCAGGTGTGTAAGGAGATGGAACCGGGTGAAGTGGAAGTAAAAAAACAGTTGGTGGCCGGGTGCAGCAGCTTGAGCAACAAGACATATTTAGCAGAGAAAAATCATCGGAGGCTAAGGAATGTCACCTACCGCCGGTCAAAAAATCGTGCCACTGAAATTTCCAGTGATCTAAGGCGTCATTGACAGTTTTCGGGCAGCTCGCCGGGATAGATGAGGCATTCTCCCAGACCAGGCAGAGCTCGCACTCGGCGAGCAGGAGGCGGATGCGAGGATGATCCACAGTCTGCTCCAGGGCGGATTTAGCGCGATGAAGCTCTACAGAACCAGAAAGAGTTCGGGGACAGCCGTGAAGGACAGCACAGCTGCAATGAGTCAGTGGAAAGGAGGGTGTCGAAGAGCTGACGGACAGTGGGCTTACTGGTGACTCATGGTGTACAGCCAGACCTCCCACACCAGCGGCAATTTGTCGTCCGAGGCCTTGTCCAGCGGACAATCGAGCCCGAGCCTTATTTTCGATGCATAAGCCTCAGCAATCCCTTTAAGAAAGAGCATGTCGAAGTATGGGAACGCCTGCTGGTCCTCGTGGTTGGGGCCGGTCGCTTCGCAACACGCGTACAGCACGACGAGGCCCTGCATGTTCTCCGCCTTTGCAATGCTTGACTGGTTCGCCATGGATCTGAAGATCAATTCGGAAATTAAGCGTCGAAGAATACAACCGGTGCGATTGCGCAGAGCGGTAGAGTCGGGCAAGTACCGAGCGACCGCATATATCGCTGCCAGAACATACAACGGTTGGGTAGGGAGGGCCGTGAAATCCGTGGCATATAGCGACGGGATGAAGGGAGCAATGCGCTCGCCGAACAGAGTGAAGAGCTCCAGGGCCTCTGCCGGGGTAGTGGCGGCCTCGGCGAGGCACGCCACGAGGCCGCTGTGATCGCGGTCGCTGGCCCGAGCGGCCGGCGACGCGACCCAGTCTCGTAGGTCGCCGGTTTTCTGGCTCTCAGATGGAGTTGGATACGTTACAGAACATAATTGCTGCTTAGTTTTCAATTCCTGGACGCGGGACGGGGTGGCGGCGGCGACGGTTGGCAGCAGACACGCGTCTCGCGCAGGACGCGGTCGGACGCGCATCGCCCTGCCGGAGTTTCTGGTGTTCTTCGCATCCAGGCTCTCCTTGCGCTTCGATGCAAAACGACCGTTTGGATCGCGGAGTTTGCCAGGATGATACCCGTTCGGACGAGGAAAGGAGAACGACGGTCCTGCTGATCCTTCTGGTGCTTCCGGTGCCGCTTTGAACGGCGTGAGCTCCCGGCAGCGGCAATGTTGACCGGTAAGGTGCAGTGGAGGCCCAATTCCGCACAGCGTTTACATGGAGCCCAATCGCCACAGCATCTTGTCTACCAGATCGGTCAGTTTACCATCTCGACGAGAAGAAAGCGACGTACCTTTTTTTTACGGCATTCCGTACACGACGGGCCAGTGCGTTTGATACTGTCGGATAAGGCCATTGCAGTTATTGGGCCTGTTGAGAGACAGTTCCGCCGCGGATGACGACCAGACGTCGAGATGACGATAGAACGGTGAGGGACAGGGATAAAGAGGCGTGGGTGTATGTGGAGAGGATGTCAATGGAGGAGCTAAGAACCTGGAGATCTCCGCTTGGTCCCGTGCAGAAGAGTCCTTCACACCCAATTTCATTCTTGACAGCTTGGCAAGAGAACTACTGCCGGACTAGTGGGCCAGTTTAAGCCCTTTTAGGATATCAACCACTGGCGGCGTCCGACGGAACGGTCCGGTCGCGAGACCAGGGCTGCTCCCTCACCTACTGCATGTCCGCAACGTCTATACCTGAATATGTAGATCCCTCGGTGCAGTGACACTCTCCTTATAATAATTATAAAAAAAATAAAAGAATAAAGGAAAAAAATAAAAAAGGTTCGGATTGCAGAGATCCTCTAATGCTCAAGCTAAGGGTCTATGCACGTAGACCGGTGGTTCTATATATTAACTTTATGGAATTCTGCAGTACATTCTCAGAAGTTTTTACTGGGTTACTAACGGGATCCCTGCAACTCGCTATGATGGGAATCATTCAAGGCTAGCTTTTCTACCAAGCTAGCAGCCCTGAGCTTCCCGGGGCCATCATTACCCCCTCTGTGGGCACTGGGCACTCAGATTGATAAGATCACCTAGTCCATTTCAGGCAGCAGCTTGATAGCACCATTTCCATGCAAAATATATAGGTCGGCGACATCGAGGTAGCATATACCCATACAACCCCATTAATAAAGTGGGACGGATCGTACTATGCATCAGATCCATCCCTGAAATTTTGGATCCTGTTGAGTCGACTTGGGAGGACGTCGAATCCCAGATTCGCCCACGGTGCGCATTTCATGGAAATTCTTAGTGTAATCTAAGGCTACGCTACAAGGTCTAAAGGCTATTCAGGATTCATGATCCAGACCCTCCGTGTTGCCCCTGGATGATATATATATAATGGACCCAGGGTCAGGTGCTGAGTGGGGTATATGGATGTTGCAAGAGATGGCAATGTATATTCTTTTAATATAGATTTGGGCTTAGATCCACAGCTCTCATTACCTGAAGTTGGTGTCGAAGGATTGATCTGGAGGGAGCTGTATGTCTTAATAATTGCATCAGATATACGTTAATCCGCACCGCCAACATCTTTAGGATCGTCGAGAGCCAAGCTTAGCAAAATCAACAACACCTTTCGCTCCATAGTAACTGCCACGCCCGCTCGTTTGTCCCGTCAGCGGGTTAACCCGGAGGACATCTAGACGGAACAAGCAGAATTGATAAATCTACAATGGCGGGGACACTGAATGGGCGCCGCAACGCTTGATGGTGCAGTGCGCAGGACCATGAAGCACATGTTCAAATATATAGCCTTCGTAAAGGCTACTATATGCACTTGTTGATCAAGGAACATCCCGCATTGAAGATTAACTTTTATCCGGCAGGTAGTACTGCCTCCAACTATCCTCTAGAACCCTAACCACTCCTTGATCTTTCGGTTCGAGATCGAAGCTCTTCAGCCCTCTTGTTGTTCGTGAGCTCGTCATTCTGTATTAAACACCTGAAACCACAGTCTATCGACCTCAGGCCCGCCAACACATGGCGCCGTGGTCCCTGCCATCAATATGTGACCACATTTTCTCCGACTCCGTGGCATAGCCTTTAAAGTATTGTTATCTGGCACAAGCATATTCCTCGGGTGCCCTGGGAATGGATGCCAGCGCTGGGGTACTGGAGGCATGGGTAGGTAAGCCTCGGTCACGGGTAATGCGAGCTGGGGGCGTTGTGCATATTTATGCATTGTGGACCCCCCAGGTGCTATATCGAAGTTCAAGAGGCGTACCTTGGGAGAAGTGGCTATGATATCGCCGGCAACGCCAGAGCTGCCGGGTACGAGGATGTACTTCCTGATCGCTTCTATTCTTTTACTGAATAACCCAGGGGTAGTAACCGCCAGAGAGCCACCCTCTGCATCATCACAATGGTCGCAACAACGGTTTGAGCAACTTCCGTTCATATTTTGCATTCCGATATCATATCCGGGCCGGTAGATGGGTTCGGGAACTTGCGGAAAGTCACCGGACTAGGGAGTTGGGTCTTGATAGAACTGGGCCCCTCCCAGCCGTGGAGAACGAAAATACGGATTCTTATTTCCTTTTTTTTTTCTCTTTGGACCAGACCAATTCTTGCCTACTAGGATTAGATAGTCTTTATAATTGTATGAGAAACCTCAGTAAAAAAGCGGGATCTGATCTACACATCTCTATATCCTCCCATCCCAACAAGACAACGAGCCACGAACGGGATGATTGTCACCTTCTCACCTTCCCGATCAAGCTATGCATTTAGCGATCTTCCCCTTGAAAGAGCCCTTCTCATACGAGAAACTTCCTCTTTCAAGCTAATTGGCTTGGTCGGTTTGGTACAGCTTAAGAGGTATCGAAATGCAAAGACAACTGACTTCATTACACAAGAGCAGCAGGGCTAGATCAAGATAGTTCACATTGCGCAGATTTGCATCTGTGAGCATAAACCTTGACACAACCCGGGGTTCGCCCGTCATGGGCCGGGTTTGGGTACACGGTCTGAACCGCGGGTTGGGAACGGGTCCACATCCGTACGGGCTTTGGGTAACCCGCAGGTTGGGGAACACTGCAAACATGCTGTAACTATAAACCTATTATTTAAATAACTCCATTTTTTTGCAGAAAATATAGCCTATCAGGATGCTTTATCCATAATAGGTTCTTGGCGATTAACCTGTGGGTTAACAAAAACCCGCACGGGTTCGCGGGTTCTGGGTACGGGTCCCAACCCTTGACTCGACCCGCGGGTTCGGGTTCTGACCTTGGACCCGTCAAACGTCAAGGTTTTGTCACGGTCTACTCATGCACTGGAAGGCCGATAACTTTCTTTTCTTCTTGATTAGGATTAAGTCAATCCGACAGTTCTGCTCTATAGCTCTATACGCGTCTCGCGGATAAAACCGGATAAAACCCGTATTCAAAGAAGGCATAGGAAAGCGAGCATCTCAGATACCCAAACCAGATTTCTGATTATATTACCACAATTTTCTAGTTTGCTCATCACTATTGAAATCAGGAATGGGCCATTGTTACGCGACAAATCTTCCAGGGCCACTTCATGCTACGGATGTGTGCCGCTGAGCAACAACCGTCACCTTACCGAATGTCAGACATAATCCGACGGTCGAAGAAGACACTAGGCTCCTCACATAAATCTACCTAATGACCTAATACTGGCGGGACCAGCGCTGGAGAATCAGCATTGTTTCGAGGGCTATATGGCCATCAAGGCCATGTACTTGCCGCCTAGCTAAATGACGTTTCTTTGAACTCCCCCGCGGACAAGGGAGGACTTTATCACCAGTCATAGTCACTACGTACATATTGACATTGAGTTCGTCAGAAAACAGGTTAGGCTCAAAATTCACAAAAGAAAAATGTGTTGTATTTTTAACCATCCAAATAAATCCAATAGAAAGTAAAGCCTTATGATTCGGTAATAGCAAGTCTTCGGTCCGTGGTATCTCGCAACAACTCAATATACCGCCTAATGATGTTTGCCAGTTCTTATGGGCCTGCTACCACCGACTCGCCAGAGCATAGACATTGAGAGCCCTAAACCAGGTGTATATCGTCCCAAAAATTAAATATTTAGGTAAAACTGGATAGCCAGTCGCCGTAGCGTAAATTGTGAAGGTAAGAAAATCTGAAGGTAAGAAAATCCATAATAAATCCGGTTCAAAAATGGGTCTGTCAGTGACAGGCATGGTAGCATATCGCGCTGCCCCAATGTCAAACCCTTGCTCTTGTTTCCCAAGAACAGGCGACTGGCGCTTATCACTCGCGCGAGGCCACTGACATTGAGATGTCCACAGTCCTCATAATACCCACTTCGTTATCCTTGGGTTTGCTCTGCGCGTTCGCTATGAGGGTACCCTCATCCGATGCCACACTCATTTTCCTGCTGCCCTGCACTCGAGTGCCTTTCGTCGTATTCCGCATCTGACTCAGTTGATAGTCTGATTCGTGGCTGTTGTACCTGTTGCTGCTGTATTCATGGTATGTTCGACTGATCAACGCGGAAAGAGCGGGCAGGCATGCGCAGATAACCCCGATGGCAATCTCAGCATTTCTGAAGAAGATACCAGCAGTTAGTTTTGTTTCCACAATGCTTCACAATACCAGGATAATGTGCTGAGGGACCTACCCGAACATATTTATGCGCATAAAAGCAATGGTAGCATCCGTCGACTTCCCGGTCAACTGAATGAGGACAAGGCGAACGATACTTGAGGCGCAAGCAAGCCCCCCTGCCCCCAAAATACCGACCACTCTCAATTTCTTCTTTTTGGACATTTGCAGCTGTATTGTCAGGGGCAGAGGCATAATGAGGACGATCAAGTCGCTAACGACGCTGACGACGGCATCGGCCATGATTATGGCATTCCTGTCCATGCAGGATCCGCGCTGTTCTCCGTTCCAGAATTTCGAGATTGGCATGCAGATGCGGATTTTGATGATGACGGCGGGAATGTAGTAAATAAGCATCAAGCCCAGAAAGACGTAAATGAAGATAACCCATTTCTTGAATGGGTTGAAAACCCTGGTCATAATCCATAGAAGGGTCAATTTGGTTAAGAATGCGGTAGGTCCGTACATGACCATTGTTACGTAGGTGAGCTGGTACCTGTTAGCAGGACTTCTCGATCTTCTCTTCTTTCAATTCCATGCTCTGCTAGAGTTATTACCTTCTGGAACTGCGTGCGGTGATCCTCAGAGACATCATCCCAATGGACACCTCCGCCATAATGGCCCACTAGACATGTGGTTAGTTAAGTTGCGGACGGTACACCGAGATAAAAAACAATGGCAGTACTCACTTGCCAGAGCAATAGCCGAGTATACTAGGCCCAGCAACTATGCAGTGCAAGCTAATGTCAGCATCGTTGAGTATTCCCTTCTTCGACAATGCTTATCCTACCCATGCCGCCGAGCAATACCCTAAAAAATGCGTGTTAAGAACCGATGTGCGAAAACGTGAGTTCCGACAGTCAAACTCACAGTCCTCCTGCTCCCAATTCCTCTGCAACGATGTTCGAGTGTAGACCCGTAGCCCAAAAAAAATGGTCATGAATATTATGCACAGCGACTGTGTGGCGTAGTTCCACTTCTGCATCGACCTATCCACATGGTGCTCGGGAGCAGCATCACGCTCGATCAGGGATTGTATCAGGGTCATATCGGACAAAGCATGGCTAAAACAGTGAAGAAAAAGCACAATTGTGTCGTAGGATGGATATCAATAAGGATTCAGGACCCAGGGCTCACGGCACTTCATATTACCGCAAGGGTAAAGAGAACTAGGGAGAAACCGCACATCATGATTGGTGGATCTGGTAGGGTTCAGCTCGGGTTAGATTTGACTTGGCGTCTTTTGAATACTCTATGGTCTGACAGAAAGACTTCAGGTCCCCTGAGAACGGTTAGCATGGCTGAAGAATCCAGGCAGAAGCAAATTACACTACTCCATAGAATCGGGGAACGTAAACGAATATGGCCTGTAAGAGGGTGAGACAAGCTCTATGATGGACGCGCGCGTCACATGCCAAGGTCGTAGTGGACCTTCTCGTGGGCTTGGGGTTAAGCCATTTCAGCCAGCACGGCTTTTTACTCGTCGACAAAATTCAAAGGATCGTTCTATTACATAGACTTTAACTCTGTCTTTCCGTCCGTCCATCTACTGTGGCTAAACCATGACAAAACCGTAACGGGTTCCAAGGTCAGGAGCTGGAACCAAACCCCGCGAGTTAACCCCCAAGACCCGATTTTGCATGGAATATCCTAAATAAGGTATATTTTCTGCATGAAAATATTGATATATCTAAGTATAGTGTTTATATAGCTTGTTTGTACAGTTGGCCTGTCCGCAGGTTGCCCGAAAACCTGGACAGGCGGAAGGTCTGGACCCGTACCCAACCTGCGGGTACAGACCGTGTCCCAATCCCGACCCATCACGAGCTTTGGGTCACCCCGTCGCGGGTTACCCGCGGGTTGTTCAGGTTTCAACTGTGGTTGACCCCAAGTCAAATTTGTTAGTGCAGTGGGTCTAAATCCCTTGAATTCTGCCAGCATAACTTGAAGCTATTCCAACTAAAGCTAGTGTTCTGTACGACATTCTGCTTCAATTACAGCCTGGCTCCTTACCTGCGTTGAAATTAATAAGACCGTCTAAAAATCCCCAGAGCAGCATTTTAAGTAGCGGGTACAAGCTCACGCCAAGCATTATAAGGAGCCTATTCTCTGGATTCAAATCCATCCATCACGATCGAGGCGTGCTGAAATTTGCTGATATTGCTCTGGTCAAGCACTTCAGGAGCCTTGGGTGTGGCAGGCACTGTAAAAAAATTCAATATAAAACATTAGTGGTCTTTAAAATTCCACTATCCAGAGATTTTCCAACTTGATTATGAAGCTAATGAAGAAGGCGGTAATTGAAGACATTGACCGCTCTAAAGGATTCAGACCCACCATATAAATGACCGGGTCCTACCACAAAAGCCACTTCACGTACTAGAGCGATCTGATCGGGTTTCCCCACCGGCTATCCTTTCGGGTAGCGTAGACGCCATCGCGACGATCAGACGAGTGAGGCATTAGATTATGTAACAACTGGCACGAGTCTGAATTTTCACTGACAGGAATCCTGTGGGTCTTAGTGCCTTGTAATTAGACTCAACTGGTGCCGAACTTGTGCGGAATACGGTTCCCGGTCCCCCCTATACTCAGACCCGCGTGGCTCAGTTGGGTGGAAGGTCTGAACAATGATCAGCTTACTGTCTATTGCCTCCGCGTGAGAGCTATGGCTAAGAATTCAGAGGTTCCGTCTGTCGAGATACATGCTGATCCAAGACCTATCCACATCGGAAACCACCCAGCGCTCTCTTTGGCCTTCCGTGCGTCCTAGCTTCAATGGAAAATCCCTTCAGGAGCGACTGATCGGCATGAGTCTACTCTGAGTATAGAAGAGCGATCACCCCCAGTCCGGAGATTCCTCGGTCAGCGCAGAAGACGGGAAGTGCGGCCCAATGCCGCAGGTTATCTGGGCCCTCCGTCTCAAAAGATGGCCATAATGTTCGGCGGAGACGACACACCCCCTGGCATGTTGAGTGGAATCGACGCTACGAAGAAGCTCCAGCGCTTGTGTTCAATGCACATTCGAGCTAGAGCTTCCAGATCGAAAAGTTCGCCTGTTCGAAACAATTAGCAGAGCTAACAGGCCAATCCTGATCGCAACGGCCCATCGCACTTACCAATTGGCATTCCCCATCCGGCCAGAACGTACTCATGCAGGAAAATATCGGACTGAGGCGGGTAAACCTGCCTAGGTCAGTTTATTTTCCCTAGACGGCTGTGATTGCGGTCTGTAAACATAAACGGTCAGCTCACCTCCCAACTGATAGCGTCACTGGCAATCGCAGCGAATTTCGTATTCCACAGCCACCGCAGCATATCCTCGGTGGCTTCCACGCCGGCGTGTAAGGGTTTGCTGTTGTTGGAATACTCTTGCTTCTGGGCCTCGGTCATAGTATCCCATTCTTCGGTAACCCCAATCCGCACGAATAGGATATCGCCCTTCTTGAATTCGATCTCGCATTCTTTGGCAATCTCCTGTATATCCGAAAGACGGACTTGGTGGGTCGAGAAGGTGCTGTATTTGATCCCTTTCTTCTTCGCCCAACTGGCGTAGTCAATCAAGACGCCGCGGCCTGTGTACCGCACATTAGGGTTAGAACAGAACCCCAGGGCGTCTTACTGCGGGAGGGCCGCCATACCTGCAATGCCTTCCTTGGCCCAATGTTGCATGCCGATGCGGTCATTCTTCCGATCGTAGATCTCGGCAGCTGTTGTGCCGCCATAGAAGACACGCTCGCTCTGTCCAGGAACGGTCTGGGAGAAATGTCGAAGCCCGTCCCATTGGCTACTCTGTTCTAGACTGGCATTAGCGTTAGGGTTACGGAGAACCAACAAAAACGAAAGCAACCTACGCGGATTGAATTCGTAATAGTCATCGAACGCCAAACCGTCCAGCAGTGGCACGATTCGATGTTTACACGGCTGTCGACCGAGATTGGGATACCCCAATTCCGTCAACGTCCACCCCATGGTAACGCGACGGCCAGTCCGAATTTCGGACGCTGCCGCCCCGTGAACCACCTCTGGGGTTAGCATGCCGAGCTTTGCCTTTCCTTCTTCTTCGCTTCCGGGCTCTCCTACCCACACCTGTCTGGGGTTGGATAGCTCATCATAGGGAATGTCGTAGGGCGACTGGGACGACTTGCTGTCTGCCATCTTGGCTCAATGCTGGCTCAGTATCTCCAGCACCAGACTGTCTGTGAGTAGGAAAAATCAGATAAGCTTATGTTGATGCGGGGTCGAGGCGATGCTGGGATGTATGCAGCTGTGTATGCCTTGCTTGAGTCGTGGGCTGGCGCAGGTCTATCCGTCTTTAAATCGACCATTTCATGCATCGGCCTGTAGATGGGGTCTACGCTGGCTCCAAGCTCTCAGAGCTGAATTACCGGATCAAGTGGACTAACTGACGGCATTTGACAAGCGAGGCCCTGCTGCATGTTCCTCTCACGCTGGGTACAAAGTGAGGTAGCGGTACCGAATTGGACCAGATCGGCTGCACTCCAGTAGGCCGCCTAAACAACCAGCCCCCTTCTCAGGATAGTGGGTAAAATAACTAGCTCCCCCCAATAGAGCATATGGCCAGAATGGGGTCGAAGGCTGCGTGGCAGGCTCTGATCCGTCCACGCCGCCTAGACACCAACGGTCAACGCTTACCATAGCGCTAAAGATTTCGGCTTCCCGTCCCAGTCCGCTGCATCTTTTCGCTAGGGCAGTTTTGGCCTCCAATGAGACTGTCGGCTTGCGTTACACGGACAAATCATGCCATTTGGTTGGCAAGTGGCGGCTATCGGAATGGCACGCAGCGGGAAAGCGATCGCGGGACCTTTTTTTTTTTATACCCTTTCTCAAAGGGTTATCAAGTCAAAAATGCACTCCGTCGTAGAAATTTAGAGGAAATATTACTGGCCGGCACCCTGTTCCGCGAGCCAACCCCATAAGAGGGATCGCTGGAAGGTAAACTGCAGCGGACTGCAGGCTAACAGATAGTACACTTTCGTAGCCTGTCTTTGGCTTCCCTAGTCTTTAAATCGGTGTCAATCTATCCGAGTACGGCAATTCCACGAAAAGTGCGCTTCATTCTTTGTGGGCTACTCCATATGCTCCACTCGCCCTCCTACGGACGGCCTGACGGCTTTCTCCCATCCCCGGAACCCATGCCTCGTACCTGCTAGCTGAAATTTCATTGGTGCCTGTATCCACTCGTGTGCTCTAGTGTGCTGATCTTCGTGCCGACTTCCTCCCCGTTCGTCCAGCTCCACTTACTAATCATGCATGTTTCGCAGCGTACTCCAATGCATTCCTTAGCGCAACGCTAGGGGTCACAAGGGCGTTGGGGAGCTCTTCTAGGACCTGACGAAGTTCTCAGGCGAATCAAGAAACGAAGGATTGCCCAACAGGACATAGTAACGCTTGTAACTGTCGGCAATTCGCAGCGGTGTGCTTTGCCTTGATGGAATCCCACTAGTTTGCATCAGCACCTACATCAACCAGCGCCGTCCCCTACTCTTGGAATTGGATGCTTTTTCAGAACACTAATAATCGTATTGATTGGAGCCCGGTACAAGCTGTGCAGCCGACTGGACTTCACCCTCTGCACTGCTGCGCTGGCTGACGTGACGGGTCATTTTTGATCGATACTTGTCCCAAGCTGGAGCTGTCATAGGTGGAAGCTGTCTTCTCAGAATGGGGCGATTTGGCTCGCAAACAAGCACTTATAACAGGCTTGTGTCCATCTTTGTCGCGGTTGGATCGCTGGTTAGTAACTCATTTGCCTCGACGATCACAGTATCCGTGACTGCGCACCACTAACTCCATGTCCAATGCTAGACCTACGGTTATTGCGCGTCCATTATCAGTAGTACTATCGGACAGCCGGGATGGTACACCTACTTCGATCTTCCCGTGGAAGGCGAGCCCGGATATGACTCGATCACAACCCCTACAATTGCTACCGCCAATGGTGTCTTCAGCGCTGGCGGTGCCGTTGGCACCCTGTTTCTGATGTGGGCTTGTGGTTACTTTGGTCGCAAAGTCAATATTCAGCTGGGCGCATTTTTCTCCCTGTTTGGAGGTGCACTTCAAGGAGGGGCGAACTCGCTCAAGTAGGTCTCCGACAGTGGACGGTCATAACTAGGATCCGTTCATTAACATCGTCTCTCTAGAATGTTCCAGGCAGGCCGATTTATCTGCGGTCTAGGCATCGGTATCCTGGTGACCGTCTGTCCTATGTATCTCTCTGAGATGTCGAGCGCATTCCGTCGTGGCTGGCTTGTGGGACACCATGCAATCTTCTTGGTCTTTGGATACATGCTGGCGGGCTGGGTTGGCTTTGCCTGCTACTACGCCGAGGGAAAGCTAGGCACATTCGGATGGAGGTTTCCTCTGTGCCTGCAGTGTTTGCCACCGCTGGTCCTGCTTGCGGGCTCGCCGTTGCTGCCTCGATCCCCCCGCTGGCTGATCTCCAAGGGTAAGGATGAAGAGGCTAGACTGACTCTAGAGAAGCTACGCAAGTCTCCTGACGACCCCGATAACCTGGTTGCGAAGGAAGAGTACTACCAGATGAAGGAACAGATCCGCCTAGAGGCTGAGAAGCTTTCAGCGTACGGAAATGTCTGGAATGCAGTCATTAAGAAACCTTCATACCGGAAACGGATGATTATCGGCTTCCTCACACAGTGGGGTGCCGAGTTTGGTGGTCCCCTGATTATTGTGAGTTCATGGTCCAGCTAGTCTACTGCCAGCAAACTGACGTACGAGGCAGAACAACTACGCTGTCATACTCTACCAAGGTCTCGGCGAAACTGGCAGTATGCCCCTGCTTCTCAGCGCCGTTTGGCTGACTACAGCTGGTAAGTGTTGTGCGCGCACTTGATACTACGAAAAGCGTGCTGATATGCTCAGGTGTGATCTATAACCCCCTTGGCGCATGGCTGCACGACAAGGTCAACTCTCGCCGCGGCATGTACATAACGGGCTTTGTCGGCATCATCATAACCACATCAATCCTGGCTGCTATGACGGCCGAATACGCCGGAACTACGAACAGGGGAGGAAACGCCGTGGGTATCCTCATGATGTACCTTTACCTTGCTTTCCAGGGGTACGTTGCAACACCTGTTACCAATGCCATGCCGGCCAAAAGTGTCCTAATCCAATCACAGCACATGTTGCGACACAACCATGTATCTCTATGTGTCTGAGATCTTCCCAACAGAGATTCGTCCCATTGGGATGGGATTCTCACTGTTCGGCCAGTTTGCCGGTAAGCCCGCTTTTAGTTTGCTACACTGCAAGGGCTATGGAGCTAACGATGCTCAGCCACCCTGATCCTCCTGCAAACTGCCCCAATTGGCTTTGCAAACTCCGGATGGAAATACTACCTGGTTATTATCCTGTGGTCGTTCTTCTTCATTTTCGGTAAGCCTCCTTTTCTACGTGTGCCGCCGTGATCTCCGCTCACTGCCGTAGTCATCTATTTCTTCTTCCCTGAAACTGCTCGTCTTACTCTGGAAGAGATCGCCAAGAACTTCGGTGAAGAGGTTGCCGTTAATCTGACCGAGGCCACCGATGAAGAAAGAGCACGAATTGAACAGGTTGTCGTTCAGCCAGACTCCGGGAAAACCGAGTCAGCCGCGGCAGACGGGGCTGCTTCTTCAAATGCAGAGCCAGTCAAACAAGGCTAAAAAACAAACACTAACAGCGACGTTGGGTTGCCCATAGCTTATGGGTCTTCCCGTTCCGGTTCTAGTTTCTCGATGGTCCAGGCAATCATAGTCCGCTGGGCCTATGATATGGTATATGTTCTCTTGATGGTGCGTCACAAACCGGTTTTGTTCCACATCTTTGAAACAGCTCTTGTGGTAGTAAACAGGCAAAGGCGTGCTTGCTACCGGGAAAAGCTTTCTGATACTTAATACATAGACGAATGAGGCATGCAAATAGTAATAATATAATGATGTTCGCACGACATACATAATGAGAAGTGGAAGGCCATCAAGGACTGGTAGATGATGTCGGCCGTCAGTACGACTGGTAGTTAATCTAAAGTCAATTGAAAGCTTCTGGAGGGCTTGGTCCCTGGTGGCTGGCCATCGCACCTCATTCTTTCCCTGCTGGTTGGCCCAGTACGTGCGCCCATCGCGCCTTTTGCCAGCCCCTAAGCCCGTAGCCTCATGCCTGGATGTATGATTCGTTAAGCGGGCAATCTACTATCACCATTTTGTCCCCAGTATGGTCATATTTCTTTCCTTTTTTACATCGTTATCGCAAGCCATGTCGCGCTGCCAAACATGTTTGTATATTGTATGCGACAGACGCGGAACAGGACCCGAATATTATAGCGTCTTTCTACTGAGAGAATGACTGATAGTTTATCTGGTCTTCCTGAACCTCTCCTACTTCTACTCACGTTTCTTTTTTTCTCGTTCTCTTTCCATTCATATCCTACCGCTGAGCTCTGGCCACAGCCATAGGTAACTTCTTACGCAATCCAACTTGGAATCGCATGCCCCTTGCCGCCGCGATGCAGTCACATGATTGACTCTAGCCACCCAGCTGCGCACCCGTCACCGTCGCTCTCTGCGAGCAGCCCTCCCCAGGGCCCGAGAATATCAAGCGGCCGTGGATCGGCCCGAGCCGGGAGCCTTGGCGCCCATACTAGTGCGCGCCGGGCCTGCCGGTTCATCAGGGCTACAGCTGCAACAGTTATGAAGGTCTTTATGCCGATGACAGTTAGGATAGTTTTGCCGCTACAGATGCTGGGCCAGTAGAATGCAATAAAGGAGTGTTCAGGAAGTGATGCCGAAAGCGTGTGGAGGTTTTCGCAGACAAAGAGCTTGACAAAGAAGCGCGAAACTGGTCATTTTAAGAGAACAGGTGTGGATTCCAATGCCCTTTGACAGACAGATTACCATACTGATGTCAAGCTGTTACTATGATTTGGCTGCCCTAATATCTGGCACTGCCTCCTGGTCACCACTAGTAACTCCCGCGGCTTTGCCCCCTCTATTCTGTTGACTCATCTTTCTGTCTTTCTTTTAAACAAAGTCGAAAGGTCTATCAAGCCGGCTAGTGACATGCGCAGGAAAAGCATGAAAGTTCGCTGTTGACATTTGGATCCATGACGAGTCACATCATGGTGGAGGAACCATATTCAACAATCTCGGCTTAAAACCAAGTCGAATTCGTTCGTCGCGTCGAAGTTTTGCTGCCTTGGAATAACGATATGACGTACCTGCCCCTCCATGATTAGATTACGCTCTGTCCTGATCAATTGCTCGATCTCTTTCTATAGAAGCCTATTGCTCTGCCATAATCTATCATGGACCACCACAGTTCACGCGCGTGCCATGCATCCACTATGTCCGCGCTTCTCAGTAGCCCGCGAGGTGCAAACTTAAAACGCATGATATTGCAGGGCTTCTCCCCATTTCTAGATGCCCTGACACCGATTCTGGCACAGCCGGCGACACCGCGGGCTCAGTGCGCTTCCCGATCGCATCCCTCGCCACGTGCATGTCCACCGTCTCGTGGGATCA
The DNA here is from genome assembly GCA_013305525.1 of Aspergillus quadrilineatus. Taxonomy (NCBI): domain Eukaryota; kingdom Fungi; phylum Ascomycota; class Eurotiomycetes; order Eurotiales; family Aspergillaceae; genus Aspergillus; species Aspergillus quadrilineatus. The sequence continues at coordinate 120,150 of JAAXYA010000059.1, read as the reverse complement.
CAAGCTCGACCCGGCCGTGGATTCAGGCGTCGGAGAGGTCGTTCTAAAAGCAAACAACCCTCGCCAAGTGTCGCGGGCTTTTCTCGACATGTTTCCCAATCGCTGCAGGATGTGTCTTTGGTAGCCCAGTTATTTATTCAGGTCGCGGTCCATTCCTACATGAATATGAACTCGTCGGCGCATGGAGTGATTTTCCCCATTGCAAACGCGTTTCTTAGGACAGTGTCATTTTTACTCTCTTTCCTGCCGGACATTGTCACTTGTTAACGGATGGGATTGCGGTTAGGATTGGGAGTAAGGCCCAGGTTAGGGAGGAGGAAGATGAAAACGCGTGGAGGAATTGACTACACTGTTGAGGCTGGGGTTTAACATCGTTGATAGAGTTTCTCTGATACTCTGAGACACTTGAATATCAAATCCGTAGGATAATCCTGAGTCCCGGTACCCATTTGCGGTTTAAGTCGTAAGGCAAACAAATAATGGACAATACTGTACGTCTAGTAGGCCTGCAAGACCCCTGTCAACATAGGGGTAACTGTATACATCCTGTGATCAAAGGCGCACATATTTGCCCTTGTTTCACCCTGGTCTATATAGCCGTATATCCACCATCAACAGCCAGTCCAACACCGCTAACCCAGGTGTTCTCCTCCGAAACCAGAAACAGCGCTGCATTGGCTATATCCTCTGGCCGTCCCAGCCCGCGAAACGGATGCATTCTCTCTACTACGGCCCGTTGCTCGGTGGTTAAGTCGGCTATGAACGCTGTATCTGTATCTGCTCGCTGTATCAGCAACTGCACCAACCGGGTGAGGATCAAAAAAAGAAAAGAAAAGAAAAGAAAAGAAGAAAGACATATGCATACATCCCGGACAAAGCGCATTGACATGCACTCGGAACTTCGCACAATCCAGCGCCGCAGCCTTCGTTATTCCCATGACGGCATGCTTTGATGCTACATACCCGGTGACACCTGGCGCTCCATGCAGCCCCAATACGCTTGCGAGATTGAGGATCCAGCCTCGATCTCCGGAGGCTCGGGGTTCTTGTTTGATCATCTGTGCTGATGCGTATTTGCAGCCGAGAAAGACCCCCCTGCTGTTCACAGAGATGTCGCGGTCCCAGACAGATTGGTCAAAGTCCCAGATTGGCTTCGGATTTGCCGCTTCGGATGCGACTCCCGCATTGTTAATCATTCTGGTTTATGCTTAGTATTTACCACGTTCGTGCGGGATTTAGAACAGGGCAACTGTAGAGGAGAGAAATTCAGCTTATCTTGGGAGGGAACCTACATATCCAGTCTCCCAAACTTTTCCACAGCGTGCTGCACGATGTTTTTTACCTGTGCCGCGTCGGATACATCAAGCTTCACGAACTCGGCGCGACCACCTTGCTGGATTATAGTTTCGTGCGTGGACACAATATCACCCTTGGCTATTTCTGCGATGTCGCCGCAAACTACTATAGCCCCTGCACCGGCGAGCTTGAGTGAGATCGCGCGACCGATGCCACCCGCTGAGCCTGTGACTACGGCTATTTTTCCTTTGAGGCGATTCATTGCGTAGTGGTGTGAATTCGAAACCTAGTTGACGGCTGCGTGACGACGTAGAAGTGGTATGAAAACAAAGTTTTTTTTATTTTTTTTTTTTAAAAATGAATTGACCTTGAACGGTCTATAGGCAGCGTCTTACATCCAGCACATGAAAGAAGCGGGAATCGTCAGCATATTAGAAATCTATGGATTGATACCCCGCATGGGTTGAAGTCCGAGGTAGGCCAACTCGGCACGCCCTACGGGTGATTCAGCCGAGATGTGACAAGGGCTGTATATATCTTACACCATTTATATAGACACAGCCTTTCGATTATTACAATATGTGTGCCAGGTGCTGGTGGATAGCACTATCGTCCTTTAGGCACAACAGACTCGGGGACACAGAGAAAAATCAGCAAAATGGGTCACATACTGACAACCTTGTCCCTGGAGACGATCTGTTTTAGCATATTTTTCAAGCGTTTTTCTCCTTTGTTCAAGCGCGGAACATTAATTCGTTTGGTTCTCATAAGATGCCTGAAGGTAGTGGTCTCTGTCCGGGGGAGTCATGTTGCAATGAGCAAGGCTCATGCGATGTATGAAGTATGATTGTTGTTTATCCGAAGCTCCGATAATTGTTGTGGATGCTCAAGGGAGGAAAGGTAGAAGCAAACTGTATCAACTACACAAAACATTGCCTACCAGGGATCGGACGCCGTATGACGATTGATTATCAATCTCATTGACGATAGATCTCTTCTTCAATCTCTCATTATGTTACATTGAGAGGTCACATCCTCAGAGGTTGGAGATCAGGCCGCTTATATCACGTGGCGTAAGCCAGTCAGCGGTTTATCCTGTACACTTGGTATACACAATGAGCGTCACATGACATTTCCATATCACTAATGATGTCAATCAATATGGGTTTACAGGAGCTGAGACCCCATTTAAATATTCTGCCCTACGGAAGACTGCACGGGTCTCGAGCCGGGCCACCATCCTGCGAGCCAGGATCATGGATAGGGGATAATGGCAACAAGTCATATGTTGGAGAACCTGTATTCCAAGTATGTATCTTGTCCCACAATAATAATCTACCGACCTGGGTTGTTGCGCCTGGTCCAGCCCCGATAGTACCAATCGGCGATTTTAGGCGTCCTGCCACAGCAGATGGTTTGCCAAGGGGGCACGTTTCCCTGGGTGAAGATCGTCAAGGCAGAAATCTTAGGGAGCTCGTCCTTCCTGCGTTGGAGATGATGTGGATAGGAGGTGGGAGTTGCTCCCAGCAGTTTCTTAGGGCTCAGATACTGAGTCCTAGAGAGTTATGTACGAACCCCTAAAGCGAAAATTGAGTGGAGATTTATAGGCGAGATTGTGCTTTAGTTTACTGCTTTTACCGGTGTATTTGTTGGAGAGTATAACAATGGTGGAACAGGATAAAATGAGAATGTCATTATATTCATCAAAGTACATAGCGTGGTGGCGATTAAGCAATCCAGCCCTGACTAGAGCTGATTCACTTGCCCGTGTTTATCTTTCAATCGTTGGGTATATTTAGTGCTTGGCGGCTTCTATATATATTATGCAACATTAGCAAACCATCTGTGACCGAATCCCGTCGTTTTCGGGACCAGGTAAACGCGATACGTACCCTTGTAAACATCTGCCTGAGTCTCATGGACCTTCTCATCCTTCTTGTCGAAGAGAGCGTCCTTGGCAGCAGTGGCGCGCGTAGTCAAGTCGGCGTTATTGTCCTTGGCGACGTCCTTGTTCACCTCCTTCGAGGCTGTCGCGCCGGCGCCCTGGATGGACTCGGTGACGTAGTTGACAGTGTTCTAGCGACAGCTGTTAGGGATGGGAACAAACAAGATAAAGAGAGTTTAGTGTGATACATGCTTACCTTGATGGTCTCCATTGTGGTGATTATGTCGGGTTAAGCTCGGTGGTATGTTATTAGAGTGTTTGTAGGCTTTGTGTGATTTTCTGAGTTGATAGTAAAACAGAAGGTATTTGCGCAGGACAAGAAGGATTCTTATATCCTTATTGAGGGCTAGTATCGTCATCGTCGATTTTCAGGGTCTGATGTTGCTCAGGGGTCCGACTTTGATCATGATGTCATTTATGAACGGGGTTGATGGCACAGATCGCGATCCGGCTAAACCCCTAAACCCACAAGGTCCAGGCCACATCCAATGGCGCAGCATGAATGGGAGAGGTTCCTGGATTCCAAGTCATAGCCTAATTTTCAGCCGCTGACGCAGTGCTTGACACTGACGTCATCGTCATCGCCCACTACGGAATTGCTTGCTTCGCGCCTAAGGCAGCCATAATTGAAATCTAACCCTAAGGAAGCTGCATTGAAGAGCACAACAAAATGATCCCATTTGCTAGGGCCAGGCACGTGTGAGTATTTACCTGCAATCTAAATGACAGGTCGGGGCTGCGACGATTTGGTTAAGAAAAAGTACTATGAGGAGTATCTCCAGCACAGGGCTAGCGAGCGCGGAATTGATCAAGCAGATTCCTGAATAGGAGGAGGACTGGACAGGAAAGGAACCACATGTCATGCTAGACGAGGATCGTATTGAGCGTGGTTACGGATCCCAGGCCATGTGGCTTGACCGAGAGCTTACTTCGGAACATGTTGGCTTCCAGCCGGAAGAGCTGGCAACAGTTTCGTCGTCAATTGGGCATGTTCTGCTTCACGCATCTGTGGCAGACCCAAGTATGCGGCTAAGTTCATCGTATAAGGCATTGGATCTTGTGGAGCTTTACGAGGAGGCCCCATACGTTGAAACCAAGGAAGAGCGGAATATGGTTGGGTTACAGCCAAGGACGGACCCATTGCGCCGGGGTAGGGGGAGAGGCTACTAAGTCATATAGTACAAAACCTGAAGTTAGAAAGCCCAGACAGCAATGGATTAACAACTCACCTTTTTGGCACATGTCTCGCATTTGGCACCGGGCTTTCACGTTTGTTATTGATCTGTCTTGTAAGCTCCATACGATCAAGGCTCCAGTTTAGGTCTAGCGTGCCATGTAAGTTGAATTTCCAAGCCCTCCCCATGTACGTAGAGTATGAAAAGACACCAGCTTATATGGAATACAGAGGTGGCCGCTTGCTTGCATGGCCCATTCGCTTACGGGATACGTTATACTACATCACGATGAGTCAACACCACACTTTTGCCACACTTTTGCCTGGAGAGCATTCAACATTATTCTAGTGAATAGACCTCTCCCTGAGCCTGAACCAAACATAATCATCGAGACGTGTAGATCAGTCTTGCATCACTTCACCACCCTTCGTCTCCTCTAAATCCCGAATATAATCATTAACATACTCAATAACAGCGCTAAGATGAAGAATACGTCCGATAGCGCTATGGACTGCGAGAAGCTGAGGAGAAGGCGGGTCTATACTTCGATCGGTCGTGAGCAAAAGGCTAACCGTAACGGGGAGTTTTTCAACGCGACCCATGCGATCTGACTCTACGTAGTCAACTTTGTATGTATGCGGCTGGGTCCAAGCGGTTCGAAGGCGATTTCAGAATTACCAAATAACCTATGAAGATCATGCGTCAGGGTAAGCGCGTTCGTCGGTCGATCAATATCAACGCCACCAATCAAGTGAATGGCACCAGGGTTGAACATCGTTAGGATTCTGTGGGCAATTTGCTTCGACTCCGCCTAATGAAGGTCAGCTATGAACGGGTGATTGGCAATGATATGTTCCTTGCAAAGGCATAGTGTCGGTGGTAAACCCAATGGCGAGAGATGACTATTCGCGGGTTTTGGGTACGGGACTTGACCCAGGCCCCGACCCGCGCGTTCGCGTTGCGACCCTGGACCCGTCACGGGTTTTTGCCATGATTCAATCCCGTGGCTAAAGAACTCAAGCTGAAGGAGGGAATACTAAATATTGCTATCTTTCCACATATTGCATCGTATCTATATCAGTGATATATTCAAGAATAGAGATCTTTTCATTTCTGACTACTTCTGAATCTATCGGTGATTGCGGCGAATGTCGTGGTGTGTAAAGGGCCAGCGCTCGCAGCCAGGTGTCTAGACCGCAAATGATAGATTGGATGTATCAATAAAATAGCGCTGATGTATAGAATCTCTGGACCCCGCCGGAGTTCTCTTCTGGCGGGCAGATAGAGCTGACTCACTCCCAACGGGAACATTGCAAAGCAGATACACGCTGGAGGGCTTGCAGCCAAGCGCGCTGTGGAGAGAAATCGGCTGTATAAGGCAGACCCCAAGGCGCTATCACAGTACCAACGCTTCTTGAGCAATGTCGCGTTGCCTTCCCAACTCGGTTGTTGATGAAAGTCTAGCAAGTATAATAGAAGAGAGATATTCTTATAGAGTGCCTGAAGACGAGATATCTCGTTCGGCCAATGAACCCAGAATGCTAGACCAGATCCGCATAGGTCTCGAACCTGTCCGATGCGCTCCTCGCAAATCCGATCTTCTCTCGGCTCCTTGAAGAGAGAGTGGATGGTCCTAGGAAATTCACCACCAGTTCCTGACCACCCTGTGGATCTGCAACTCCGGATGAAGACGGAATAGGGACTCCATCCACCAAACGAGGAGCAAGCGCGAGAAACAGTGGGAGCAACTCTTTGGATGAAGGATATGTGGTTATCGGTGCTTGCTAGGCATGGATTACGCTAAACTGTACTCGGTCCGCCCTCCGAACTTCGACCGTCATCATCCGAATGCACGACAGCCACTAAGAAAAGGCGTCTTATATAGAGGTTACTAAACTATGGGTACAATTAGGGAAGCAGAGTTGATCTGCCGCGAGTTATTCACGTAGACAGATACTCTTCGAAATGGCCTTCGGAACCTTGTACACGTTTCCTGTAAGTATAATTGCCAAATCGTTACAACATCGTAATCATACTGACAGCCGTGTTTCTGTTCAGGGCGATCATTGCCGGACGATAGCTATCAAGGCTGTCGCAAAGGCGAATGGTCTGGAGCTGGACATTTGCGAGACGCCGAGGACTCCTGACCATCTGAGCATCAGCAAGCTCGGCAAGGTTCCTGCATTTCAGGGTGCAGACGGCTTCAAGCCTTTTGAGTGTATGGCAATTGCCTCTACAGTTAGTCTAACTCATCTGCGATGGCGCTGTCCAGAGCTGACGACACTCCTCAGTCACTGTTCAAAACGAACAGACCACTCTCCTCGGCCGCGACAAGAAGGAATACGCCGACATCATCAAGTGGATGTCTTTCTTCAACAGCGAGATAATTGTCCTCATGACGCAGCAATTACTGCCCCAAATGGGCGTGATCCCCTACGACAGAGACCAGGTTGAGTTGTTTACGAACATGACCCAGAGGTCAGTTGATGTAGTCGAGGAGCATTTGCAAAACCGCACATTTCTGGTTGGCGATCAGCTATCGCTTGCCGATCTGTTTTGTGCCGGAAATATATCTCTTGGCTTCCAGTTCTTCTACGGCAAGGCTTGGAGGCAACAGAATCCCAATGTGTCTCGTTGGTACGAGATGGTTTGTCACCAGCCTATTTATGCGGCTGTGACCCAGAAGTTTCAGCTCTTGGATGAGCTGAAGCTGACCAACAATCCGCCGGAAAATAAGCCTGAGACACAGCAGCCTACACTTGCGGCTGCTGTTGAGAGTACACAGAACTAGGCACTGGGAGAGGTGATACAGAGGCGCGAGCGGGGGCTCGCCTACACAGTTGTTCAGGATACGTAGTAGCTCCTTGACGTGTCTGAAGATCGTGATTGGTATCATGTGCTCTCGATCTTTTGCGTTTGCTTGATGCTCCTTCCCGACCTCCTTCCAGCCCATCAGGGAATAGATATATTAGACTGCTCCAAGTGCACAGCCATTAAAACACCTGGTCGACACATTGCGCAGACATTGAGCATGCGAGACAAAGTTGAATCTAAACAATATCCGTAGCCGAGTAGCACAGCGGCAATGATGTTTTCGATGTTAACATTAGTTCTTTCTCTGGATTAGTCTCGCTGAGCACCTCAAGTTTGCAAAGCCATAACCACGATAGCGCTTTGAAACCATGAGAATAATGAGAACTGACATGACCAATAATACCTGAGCTCGTGGAACGTTTTGAACAGCAATTAGTTTGATTTCAAAGAGTACCAATCGGGAATCGGGTTCATGTCGACAATATGGGAAACCCGGAATAATTCTGGCGCAAGACCGGCTGCCAACTGAATTTATACGCAGATTCTTTCCTACAGGGTTGTCTGAGTGAGTTGTAATCACTGGGATGGTCCACTTACAGTATCGATAAGGCTGAATCAAGAAAGCAGAAAGAGAACCCCTACTGAGAATGAAAGGGCACCACGAAAATGATAAGGGCTACTGCAGTTATTACCATCACAAGTTTGTCCAGTGATGAATCTTCTTTCTGTCTGTTATGTCCAAAGCTTCCATAGACTAATCTGATAACGAGCTAAAGTTTGCATTAACCATTCTAGATTTGGTCGAGGAGATAGTAGACTTGATTGTTCTGGGGGCTTATTTTCTTGAATAATGCAGCGCAATGCTAGCTAGGTAGGTGGAAAGCTTGAGAAACCAAACAACCACCAGTAGAAAAAAGGTCCTGCTGCAATATTTGGAGAAGTTTCGACCTCTCGGCGTCCGTATTTTCGGGCGTGCCGGTGACGTGCAAGGTCCAACGCATTGCCTGTCAGATAAGGAGTAAAGCCAATCAACATCAGGGAGACAGACCATGCGCTCCGACATCGCTATTCTAGGAGCTTGGATAGTGAAGCGGAGGACCCTTTTTTCTTCTCTATATGTAGAGTAATGATAATAGGCATTTTGTCAGGTGATTGTCCTTGGAAGCGCAAGACACACCGCACGGCTTTATACATTATCGTGGATTCTAAACTCGGCCTTAACTCATATCTACAGTTTGTATAGAGATTTTAAGCTATTATGATAATTCTCCTGTTTATCAGGAGATATGTTGATCTCTCCATACTAAATGGAGGTATGGAAGGTCGACCAAGGTGCTGTATGCTTGATTAGTAGAGATCTCTTCCAGTTGACACATGACCTCTGACATTGTACTTCTTTCGGGCTAAGAAACGCGACTCTTTATACATCCCACCTACAGACACGTATCGACCTATATCCGCCCGACAGTCTTCTGTCGTGTGAAAAATGCTTGATTCTTTCATTCCCGCCATCTTACGGCCGGACTTTACCTGGCCAAGACCAGTGCCGTCTACAATTTCGGAGACAACACCACCCTTGCCCCATATTTCCAGCAGGAATGTCAGGGTAGCATGGGGCGTTGTGCACAAATCTCTTTACTACTTTTCCCAGTGGTATTGCTCCTGGTGCGGAATCACATTCAACGCCAGTATCGTCCAATTACCGTTTGGACTCGTCATGAAGTGGACAGATCGGACCAGCATTGAAGAAGTGGTTTCAATGCAAATGGCAGGTGCCGCTGGAATTTCTGTTCCCAGGGTACTAAATTATGGCGAACATCTTAACCCTCCATTCAACAGGAAGATATCAATCTTGATGGCCAGGCTGCCTGGAGTTCCCCTGGAAAACTCGGATGACGAGCTGCAGGTCGACCTAGAAGAACCATGGCTAGAGGAACTCAACAAATGTGTGCACTCAATACGTTCGTGGCTCCCACCTAACCACTATTCCATCTGCTCCCCTATCGAACGCCTCTGCGAAGTCCGCGGGTCCCTGGTCATATAATGGGGCCCTTCGCCGATCATACCCAACTTTTCGAATATTTGATTTCGCCCGCTTCACCCCATGGCTTTAAAACTATGGTTGAATACGAGGACACCCTAGCGCGTGCAAAAAAAACTCAAGCAACGTGATTATCGGATTACATTCACCCAGAATCTTCGGCCGTCTAATTTGGTCAAACTCCGGCACGGAAGATCGGGTGCCAATCTCTGCGCCAGGACCGGACCCGGCTTTGGCCAGTTGAGTCTGAATCGCTTCAAGAGCGCCCACTCGCGAAGTTGCCGAGATCGCAATCCTGACTGGCAAAGTTGAGCGATGTGAGATGAGTGTCATTGCCAGGCGTAGAATAGACACGTTGGTCCCCTGCAGGTACTTTTCGTACCTCTCTAACATGGCATGGAGGGTGGTTCCTGAGCTAGCTGAAAACAATAGCGGGATAGGACAGAAATCCATCTCGGTAGCGGCGACATCGTCTGGGAGCGGCGGCTCTCCCAGCTGTTCTGGTCTTCCCCAAGGGCCGTTGTCGTGGATAGCAGGCTCGTAGCTTTCCACAATGGCATGACAATTTGTTCCTCCGGAGCCAAACCCGTTTACACTGGCCCGTAACGGGTTGTCTAAAGGCACTACGGGCCAAACCTCTGGCGATGTTGGTATTGAAAGGTGTTTAAATGAAGGTTTTACGCTCGGGTTGAGGTTGTGGAAATGTTGATTTGGGGGAATGGTCTTATGCCGCATGGCCAGGACAGTCTTCAGGATTCCGGCGATTCCAGCACCTAATTGACCATGAATTGTTAGTTCTCTTCTGAAGCTCTGATCCGATACAGCTTACATCCTTCAGTATGACCAATTACCGTCTTCACTGACCCCACGACAAGTTTGGGTCTATGACTGTGGTCTTCTCCAGGCGGGAAAAATGTCGTGGCAATGGCGTATGCTTCTCTGGGATCACCAGCTTGAGTGCCAGTTCCTGTACCTCGCGAGAAGCATTAGTCTCAGAGGCAGAAATAGACTCTCAAATGGCGGCTCACCGTGCGCTTCGATGTATTGCGGGCGATCTTCTGCCTTTGACAGGTCCAGTCCGGCGTTTTTATAGGCAGTCCTCATCAACGACACTTGGGCCTCTGCACTGGGCAGCGCAATCCCCTGCGTCCGACCATCGGAGTTGACGCACGTCCCACGGAGGATTGCATCGATTCGGTCTCCATCTCGCAGTGCTTGAGATAGCGTCTTCATGAAGAAGACACAAACCCCCTCGCCGGGGGCGTATCCATCCGCCGCTTGATCCCACATCTGAGACCGGCCGGTAGGAGAGAGCAGATGAAGACTGGTGGCGGCAAGGAAGCAATCCGCATTGAGAATCAGACTGGTGCCGCCCAAGCAGGAGATTGAACACTCGCCAGCGCGTAAGGCCTGAACGCCCAGATGCACGGCGGCCAAGCTAGACGAGCAAGCCGTGTCGACACTGATCGACGGGCCTTTCCAGTCAAAAAAGTAGGAGAGACGATTCGACAAGAGGGCGCGCGATGTGCCGGTAATCATGTACTTCGAGACATTCTCGATGTCTTGCAGCTGGGTATCGGTGTAATCAGCCGACATGGCGCCTATATACGCAGCAGTCGCACTGCCTCGCATTCCATTCAGCGTAAGTCCGGCATTTTCCATCGCCTCGTACACGGTCTCCAGCAGGAGCCTCTGTTGCGGATCGATTGATTCGGCTTCTCGCGGTGCGATGCTGAAGAATCCCGCATCGAAATATCGCGGATCTTCCTCCATGAAGTACGCATGGCTTGCATTGCTGGCCCCGTGATGTTCACCATCCGCGTTGTAGAGCCCCTTAGGGTTGAACCGTGATTCAGAAGGTACTTCTCGCGTGAGATCTCGCGGCGAGCGGAGCAATTCCCACAACTTTGAAGGAGATGTTGAATCACCATGAAAGCGAAAGCCGGCGCCAATGATGGCAATGGGCTCTTTTGGTGGATTTGTGTAAACCATGGCGTCTAACTGGGCGCGTTAGTATTGCAAGGCAGGGGAATGTGTGCCAGGCTGGATATGTATGGCTTTGGGTTATTGTTCTAGATTCGAGTCTACATACTTCCAATAGGATTGAATGTTAGACACTCCGGATAGCATAACCCCATTGGCAGCATGTTTCGAATTCGGCCATCTGACGATACGATAATGCTATACATTATCTACAGGGTTCTCCACAGATCGTCAGGACTGGTGCTCCTACTGCCACCGAATTCGGTCTGGGCCATCAACCTACGGACCGAATCTACACGCCAATAGAACGACACTGTGGCTCCGGAATTCAGCTATCCACTTTTATGGGCAGCATCAGTACACCAAGACACCGCGCTGATCGATGGAAGACACGATTCTCAACTAGACAACGTCCTTCAGTATTTTCGCATCATAGGTAGAGAGAGCCCATCATGGCTACCATGCACAATCTCTTCAGGTCACCATTTTTCGATTTCGAATGCCTTCGGCTGCTGGCTATGGCACCACATGAAGGCGCCGAAATCGGAGAGGTACTTGAAGCAATCGCCAAGATCAAGGACCAGGATCCAGAGTCATGATATAGCACGTTCCTCGAAACCGGTAACAAAGCAAAAGCCATCGCGAAAGACGCTGAAGCCGCTGGCGCGCGTATCGGTGCACGGCGGGCATACTTGCGATCCTCGAACTACCTTCGTGCAGCGCAGTTCATGCTCAACGAGGGCCCTATAGGCCACGACACAAGAGTCCTACCGACGATCGAACGAGCCATTACCAATTTCAGGAAGGGCATCCAGTATCGGGACGGAAAGACGATCTTCTTGCAAATCCCGTACGAGGACGGAAAATCACTGCCTGGCTATCTCTATCTGCCGCCAGCGTCTCGGCGCATTCCTGGTCGAAAGATTCCCATCCTGCTCAACTCAGGTGGTGGGGACTCAACTCAGGAAGAGATCTACTTTGTGAATCCAGCGTACGGTCCAGATCTAGGCTACGCCGTCCTCACTTTCGAAGGGCCCGGTCAAGGCATCGTCCTGCGTCGGGACAAGCTGATAATGCGTCCGGACTGGGAAGCCGCCACGGGTCCCGTTCTGGATCACCTCTTCGACCTGAGTGCTCACCATCCTGACCTTGAGCTGGATGTCGACCACATCGCCGTTACGGGCGCGTCAATGGGCGGCTACTTTGCCCTGCGGGCGGCCGCCGACCCCCGGATCAAAGCGTGCGTGAGCGTGGATGGGTTCTATAGCCTGTCGAGCTTTGTAGGGGGCAGGATGCCGGGGCCACTCTTTCACGGTTTTATGAGCGGCTGGATCACGGACAGCATGTTCAACGGAATAATCAGCATTCTGAAGAAACTTGACTTCCAGGCTCGATGGGAGTTCAACCACTTGAAGTGGGCCACTGGCTCCAAGACGGATGCGGATATCATGCGTAGCTTTGGGGCGTACACTTTGCATAACACAGACGGCACCGAATATCTAGCTAACATCAAGTGCCCAACATTAGTGACGGGGGCAGGGGCGAGCTTCTACTTCAACCCAGCCACGACGACGGACAAGATCTACGAGTGCTTGACGAGTCTCAAGGACGGCGTAGATAAGGAGAAGTGGATCGCTACCGATGTAGCGTACGGAGGCCTTCAGGCTAAAATCGGTGCTTTTGGATATTCAGCCCAGAAAACGTTTGAGTAGCTAGATAGACAGTTTGGAATCGAGAGGGAGCCTCTGACAGCCAGCTCGCGGTTGGAAGACCTGGCGGGTTAATTATATTCACTCAGCGTTACGTGATAACAACGGTTTGATAATGTTCAAGCAGGACGCATTTTCACATTGTTCTATGAGCACTAGGCATGGATGCCCGTTCCTGACTTGTAGCTACGCCTATAGTGCGGTTTTGCACTCGCCCTAGAAATAATTTTGGTTAGAGATCCCAGGCACTTAAGAGGTGATGTCGGTTTACCAAGTCTATACCCCTCTATAGTCTCCATTAGTAAATCTTGCATGATATAGAACGCACTCTGTTGTACGACTCTATATCTCTGATGCAATATCTGCGTTATATGTAGAGCAATGAAGGATTCCTAGCTTTGTTTTGTCGACTTACCCGCATACTGGATGCAAGGATCCATATTATGAGTGCTGGACAGTGGGAGTGAGTGCTCGGTGTACTTTCTCAGCGCCTAGTATAATATGTCTTCGATATGGGTAGCGTGAGAGCTACTTAAGGTATCTACGGGTTTTACCCGTAAATGCAGTAGCTAGGTTATAGGTAGGTTATCTGACGCAATATATCCTACATTCCGTAGGCCTGAGGTATATCGAGCCCCATCTAGTCTAAAATTCGAGCCAAGGTAAGCTAGTCATGGGTACGGCTACAGGGTGTTATGGGTCCTTGCTCTATACAAGGACCTTAGGCTTCAGCGACTTGGCCAAGGCCTGCGTTGTCCTGAAGGCGGTGAACCACCTTCCAAGACTTTCTATAACTTCAACTCCTTTTCTTCTTTTCTTTTCTTTTCTTCTTCAGCGATTCCTTCTTGTACGTACGGCACGCATAGATAGGAAGATCCATCTAAAGGCGTCCCATTACATTAGGAATCGCTTACTAATCTCAATAATAGTATGAGGAGACCTTTTACTATGACAATAAAAGAAGAAAATATTATATTGTTACTGCAGCAGCTCCAGGAGCTCTGTACAGAGATATAGACTTAGAAATAACAGCTCCAAGAAGAGAATAACAGCTTACAGGCAGAACTACAGGCTGTACAGAACTTGCAACTGAGAAACTATCTACTAGTTACTACTATAGTTATATCTGCAATGCCCACCCCCTATGAACAAAGCTATCCCTGTCCTTGTTACCTGGATGTCAAACCCTTTACTAGAGAAGACCCTAAGGACTACCCTCCTCTCTAGATAAATCTTTATACTAAGTTTATAATTAACGCCGCCTGCTACCCTACAGAGGAGGAACAAGTTTACTATGCCTATAGCTGCCTGAGAGGAAAAGCTAGCCAGTATATACTACCATAGCTCTTGACTTGCCAGAAATCTGAGACTCCTGTACTATGGGCAGAATTCTCTGTAGTACTAGACAAGGTCTTTAGTAATCCTGACTAACAGAGAAAGGCTCTTGTATAAGTGAATATAATAAAGCAAGGGAGACGTGACTTTGAGGAGTTCTTGAATAAATTTAACAAAGAACTTCTTAATACTGGAGGAATTAATTAGGATAATAACTAGAAGAAGGCCTTGTTGGACACGGCAATTAATATTGAGTTGCTAAAGGCCATGGTTGGTATTAGGCAGGAGGATTTGTACAACAACTACTATAATTAACTGCGCAAAATTAACCATAACCTCTAGAAAGTAGCCAGGCTTACATAAAAAGGATCTTATACTGCTGTCCCTATACATGTTGCTTGTACAAGACTAGCAGGAGGCTCTGACTGGACCAGAACCCCTGATTAAATAGACTAGGAAGCCACCCATACTTAAATTACAGCCCTATAAAAGGAAGTTGCGGCCCTCTGTACAAAAGGGACCAGGACCCCAAGAAAAGCTAGTCAGGTACCTGCAGAGGAGAGGCAAAGGAGGTTGACTAAGAATAAATACCTATACTATGGTAATCCTGACTACTTTGTATAAGAATGCCCTATAAAACCTACCAGGTACCCTAGGCAGGTGGCTACAGTCCAGGAAGAACAAGACTAAATAGATGACTATAATAAGAGTAAGTCAGAAAATAAATAACCTCTGTACAAAGTCGCGTACAGAGGGGTTATATAGCTAGAGAAATACTACTTAATTAGCAAGATTTTAACAGCTTATATATAAATACCCCCCTATTCCTGGTAGAAGCACTAGTTAACTATATCTATAATATTTATATAATAATAGATACAGGCTGCCTGACCTATAGGGTAATTAGTAACAAGTTTATCAAGATATATTAAATATCTATAATACCTATCTACCCAAAACTTTTCAAGGGAGTTACTAGAAATATAGAAAAGATTAATAAGATTATACAGGTTCAGCTAGATATTGGGGCGTATACTAAGAAAGGAGCCTACTTCTATATAATTCCTAATAATCTAGGCTATAACTTGATCCTGGGGCTCCCCTGGCTGGAGCAATATAATAAAAGGTTAGAGGCTAAGAAGGGTAGACTATACCTCTATACTACAGGAGTCTGTTTATAGAGTACTACAAAGAGGCTCTTACTAAAGCTGGACATAGCACAGATATTAGCTGCAATTATAGAAGGATTTATACAAAGAAAAAGGCACCATAGCCAAGATATTAAGATATTTATAGTCTTATTAGCAGATATATAAAAAGTACTGGCCCTAAA
The DNA here is from genome assembly GCA_013305525.1 of Aspergillus quadrilineatus. Lineage (NCBI taxonomy): Eukaryota > Fungi > Ascomycota > Eurotiomycetes > Eurotiales > Aspergillaceae > Aspergillus > Aspergillus quadrilineatus. Next base: position 104,519 of record JAAXYA010000059.1, on the reverse strand, counting down.
GAGATATACTAACCCCTGTACAAAGCTACCAAGATAATACTAGAAATACCTAAGGCTCTTTAAACAAGACAAAGCTGAAGAACTACCACCATACCAGGGAGATAGGATTGATTATAAAATCAAGCTTGTATAAGAGGAGAGTAGGAAGGACCCTGAGGTCCCTTGGGGCCCCCTTTATAATATAATCCAGGAAGAACTAATAGTCCTCCAGAAAATACTTTCTAAACTACTATAGAAGGGCTTTATCTATATAAGCTATTCTCTGGCTGCAGCCCCAGTACTCTTTATATAAAAATTAGGAGGAGGGCTGTAGTTCTATGTTGACTACTATGTCTTGAATACTATTATTAAGAAGGACTGTTATCCATTACCCCTGATTTATAAGATACTAAACCAAATTAGACAAGCTAGATAGTTTACTAAGCTGGTGTTAAGGGACGTGTATAGACGGATCTTCCTATCTAAACATGCCGTATGTACAAGAAGGAATCGCTGAAGAAGAAAAGAAAAGAAGAAAAGAAAGAGGAGTCAAAGTTATAGAAAGTCTTGGAAGGTGGTTCACCGCCTTCAGGACAACGCAGGCCTTGGCCAAGGCGCTGAAGCCTAAGGTCCTTGTATAGGGCAAGGACCCATAACAGCTGGATGTATCTGCTGCCTTCTATAAAATCTGCATAGCTAAAGATTAGGAATAGATAACTACTTTCTGTATAAGATACAGGCTCTTTGAATGGCTAGTTACCCCTTTTAGGTTAGCTAATATACCAAGTACCTTCCAAAAATACATCAACTAGACCCTCCAAGAATATCTAGATAAATTCTGCTCTGCATACCTTGATAATATACTTATCTATACTGATAGGGACCTCTACCAGTACTGGAAACATGTATAAATAGTCTTGAATAAACTAGAAAAAGCAGGCCTATACTTGGATATCAAGAAATATAAATTTAAATACAAGGAGACAAAGTACTTGGGCTTTATAATATAAGCAGGGAATAGAATCAAAATAGACCTAGAGAAGGTAAAAGCAATTAAGGAATAGGAAACTTCTACTACTATAAAAGGCATCCAAGGATTCCTGGGCTTTGCTAACTTCTACTAAAGATTTATTCCTAACTTTTCAGGGATTGTATACCTATTAAACAACTTAATAAAGAAAGGGACATCTTTCTTATAGACCAGGGAGTGCCAGGACAGCTTTAATCTGCTAAAGGAAAAGTTTACTACTAGACCTGTCCTAGTAACCTTCAACCCTACTTACTATATAGTAGTAGAGACTGACTCCTCAGGCTATAATACAGGGGGAGTTCTGTCCTAGTATAATAAGAAAGGGGAACTATATCTATATACCTACTTCTCTAAAAGGAATTCCCCAGCTAAATGCAACTATGAGATCTATGACAAGGAATTATTAGTAATTATATAATATCTTGAGGCCTGGGATACTAAACTGTGCTTATATAGAGAATTCTAAGTTATTATAGACTACAAGAACTTGGAGTACTTCTTCTCCCCAAGGAAACTAATAGAATAATATATATAATAGTCCCTATTTCTCAGCTGGTTTAACTTTAAGCTGATATATAGGAAAGGGTCAGCCAACTAAAGGGCTGATATACTTTTATAGAGAGACTAAGATATGCCTGATAATAAGGATAATAGGGTCAAGTCCTGTATAATGCAACTTTTTACAGGAAAATACTTGGAAAAGATAGTAGTTACTACCCTCTAACTAGCTAAAGAGCAACCATGAGAGCTGTATAAGAAAAGTAATATATAGAAGGAGGTACTTAAACAGGATAAAAGATATAGTAAGGCAGTACTGTGCCTGAAAGATAGAGCAAGGAGATTTCCTCTATATCTATATTTAAAAGTCAGAATCTCAGAATGCCAGCTGGATGCCCAAGACTATATCCTCTTCTATAGAAGGAGGTAGGTGCCTGATAGTAAACAGCTCTGTACAAGTATAATTTAGGCTATATATAACTCTATATTAACAGGACATCCTGGCTAAGAGCAAATATATATACTAGTTAGCTATGAATATTTCTGGCCTAATATGTCCTAGGATATCAGAAGATTTGTCTAGAACTATAATATATATAGAAGGACCAAGTCTTGGAGAGACCAGAGAAGAGGACTATTAAAGCCCCTCCCTGTACCTGATTGTCCCTGGCAGGAGGTTTTAATAGATTTTATTATAGACCTACTAGAGAGCAAAGATTATATAAACATCATAGTTATTACAGACTGATTAACCAAAGGTGTGATACTAGAAGGAATGTCAGAAATTGACTCTGAGAGTATGGCCTGGGTACTTGTACAAGTACTTATAAGCAAACATGGGATCCTGAAGGCTATCACCTTAGACAGGGGAAGCTAGTTTATAAATAATACATGGGCCTGTATATATGCCCTGACAGGGATTAACTGCCAGCTATTTATAATCTATTATTCTTAGATTAATAGATTAACAGAGAGAATGAACAGTATAGTAGAAACCTACCTCTATATATATACCTGCTACAACCAGAAGGACTAGAACAGGTTACTTCTACTTATAGAGCTGGCAATTAATAGCTGTATATTAACAGCAACAGGGGTCAGCCTCTTCTATCTAAGTCATAGATACAACCTCAGCCTATTTACCCCTACTAAGGAGGTAGAGCAACTAGCTGAAGAACCAACCAAGAGTCCTATCCAGAAAGGGGAAGCCATTATACAGAAAGTTAAGGAAGTCCTAGACTGGGCTCAAGTCTTCATGGCCTATTCCCAACAGAATACAGAGAATCAGGCTAATAAACACAGGAGTCCGGCCACAAACTACCAAGTAGGAGATAAGGTCTGGCTAAGCCTGAAGAACATCCGTACGGACCGACCTAGTAAGAAACTGGACTGGAAGAATGCCAAGTATGAGGTTATAGGCCTGGTAGGCAGTCATGCTGTACAGCTAAATATGCCCCCAGGGATCTATCCAGTCTTCCATGTAGACCTGCTTTAGCTGGCTTTATCAGATCTACTTCCTTCCCAGAAGAATGATGATAGCCAGCCCCCTAGCATCATGGTGAACAGTAAGGAAGAATACATAGTAGAGAAAATCCTGGACAAACATCGCAGGAGGTATGGGAGAGGTCACTGGCTGGAATATCTAGTAAAATGGTCAGGCTATGCTCGGCCAATGTGGGAAGCTGCCACAGCTTTGGATGAAGCACAAGCTCTGGATAAATGGCTAGATCGTACGAAGTAATATAGGCTTCAGGATGGCTCACTGGACAGGGAGGCATACAGGCAAGCTAAGTAACAAGATTTATCCCCGCGCCACCATACTACTAATGTGGAAGGGGGGGGTACTGTTATGGGTCCTTGCTCTATACAAGGACCTTAGGCTTCAGCGACTTGGCCAAGGCCTGCATTGTCCTGAAGGCGGTGAACCACCTTCCAAGACTTTCTATAACTTCAACTCCTTTTCTTCTTTTCTTTTCTTTTCTTCTTCAGCGATTCCTTCTTGTACGTACGGCACGCATAGATAGGAAGATCCATCTAAAGGCGTCCCATTACACAGGGTGCAACCCAGAGACATGCCTTGGGAGACAATCCGTGGCCTATACAGTACGTTCAAGCACTCAATATCAATTTTAAGGTCAGGATCCACGTACAATTCGACAACAGCCATACTGTGGTCGAGTAGCTCACCTCGAATGTGAGCAACTAGCTGCCCTAAACCACGCCAGCCTCTCCGAAGCAAATAAAACAACAAAGAGACAGGCGTGGTAAATATAAAATTTTAAAGTATATCTATTTACTTTATTTTACTAGTAGTTATTATAAATGAGTGCACTAATATATACAATCGTCAGATTTGTGTGTATGGAAATAAATATATAGAGAAATATATACATATATATGTGTTTCGGAAAAAGTGTAGATATACCCATTGTGACTTTCACCAAGAATCACTGCATCACATCGTCCTTTGATCAAGCTTAACCTTTTTTTTTTTTCTTTGTTAGTTCTTATTTTTAGGATTAATGTGAGCTCCTGGCCTACAATAACTGCTTCTAGAGCGGCCTCCGGTAGGATTCGGTAGAGTATCGGCAACACTCTTGAATTAGGTATCGTTCACCGAACACATTAGAAAAAAGCATAGCCGGCAGCACATCTTAATGGAATATCGGGTTAATGGCAAGTAGTTTGAGGACTTATATTATCATTCGCTATTTGCGCCAACCTTATTCGTAGTGCAGTTTTGTGTCCGTATATTTCATCCGTGGATGCGATTCTCAGCAATGGACTCAACGCCATGCACCCGCCCGTATCTTCAGGACAAAGTCTTTCAAGAGAGACTGCAAGACCCGGAGGAGTTCTGGTCACGTCAAGCCGAGCGCCTCAACTGGCACAGCAAACCTAACACCGCGCTCCAGGAAGGCCAGAAGAGGTTGCAAGATGGCACCTCGCACCCGACGTGGGAATGGTTCCCCGGCGGCGAAATATCAACCTGCTACAATTGCGTCGACAGGCACGTCGCTGCGGGCAATGGACACGATCCTGCAATCTTCTACAACAGCCCCGTGACGGATACGAAGGAGACAATCACGTACAACACTCTCCTCAGCGAGGTCGAGACGCTGGCCGGGGTGCTGAGAGAGGCTGGGGTCCAGAAGGCTGATGTGGTTATGTTATACATGCCGATGATCCCAGCGGCCTTGGTTGGAATGCTTGCCGTCAACCGGCTGGGGCTATTCACTCAGTCGTTTTCGGAGTGTTTGCGCCAAACGCCCTGGCTCAGCGAATCGAGGCCAGCAAGCCTGACGTGCTTCTCACTGCGTCGTGCGGCATAGTGGGGAACAGGCCGCCTATTGCGTACCAAGTCCTGGTCGAAGAAGCAGTAGGGCTTTATTGTCACAAGCCTTTGCACACAATCGTTTGGCAGCGCGACCAACTTCGTTGGAACATCAAGGAGTGCGGTTCGAGTTGGTGGAGAAGAATATGGCGCTGGCTACAACAAGTCGTCCTCCACCGCAAAACAACTACAGCCAAACAGCCTATGGCCAGGGCTCGGGCAGGAGCCGTCAAAGCCGACTGTGTGCCGGTGCAAAGCAATCAGCCGATTTATATAATGCACACATCCGGGACAACGGGAGCGCCGAAGGGGGTAGTGCGCAATTCTGGTGGCCACGCCGTTGTCCTTCGATTCAAAATCGAGTATATCTTTAAGATCCACGGCCCCGGCGACGTGATGTTTGCGGCGTCAGATATCGGATGGGTGGTCGGTCACTCCTATATCCTGTACGCGCCACTGCTCGTGGGGGCGGCCACTATCTTGTACGAAGGCAAGCCCGTAGGGACACCTGACACGTCGGCTCTCTGGAGGATTGTGGAGGAGTACAAGGTGAATACTATGTTCACCACACCCACGGCGCTGGGGGCCATCAAGCAATCCGACCCCGGTAATGCAAAGCTGTCGGAGGTTGGAGAGCGTGGCGGTTTGCGATCATTGCGTGCTTTGTTTCTGGCAGGCGAGCGGTCCGAGCCGACCCTGGTCTCCATGTACCAGGGGATGATGGACAAGTACGGCGGAAATAATAGTGCGCATGTCGTCGATAACTGGTGGTCGACTGAGGCTGGGTCCCCAATCACTAGCCGAGCGATTGCACCTCACATCGGCTTGAGAAGGGAGATTGCGACAAGCAAAGCCATCCCGCCAATTAAGCCAGGAAGTGCTGGAAAGCCCATGCCAGGGTTTGATATCCTGGTCGTGGATGACCATGGGGAAGAGTTACCAGCCGGGTCGATGGGTAATATTGTACTGGGCCTTCCTCTTGGGCCGACGGCGTTCAACACGCTATGGTTGGATGAGGAGCGGTTTTACAAAAGCTATTTGAAGAGATTCCAGTCCAGGTTCCTGGGTACTGGTGATGCAGGATGGGTTGATCACGAAGGCTATATTCATGTGATGAGTCGGAATGATGATGTGCTGAACGTCAGCGCGTATCGACTGTCCAGTGGTCAGTTCTGTCCTCATTGGACACTGGTTTCGATAACTGATTCTCGCAACTTATAGGAGCCATTGAGGAAGCCATCGCCTCCCATCCCCAGGTCGTAGAAGCATGTGTAGTGGCTATTCCAGATGAGCTCAAAGGCCAGCGCCCGTTTGCATTCATCTCCCTCTCCATGCCAGATCATCCAGACTCTGCCATACCAGCAGAAACCGTCGCGCGAGAGGTGCAGTCGCTCGTCAGGAGCCGGGCTGGGGCATTTGCGTCCTTGGGAGGTATAGTACAGGGCAAAGGCATGATACCGAAAACGAGTCCGGCAAGACTTTACGGCGTGTGTTTAGGGAGTTGGTAGAAATGGGGTTTACGGAGATCTGGATCGGGAAGTTGATGTACCAAGCACCGTGGAGGATGCTATGGCAGTGCAAGTCGCGAGAGCCAAGGTCCAGGAGTACTTTCACAAAAACAAGGGTAAGCACAAGGCGATCGAGGCAAGGGAGATTGCATAATTGTGAATATCCGCGTCGTGCGGAGCTAGTAGCCAGATTAATAGATGCTCTTTCATCGCGGGCTAGGTGTCTCTTAACCCTTTGGCAGTTTGGCAGAGCAGTTTTCATTGCATACAAGGAGTAGGATAAGACGCGAAGAAAATGCTCGACGATTATATCTGGTAGTGTTGGAGCCTGAGGTGTGCCGTACCAGAGCTGATACACCGGGTTTGAAATCTTTAAATCAAAGCTCGAGAGCCCATTTTGCACCGCCAACCGCGCCCCAAATGACTTGAAACTTGTCTATTGCATGTTTGTTGCTAGGACTGGGTAGTGAATGGGGAATTAAATAGGTCCTTGGACAATTATGTGGTTCAGGTCCAGAAGCATGAGCTTCGAAATCTGCAGACAATGGAAATCCTTATCACCTGGGTATCCCCTCTGTGACCGGCTAATCTACTCAAGCGCCGCTCATTCTTCAGCTTTTGTTAATAGCAGCTCCGTTCAAATCTCCGTTCGCAACTCCGTCAGCAACTCCATTTACAACCTCCGGTATGGGGATTGGGCCTCCCGGAGAGTTCTCCAGTCTGGCCGTCAAGACTTCGACGCCTGTTTCTGTGACAAGCAGAGTATGCTCTATCGATATTCATGTTAGTATAGAAGCCTGGAGCAGCCTGCTGGAAAGGTGTACTCACCGAACTGTGCCGTCCGCTTGCCATCCACCGTGACATTCGTCCAATCATCCGGCCAGTACTTCTCTCGGTTGGCGCCCAGAGTGAGAATAGGCTCAATTGTGAAGGTCATTCCGGGTTTACATGTTCCCACAGCCTTGTTCTTTGCATAGTGCGGGATCCAAGGAGGAGGATGGAATTCCGAGTTGATACCGTGGCCGCCCCATGTCTTGATGACGGCAAGGCCCCTTGAGGCTGCGTGCTTTTCGATAATCTTGCCAAACTCTCGAATCGGCACACCTGGCTTGACGATCTCAATCGCCATGTCCAAGGCCTGTCGCGTCGTTTCAATGAGTTTGACCGCGTCCGGATCCGCTTTGGCCTTATCCCCGACGTAGTAGGTCTCATTCAAATCGGCATGGTATCCGCCGTGGTACAGAGAAACATCGAGGTTAAGAATATCGCCATCGAGCAGGACCCGCTGATCTGGAATGCCGTGGCATACTACCTCATTTACTGATGTGCATATTGACTTGGGAAAGTGGTTGTAGTTGAGTGGAGAAGGATATGACTGCTTCCTGTTTCAGTACACCTCCTTACAAAGTTCGCCTAGAGTGACCTTGACTCACCCCTCGCTCAATGCAAGCGTTGTGGCAGATCTCGTCCAAGTAGTCTGTAGTAACGCCGGGCTTCACTGCTGCAGCCGTTATGTCGAGGACTTCTCTCGCCAGCCGGCACACCTTGCGCATAGCCTGCTGGCCCTTTGCATCCAAGAGGTCCCATTTTGACCTGCTTAAGCGCATTTCCCGCACTGGAATGCCAGACTTGGCCCAATCGGGATGCGTGATTGTTTTGGGGACAAGCCGTCGCGGCGAGAGTGGGTAGACGGGTCTGACAGAGCCAGTAAATTGGTAAGTCGGAAAAGGGTTGAACAGTCCCCGATCTGTATCGTGATCAGTAAACCACTGGCTAAGTCACCGCTAACTTCCAGCCGAAAGACGTAGTTACCATTTCGTGGTTTGTGCATCGTCGCCTTGTGGGTGGCCTGGACACAATCAAACTTCGGTGTTCAGCGATCAGAGTCGGCGCGGATGTGACGTACCCAATTCTTCTTGAAGCAATCTTGGGAGCAGAAGTAGCTCCCTTTGATGTCCAGCTTCAGACATGTTGGGCATTGTAAGGTCCCAGCTTCATTATCGCAATCGATCCCACAGCACTTTCGCGTGGAATCGGACATCCCGCGGCGTTAAAAATTGTAAGCAACAAAGACAATGTAGATAAGGAAAGTTAGAAGAGTCTTTGCAAAAGAGTGGTATTTCCGCCAACACTACGCGACGACAATGTAGGAGGGTTTTCTTGGTGCGTAGGAAATGGTGAAATATGTGTTCAGGCGACAGCTTACACCTTCCTAAGGAAGCCCACAGCGAAAGCCCGATCTGTTTGCACGTGACTGTCTGCCCTCCGACCCATGTTCTGAGACTCCGATTGCTCAAGTCCGCGCCGTCTCAGTAAATACGCAACCCACCCTCCCTTTGGCGGAGCTGGCCGTGGTTACACTGGCCAGCCTCATTTGGGGTGGAAATCTAACTTATCATCGGATGACCTGCCTGCTATAGACAACTACGGACAGGAAGCAGTAACGAAACAGATCTACAGAACGATATCTTGGATCGCAATGTTATCGAATAGTCAGATCCCATGCTATGTGTGAAAATTAGTCCTGAGGATCCTTTTATATCTTCGATACAGGGCACTACCTTGGTATATAAGGGTTGGATAGTGACGGGAACTATTCCATATCATTGCAGTGAGTGCGACCGAAGGGGGGATATCCCTCCCACGCCGGCCTAGTGGGTCCTACGGTCCGTCGAGCAGGACGTGTGCTGATTGGCTATGTGACTTGAGGCAATAGGATCTCCTAACCGCCGCGCCCCACGGTAACTTTCGGGATCGCGCTTAGCGCCGGGCGGGTCGTGTATTTTACCGGGTAGTGTTGACGTTTTTTACCAATAGGTTTAGTGCAAGTTTTACTCCGAGTAACGCGATGATTGCGGGGAGGTCGTACGATACCACGTTTGGAAACAAGACAGAGAACAATACCGAGTACATACATGTATCAAGAATTAACCCAATGGGATGCAATCCACCAGAAGGACTAACCGGACTCGGAAACTGTGGCGTCAAGAAAGACCCTCGGTCACAGTGATCAGGGTAGCGACCAATATGCAAATAAAGGCGGGGACATTTACGAGCAGCGTTCGGGCGCGATGTCTGGGCAGCCACTTCTTGAGCGCGTCCTCATTTTGGACCCCGGGCGATTTGGCATCTCCAATGCGGGCAAGGATAGCGAACATGGTCGGGGCCCAGCAAAAGTGAGCGATACTGAACAATGCGCCGGCAAAGTATAGGTTGCGAGCATCCCCGCTCTGGCGGCTAAGCCCATTGATCACGCAGATAACGGTGGCCGGGGGGTAGGACAAGCCGATGCCCCAGAGCCCAGGACGCATGAACGCGGGCAGGTATCGTGGGAGAATCGTGCCACTAGGGTGGGCTGGGTCGTTGCGTAGGGACGGGTGCAAGAAAGCCCCAAGCGAGATGTCCTGCGACCAGCTGAACATCAGAGACGCTGATGATAGGACCAGTGGCGAGATGCGAAGGAGGGCCAGTCCCAGCTGGGCGGCGTCATTGCTTGGGCCAAATAACGAAGGCAACATAGGACTGTGGCGCGTGGCGAGTCGAGAGCGTCTGACGATGTGAGCAGCGGTAATGCCTTGAAAATGAACAGATATGACACACACTGGACTATTTCACTTTATAATAGCATATACTTACGAGTACTACAAGCATCTACACCGAGATTATCGGGGCTGCAAATCATTCGATGATTACGGGCAGACAGTCCGCAGTCCGGGGCAGGGGGAGGTAAGGGCGCGATTGTCACATCTATCGTGCTTGTGGAGAAGATTCTTTTAACCATGTCATGAAATAGGAATAGACCACTGCTTAGCATGAATGCATCCCTGTAAGCACATTCATCTACATGGCCTGATCATATTCGGCGGTAATTCCGTATTGGGAGCCGATTCGGCTCCCCGAGCGCTTGCAACAGTCTAATTTCAACAAAATACCGAAGGAGAATTCGGGGGCTATATGGGTGCGCTCGGCCATACCTGACTCTGGTGGCATCGAGGAGACGGGATTTCCTTTCTGTTCGGAAACGGTTTCGATATGGGTATGGGTTTGTCTGGCCGACACCGAGAGCCATTCATTCCAAACAGGAGAGCTGTAGCAAAATACCAAGACTGATTATCATGTAACTTCAAAGCCCATTCAAGAGTCATCCCTTCTGCATTCAGTCACTTAGGATACCATATTTTTGTATTTGTGGCTTGAGCTCATGTCTGGCGCCGCAACAAGGATCTAGTACAGAAAATGGCTATAACAAGTCCTGTCTATGATGCCATCGTGATTGGCGCGGGCTTCAGTGGTATCAGAATGCTCTGGGAGTTCCAGCGACTGGGTTTGACAGCCAGATGCTTCGACGCCGGGTCAGATATAGGAGGCACCTGGTGGTGGAATCGCTATCCTGGATGTCGGACTGATGGAGAGGCATGGGTATACGCCCTAAGGTTTCTGCCAGAGCTGCTGGAAGAATGGGACTTTACAGAGCGCTATCTCAGCCAGGAGGAAATCCAGTGGTACCTGAGTCGTGTCGTTGACCGATACGACCTACGCAGGGACATTGAATTCAACGCGTCGTCGAATCAGCCCGTTGCAGCGATTGTGACAATCTCTGGTCAATCAGGACGAAGGATGGGAGTATGGCCACCTCGCGATACTTCCTCCCCGCTACAGGCATTACGTCTATTCCCAAGGAGCCACTGTTCCCTGGGCTGCGGGCGTTCAAAGGGGAGATGTACTCAACGTCGACCTGGCCAGAGCATGAGGTCAACTTTGAAAACAAACGAATTGGCGTGGTCGGCACAGGTTCGTCAGGAACCCAGGTCATCACGAAGCTTGGCCCCGTTGCTGGGCAGCTGACAATTTTCCAACGAACGCCAAATTATGTTATCCCAGCGCAAAATTATCCTCTTGGCGAGCAAAAACGGGAGGCAGTCAAGAAGAATTTCGGCGCGACATGGGATATTGCCAAGGTAAATTTGGCGGGCCACGCCGTGAAGCATTCGGGGAGAACTGTCTCCAGTGTTCGCGATGCAGAGGAGATCCGACATGTCTTCGAAGATGGTTGGGCGCGCGGTTGTTACAATTTCCAGCTCGGCACATTTGATGATTCGTTCATGGATCCAGACGCCAATGCTGCCACTGCGAACTTCATTCGTGACAAAATCCGTTCCATCGTGCGCGAGCCTGAAACCGCCGAAGCTCTCTGCCCGACCTATCCCTTTGGGGCGAGACGTCCTCCCTGTGCAGATGGATACTACGAGACGTTTAATCGCCCGAATGTCAAGCTAGTAGATATCAGCAAAGACGAGATCGAAATCTACGAGAATGGAATCCGTACTACTTCCGGAGCGAAGTATGAGCTTGACATGATCATCCTGGCACTGGGATTCGATACGGGCACAGGCGCCATGAATATGATAGACATCCGAGGGAGCGGGAACAGGTCTCTACGAGAGTCCTGGACGCAGAGGCTAGAAACATTTGCTGGCGTCCTGGTCCACGGTTATCCAAACATGTTCATTGTTTGTGGCCCTCACTTGCCCGCTGGGAACCAGCCTGTGAGCCTTGAAGCATTCGCCAGCTGGATTGCCAAGACAATAGAGCACATGGAACGCAGCGGTGTTGTCAGCATCGATGTGAAGAACGAAGCTATGGATGCGTGGACAACCCACGTCGAGCAAGTATGGGCTTCTTCCCTCTTAGCCAAGCATGCACACGAGCAGCGCTCTTGGTACGTAGGTACCAACATCCCCGGAAAGCCGTTAAGAATCATGTTCTATTTCGGTAAGATTGTGAACCTGGAGCCGTGGCTCATCAGGGAACTGGAAACTGAGTGGTCCAGCATGAGCTTTACGCGTCTTGATAGGATTCAAATGGCTAGCAATGGTGTAGCCAAACAGCCCAACGCTGTGGGCGGGGTCCACGTCACACCCGCAATGCTAGAGTCTATACAGATGCCTCTAGAAGCCGACAATGTCGGCATGACTCTGGCGGAGAAATCCAGGCTGGTGAATGTTGCTACCGCTGTTTACATGGATGCTGCTGTGAAGGAAATGAGGCAGCGCGGGTTAAATCCAAAGCAAGACTATCGAGTCCACTGGTGGAAAGTGATACAGGACTTTGTCGATAGCGAGGCGGGTCAAAGGGCACTCCAAGAGGCAGCGCTAGTAAAGGAAGAACTCTCCAGTTTGATTTCCAAATTAGGCATTGAGGGCGAGGTTATTACGAGAATGGTCCAGAGATCGTGAATATCCTCACCAACAAAACTCATGCTCTTGCGCATCTCATGAGACACGATCTGCTCTTCCGCGTGTACCTCTCTGGCGAGGGTCGGCGTGCCAATCGCTACATGGCTGAATACGTCCGCATCCTCACCTCGCAGCGACGAGAAATCAGAATTCTGGAGATTGGCGCTGGAACAGGGGCCACCACTGCCGAGATCCTTCACTTATGCAGCCCGAATGGCAGGCCATTCTGTACAGAATACATGCACACTGATCTCTCACCCGGTTTCTTTAATGCCGCAAAGACGACGCTGAAGACATGGACTTCCCTTTTGTCCTTTAAAGTTTTAAACATCGAGGATGACCCCATGAACCAGGGGTTCGACGAGCACGCATACGACTTGATTATTGCCGCCAACGTCATCCATGCCACCGCGCGCCTAATAGAAACCCTGGGCAATGTACGCAAGCTCCTAAAGCCCGGCGGTGTCTTGGGTCTCGTAGAGCTCACCAGGCTAATTCCTTTCTATAACCTAGCTTTTTGTCCGCCCCCTAGATGATGGGCTAGCGTCAATGAGGGAAGGACAGAGAGTCCCCTACAGTCTCCTCAGCAGTGGGATGAGTTGCTCAGGCAAACAGGATTCTCGGGTATTGACCTGGCTGCGTATGACCTTCCAGGGCCACAAAGACACAGCTGCCTCTTGCTGTCGACTGCTCTTGCTAATTATAGTACCAATGGGCATTAATGCCCTTTACTTAAGCACTTGGGAATATTTAATGATGTTTAGTTTCCCTCTGTATGTACCACAATTAGTATTCTCAGCCCTACTTGTCTCTAGTTGGATCTATCAGGATGGCATTCGCCCTCAGTTGACATTGACGTATCCCGCGTAGGACCGCGCGCCCCGAAGTTCCGTACTGTAGTCCATATTAAATCCGGCAATAAGAAGAGCCCTAGCAGTAACATTAACGACAGCGTAAGAGGCGTGCATGTCGCTGAGGAATCTGTGCAAACAAGGAAGAGGCACCGAACGTCCCCACACTCGGTGGTCCTGCTTGCTTGGGATAACGACGGCAGCCGAACAGGAGTAGCCTTACCTGCAGCGTACGCAGGATACTATGTAAACAAATGCTAGTGTTTTTAAAGGAAATAGTAGAGCTACTCGCGGTTAGGTGCATCATCCACCTTTCAGATCCATCAGGATGGCCGAACCTCTCCAGAAGAAACGCCTCTTGTGCATGAAGGTGGCTCACCACCGCCAGCCAAATGTCAGTGAAGAAGACTTCTATCGGTGGGTTACTGAACAGCATGCTGCCCGCGCGGCTAAGCTACATGCGAAGAATGGGATCTAGGGATTTTCTATCGTGAGTCCCCGATCGAGCAGGCCATGATGGGCGAATCCTTAGGTGACCGTCTCTCTTAGGTCTTTATTCCTAAGTCGTTTCGTGACTTCACCTCCGAACTCAACACCATGCGCGGAAACCCGTGGCGAATGAGAGACTTCGACGCTCAAGTAGAGTTCTTCTTCCGTGACATGGAAACGTTCTACAAGGGGGCTGCCGATGCGGATTTCCAGGCACTACCGGCTGAGGAGGGTCCTTTTATCAGAGGCGAAGGTGCAGAAATCAGTATCGGCTGGGTTGAGACTTACGTTAGGGATGGAAAAGTGGTCAACCTCGATGATGCAGGGAAACCTACTTTCCCGTCCTTCAAAGATATGAGCAGGGCACCATAATCAAGATTGCCTCCGTTATACATATGAGCCTCACAGACAAGAGGACTGAATTAATTTACCAAGCGTTCAGAGAGGAATAGGTCGTTAAAGAGCTCTGTTCAGAAATGTATCATATATACATATACACATATATATTTATACTCGAATGGTGTTCATGTACCTTCCTGAGACACGAGACGCCATTCAAAGCGGGTATCCCGCAATCAAAGCATAACGCGCTGGAGAGCTAATTTTGAAACAGTCTCCGTAAGTTGTAGTATGGCATCTTCATTGGCTTTGATTGCCTGTAGCGTCACTGTCGCTACGGTAGAAAGCACCTCACCGGCGGCAACCCCGTTTATAGGGCGTTTCTCAGCGGCCGGTAGACCGGAATCGCATGCGCTTAGCCCTGACCCGGTGGCATCAGTAGAGACATGTTTCATGATCTCACTGATCAGCGAATGCATCTGCATCACATTGGCCTCCATCATGCACGTCAAGACGAGCGACTGGGTTGAGGAGGTCTGGGGTAGCTCGAAGGAACCCCCAGCCAGGCGCGGCAACTGGATTGGGAAGCACATGCTGTCCTCATCTCCAGCCAGCGCAGTCGTGCTGCCTCTAACCCCCATCTTGAGCCGCACCTCTAGCCACGCCTTGATATGCTGCAAGATTTTGTCGTACGACGCGAGAAGGCACATATAGCTGGAAAGAACGAGCAACTGTGACGGCTGATCTAGCGCGAGTTGTGCGAGTGTCTGAGTGTCATTGCATGCTCTGCGAGACTCGAGGTGGGCACAGATGGTAGTTAAGAGCCCTGTGTACTGACTGGATAACTGGAAGGTGGAATCCTACTCCCAGTGGAACTCAAAGGGTTACCTTGATAAGTCCCTTTTCCCTGTAGGCCTGCACCAACCCCAGGCAATGAATGCATATGCTGGTGGAGGTGCACATTGGTGTCTGAGAGACTTGCGGATCCAGGAAGATATAGAGCTTGAGGGTTCCTCCTGGTCCTGTTGTTTGTCCCGCAGCTCTGCGTCTAAATCGTGCGCATCCCTGTACGGTGACTGCAGAAGATCAGAAGGAGACAATTCGTTGCCATAGCCAGAGTCGCTCCCATTTGAGACTCTTGAATTTCCTGCTGGATCCGAGTCCACCATCGTCTCGTCTTCGGCCTGCTGTGGTGCACACTGAGGGGACATGTTTCGAGCAAGGGATCCGCGATGTCGGTGCCCGATTGAGGAGAAGGAAGAGTGCATTGTCGTCGGTAATGAGAAATTGCACATGTCGTCAGAGGCGTCTGGATGGTGAACGTCTTTCCAGCGGGTTTGGACCGCTTGTTCCGCGGCCCTCAGATGAGATGATGTCTGGGAGCAGACAGTTCATTCTCGTGGAGCGTGGGTGCTCGGGATTCGGCGTCTGGAGGACAATATGAAGTCGTCAATGCAGGATGAATATCGACCGATAACAAAGAGGGATCCAGTCCTAGATGCAAGTCAATCGACATATCCAGCAATTCTGTCTGTAGGTACTGGAACTGGTCTGAACCCTCGTCTGCTGCGCCATTCGGTCCGTACTAGTTCGCTGAGACACCCAGTAAGACTTGTTTTATTCCATTAATCTGCGCCGTGACTGCTAATGGACACATACCATACTGGCGTCGTGTATTATTGTCATTGGCATGACGCTGGAGCTGCTGCTGCTGAGTAGTCTTGGTAGATTGAGCCCGAGACCGCAACCTCATCGGCCGTGGAGTGCATCTTACGCCTGCTTTGGCGCAGCGTACACAAGTGTCACTATTGCTCTCTCGTCGACAGCGGAGCTTTGGCCATGACACCGATCGCAGGCTCGATGAGAGAATCCCAGGTCGTGGACAAGCATAATGGTCCCATGTTCGACGAACGATGAGAACCCAGCTCGTCAAGTAGTCAATATCCCACCCATCATCCGAGGGTCTCCAATTTAAGTGCAGTCTGAGCGCACGATCGGTTGAATTCGTGACGAGCGATTGCTCGCGCCTTCAACGGCCAACCTTCCATGCCACTAGTTTGGGTGCGGTCGATACAGAAGGCGGCGCCTCCTCCAGTCATAAATGGCAAATGCGCAGACGCAAGTATAAGAGGCGGTCCTGAATCTTCCATGTAATTGGCGAGTAGTCTTGCAGTCACCCTCTAGATTGAGTTCAATGCAGATCTTGGAGATGATCTAGAATATGTAGCTATGTGTGGGGTGCCGATCATCCTATTCCTTTAGAATCCATCTGCCTTCGGTAGCATATTACCACATCGGATCTATTGGTCGCCACAGAAGCCGCAGCCTCATTGCAGATGTCACTATCAAGTAAATGCAGCCGGCTGATGTGCGCTCGCTGTGAACTGTCAACATGAAGTCACTGCTTCAGCCAATGGTTTGGTCTGCCGCCCTATAAGCGCTGACTATTGCAGCCCCGTTGGCACTAATTTAGGTCCAACAGAATGCAATAATTTGAGGCGATAAAACAGGCGACAGACTCTGATTAGCTAGTATTCCGCGCTCACGTCAATCGAGTTGTGATCAGGTTGCACTCGTATCGGTTAGGGTCGTATTTAGGGCGCCCGCTCCGTAGAGACTATGTCCTGAGCCAGTGACAATTGAGACAGAAACTCCACCATCCCAGGTTCTGGCGAGATCCACAGTATCTAGAAGATAACCCGTACTTTGTGGTCACCCCTCCTACCCCGCCTCTTGCGCTGCTCTGCTGCAGGTATGGTCTAGACAGTGCACGGAGCATCTCCGTACCTACATCGCATCTGAGAATGCTCTTTGTTTTCTTGTCTAGGAACGGTGCTTAGTCGAATCCATTGCTTTTGTCACGTTTATTGCTAGTGCTTCATGGTTAAGTGCGCCTTACAACGGCTGATTGTACTCAGCATGGCTATCACCCCACCAGAGCTGCTCGAGAAGCTAAAAAACGGTCGCAAGTGCGTAACCAGTCGGAAGTGCTATGAGAATCAAATCCGCTATTCACAGACCCGTCGCGCAGCAACACGAGCTAATCCTTGATCCCTGCTTTGACGCACAGGGGTGCCATTGGAGCTGGCCTCTGCTCCTACCCCGACCACAGCAGACGGGCCTGCGAAGGAGACAGAAGACTTGGCCGACTATGCGTTGACAATCGCCCACTCAGGCGTCGCTAGCGAGGACGGCGCTACCAAGAAGAGGAGAACAGAAAGAGGCAGCAAGGGCATGCTGGCCACGCAATGTCCGAGGTGGATATTGACATTCATGTAAGCGGCCGGATTATCAACAGTGCCTTAACTATGGCGTTCTATTTGACGTATGAGAACTTGCTCGCGGCTGCCAGGATGCAATGAAGACTGTTATGCGCGAGGCA
Organism: Aspergillus quadrilineatus; assembly: GCA_013305525.1. Taxonomy (NCBI): domain Eukaryota; kingdom Fungi; phylum Ascomycota; class Eurotiomycetes; order Eurotiales; family Aspergillaceae; genus Aspergillus; species Aspergillus quadrilineatus. Next base: position 86,873 of record JAAXYA010000059.1, on the reverse strand, counting down.
GCCATCATCGTCCTGGTGGAAGTGATCGGAGGCCACATTTGGAATACGATAGAGATTCGCATCTTATGTATACAGACGATCGTCACTCCTCGATTACTGTACCAAGAACGACCCCATGATCAAGTCGAATGACATGACTTAGCTGGGAGGAGAGGATGGCTCTGTAGAAGAAACATTGGAGCACCGGGAGTGGATGAAATGTGTGAGGAGGCAAGGTCTTGCACCAAGCCCTGCACGGTGATGCGAGCAGAAAAAGATTGACGCTGTCTTCCTCCAGATCTGTCTTGACAGCTATCAAGAAGATTCTTAGCATTGCTTGTTCTACCGGCGCCATCTGGGCAGGATCGAGCAACGGAAATATCCCTTTGTGTATGTATTTCAGCAGCCATTTGCTCGGAGGCTCTTGACTAACAGGAGACAGCTGAACTCCTAGTCGAATCGAGATGTTGCAGAAAATTCCCCACTAAATAGGAGGCAAGGGACTTACACGGCGTAGGTCGAACACGTAGATCAGATTGACCTAACCTGAAGCAGGGATACTGATTATATATAGGACCATTCTTCTTCTTTCCAAAGTTTAGGAGTTCGTCCGTCGGGGAAACTACGTATTCGGAGTGCGTTTTCCCTTTAAAGGGCACATTCACGGTTTCGGAAATGGGCATATGGTTCGTAAATAGTGTGTTTTATCTCAGAAGTTCATATATACCACGTAGGGAGGGACGATACCGAAAATATGGATGTCCTCCGTTCCGGTGACAGCATGAATTATATATCTGGATGATAAGGACATGCAATTACTTGGACCTGTGGATGATAAGGCTGCTCTATGGCGTGGGGTACGGCAGAGGATCCATTATCACATTACTGGACGGTCTGCTATTGCGCGGGGCTAGCTGAATCATGGTGTTCCACACTAGCTAGAAGTCCTGGCTGGTCTAGATAGGAACCTGGGACGACGGTGGGACGAGTGGGCGCAGTGGCTCAATCCCAAGGTTACCGTAGGGCAGTTGGGTGCCCTTAAGCGGTCCAAGAAGGATTGCCGTGTTAGGAATCAACAACAGAATCCAAGACGGCTTCAATTGGCAGTATCTTCGCAATTGGTTCAGAGCATCCAATTTCTTATCTTCTCTCATTGCCATGACAATAACGATGCCAAGCACTTCAGCCCACTTCGATGTTTCCTCTCAGTGAGTCATGGTGGGTCGAATACGACCTGCCAAGGGCCAGCCCAGGCATACTATTTAAGCTCCTATTCAAGTCCCAGAAAGTCCTGAAGAGCATGAAATCACGGCCAAAGTCCGATCTTACCGAGAATCTCGACATTCCCACTATGCCACACTCCACGTCACAGGGGAGGGCAGTCACCCCAGCAGAAGCACGCCTTATTGAACGCGCCGAAACAGCCTTCATAACCGCTCAGATTGATGCTGGCCGGCAAGTTTACCCAGAAGATGGCTTTCTTGCTGAATCTATTGGTGGCGGCGTCGCTGCAGTGACAAAAGTATCATTTGGCCGGAAACTGAACCATGTTGCCGGAATTGGGATGGAGCGCCCTGTCACAGATAAGGATATTGAGGATATTGAACGGCTTTTTAAGGCCATTGGTGTTCAGCCAGAAATCAATCTCTGTCCCTTTGCCCATAACAGCGCAGTGGAGGTGTTAAAGAAGAGGGGGTATATGATCTGTGCGGAAATGAATGTTTATGCGCTGTCCTTGCAGGACTACGAGGCTGAGGATGGATCACATCATGAAGATGGGGAGTGCAAACAGACGAAAGGCAACGATATCCATATCACACCAATCTCAAAAGAAGATCACGCCCTCTTCATCCAGTCCTCTACCACAGGTTTCGCCTCCGCAGGGTCTCCCAACCCTGACCTCTTCCACACACTCGCAACAATTGCCACCCTCCGCCCTGACACGCGTCTTTACGTTGCTAAGGTCGATGGAAAAATCGCCGGGACAGCAGGACTAGCGCTCATCACCACATCTCTTGGCAAAGTTGCGGAGCTGTATATCGACAGCACGCTTCCAGAGTTTAGGGGGAGGGGCGTCCAAGTGGCATTATTGAAGGCTAGACTTGCTGAGGCGAAGAGAGATGGGTATGATATTGCTGCTGTGACAACGTGGCCTGGTGGTGTGAGTGCGAGGAATATGGAAAGGGTAGGGTTTAAGCTGGCGTATAGGAAGGATGTTTTCACTCCTGGTTCCCTTGGTTGTGGTTAGTCCATATACTATATTCGCTCGTATATTATAGATTATAGATCGTAACTCCCATGTATCCTGACATATCGCGTGAAGTCTGTATTTGGTTAATTCTCAAAGTTGGCCGACAGTAGTTAATTTGTTCTGTTGTGGTAAAGCTCATGGAAAAGCTGTTGAATTAAGCCATTTTGTATTCTCACGACAATCTTGTTTTGATTTGTTCAATGCATCCCTGGTTATAGATTCGGACTTTTTAATGTGTGAGCCAGTCAGGATGAAGCTGTAGGTCTTACAGCACTCCGGCCATGAACACTTCAAAGTCCTTGCAGTTCTGCACCCGCGCGGTGATAACCTTGTTCTTCCTGGGGCAGTCGAATATATCACACTATGGAGTCAATTGTCATAATGGTGTCATTCGCTGCGCGGACAGTTGTCGGCTAGGCTGGTCCTACTCTTGTGCGTCTGGATGGCTTACTGCTCTGGGGTCAAGATCACTGTTAGAAACACCTGTGGTATTCGGCACCACTCGGTATCTTTACTATCCTATCCGCACCAGAGGCATTTCAGCTGCTGAATTGTCCAGAGTTGGCAGCAAGCCAATCATGTATGGCTTGTATTAATATCAAGCACTAGTATATACATGCGCAGATTCACAGCCCTGGTTTATGCTTTGGGCCCTATATGCAATCCAACCCCCACCCGCCACCCAACAAACCCTGATATTGGCCCAGCATATCCCGTCCATATTTCTATCATTTAACCCTCGGTGACGAACAGAATGCCATTTCCATCATCAACAGGGCAGTGACCCGCATCATCACTATCAAACTCCACCACACAGCTTGCTTCCGTTCCAATCGCAATCCCAATGTAAGTAGTATCTTCCTGTCCCTCGCCAGAACCAAGCTCATTTCCGTCCCCATCAAGAACCGCACAGTGCTCTGGATGGCCGGCAAAGTCGCTCTCACAGTGGAACTTCCGAGGAGAAGCCCAGCAGTCGCCCTCGATCTTGAAAGTACGCCCATCACCCGTATTGTAGCAGGGCGAGTGGTTATCGGGGTATTCCATGTTGTAGATGGCTTCACCATTCTCGCGAACAATGGCAAAGCCTTTATAACTGTCACTATGGTCGCCAATGGTGGAAAAGGAGCCTGAGGAGAAGACGGCCCTGAGACGCTCGGCGGCGGCGGTTGTGGCCAAGAGGCCGAGGGCGAGAGCGAAAGAGCGGAGAGAGGGCATGTTCACTTTATTGTATGATTTGAAGGGGCTTGTGAAATGGATAGACTGGTTGACTGATAGTGCTGCTTCGAGGGTCACGTTGGTGGTTTTTATACCTTTTGCAACTCTATTTCAGCACACCCTCGTATACTAGAACCCTACGCGGTTACAGCCCAAGGTGGAGAACGCTGTACGCAAGCCGATGAAAGATTGGTGTATTACGCGGGCCGGGATGACGTCCCAGATCCGCCATGTAACCTTTCATTTAGGGGGGTGTGAAGAAACACGAAGACACTCCTTTCCTGCAGATGCACAAATCGGTTTTCCAAAGTACTTATCTATATCGGTTGCACTAAAGATCGTATGCCTTCAATGTAGTATCTCAACGTCTTGTCTGTATTGAATTAATAAGACATAGCATTCAGCTTGAGCCTTCTCTGTACCGACTGCGTGAGACTACATACTGAGCATCCCAGCTCCTTGACCAGAAGGCATGCCAAGTGCGACGGGTGTCAAGAAGCCGGGGCTAAAACTGCGGCGTTCAAGACCTAGTTCCTTCAGAGGCGCCTGATAGGCTGCGCCAGTGATCTACGGTAACATATGCAGATCGTCACTGACCAGAGGACGACAACCGAAGACGCCAAGGTTTATCCTCAGGGTTGCCTAGACCCTACGCGAGATCGGCATGCGGCCTCCCAGCCTAGAAAACGAGCTTAATCTCATCGTCTCGCTATTATTGCCAGGTATGCCTGGCGAAATCAATCGGTCCTGTGCCTAGTCCCATAGTACACTGGCACTTTTGCAAGTCCCTCGCTATAGTTTCCACATTTGGCCCCTGGCTTTCCCAACATTTAGGGTCAAGTTCATGAACCAGGCCAACCCCGTGTCTCCGAGAACCAAGCGTATCAAATACCAGCCTCGGCGCGGTTGTGATCAGCCATTGAAGCAATGAAGAACATATGCAGAATATCCTTTTGCTAGGTAAATTACATGTGTTGCCGTCTGAGGCAGTTCAGGGCGTAGTCCGCAAGACCGAGTCAGCGCTATGCAAGGCCCCTTGGGAGTAAATCAAGAACATGACACATGAACTTGGCTTTTCTGGCTGCCCAGGTATGGGATTCAGGAACCCGTGGCGAGGCGCCACTGTGATCGGCCATGCGCCCAGGCAATCTAGCGGCCCCAGACCGCTAAGAGGACTGCCGATCCCGCTTCTAGTAGGGTTCAATCCACCGACGCCACATCCGCTGAATTGGTATATCGGAGACGGCAAGACAGGGCCGGCAGGGAATTATGGTCGGGACCCTGATGAGCGACATGTTGCGGTCAGCTCGTGACGATCGTGTCATGCTCGCGCGTATGGAGATGGCTTGATCCCTGTCGGGCTTAGGGCTTCTGCCGTAGTAGCAGAATTATGCAGCTTATAATAGTAATTGAGGGTGGAGCCAGGTGGGATAGTTGTGGATTCACCTAGTGCAGTTATCACCGGAACACTTACTTTCTCGGTCTACAATAGATAGTTGGGATGCACTATAGTCTCTCAGACCTGAGTACAACGTTGCTATTCGAAAGCCATATTCAGGGCAGAAATACCTTGTTTCCATCGCACATTCGCAGACCCTTTCCTCACCATTCTTCCACGTCCATAAGTCATACGCGGTCTGGCTAGTAGGACAAATGATTCTCATTTTGAGCCCGAAGTCCGAGGCTGACGCGAACAGACTGGTCTCATCGCAATCACTAGCCGGGAATACTCTACGGTTCAATAAAAGGGGGATTGGGTCAAAGTAGATGCTCCTTTACTTAAGCAAGTAAGCGCTGCAAGGTGAGGCTGGATTGGTGCCAAGGGGGAATGAACGAAAAGATGGAATATCTGTCACGAAATTCCCGTGCGCTATTCATCTAATACCTCCAGGCACAACCTGTTAAGCTCCTAAGATTGTAGAATTCAATTCCAGGTATGTGACGTATAGAAGTCTTCTGGCTCCGTACACACATCGACCTGATCGTAGGCAATATCTTTGGAGTTTCTCTAGATTAATGGGGACAATCACGCCTACATCCCGAAGCCCGTATTCCAGATGCCATATAAGCGACCAGCAGGGAGCAACCTTGAAAATGCCTACCGCATTGCTTCTGCAACTTCTTGATCTTCGCGATGTACTTTCCGTCAAGAACGAGATGAAATCATGAATCGTTTAGGAATGTGGCAGCCGCGAGTTTGGGGCCGGAATATGGGCTTAGGGTTACATATTGTAAAACATGCAGTCGACATATTATACGAGTCAAATCAGCTTGGTGTTGAGGAAATTGCCACGACTGGTGCATCTACCGGGGGCTTCCAATTTGGGATTTTGTTGAATTGTGAGAACTTACGCAGGGGCACACCAGGTCACTCAATGACCGATCGGTTCTTAAGGCTTCTCAAAGGTCTATGGAAGGCACGTTTTTCTGTCAGTGGACTCCTGTACTTCACCAATTACATCAAATTCAAGTGGCACAATTTCCGTCCCACGCAGGCTATCCTGGGCACGGCCAAGACGAGCGTCCACAGAGGCAGATCGGGGAAAGTCCTGCTTATGCCCAACGGACCACTAGGGTGAAGATATAGCTGCTATGCGATCTAATTGATGTTGGACAAGGCAAATTGGTCTCAGAATGCTGCCAATCCGCCTTCCACGTTCAGTGCAAGAATACGCGAACCAACGATGGACAATTGTAAAATGTCCAAGGTTCCTCTACATCCTTTCAAAATCAATTAGTATTCATAAGGTAACAGTTACTTTTTAGCATCGGTGGGATGTACATCTAGGGATAATGCCGTTGTTCCGCCGGGGGTGGACGGTTGTTAGCCCTACGCCAGGAGCGATATCTCGCAGGATCGATGTCTTAAACTAGGAGAACTAACGCTCAGTGGCCTTAGAAACCTTTCGCACTGCTTCCTGTCCCCAGGGCAAGGAAACTTACCATGTAGCTTCTAGCATACTCCGAGGCTTACCTCTGGAGGCCATATATCTGTCTAGGACGATGACTTGATTTAAGGGAATGCATTCGTAACATGTCTACCACCTGCCTTGCCACATATTGTAGCCGGTACTCATAGGTGTTCAATAAGGCGGCAGCCTCATCAAGTCGCCAACTGCGCTGAGTGGATACTACTGTTCGAATTTCAAATCCTATGGTAGTGGATCGGGCCTAGAGTGCGTGCCCAGTACCCAATAGGGGATCTCCAAATTCAAGCTGTCACCCTTAGCACTATTTCCTCATTTCGATGGCCCTTGGTGTGTAGAAACTTGTCGTTAGAGCAAGAATGTAAATGATTTTGAGCTCCTCACCAGGTAGCGGTCTTTTCGTGAATGGCAACAGAAAATCTGACACTGGGTATAAAATGGCCATATACTGCCTAGCCTGGGTGAAGGCTTAAGCCTAGCCTGGGTGAAGGCTTAACCTCCATTGCAGAGTCTAGGCAGCCGTAAATCAAGCGGCAAGGGCCGTGTTCGGCGGTCCGGTCCCTGATCGGACGGAATCCAAGCTTGAGTTTGCCTTGAAGATCTCCTTGTAGCCCTAATTGCAGAGCAGATCAGAGATGCAGGGATAGAAATGCAGGGATAGAAATGCGTCGGCTCCAGCCGCACCAGCTACCAATTGAGACTAGGCAGCGAGACTCGATCCACATCAATCTGGGAAAATGGCGCAGCCTAGAATTTATATGCCATCAGGAGATCTACGTTGCGCAATAGCATTACTACCAATACATGTTTTCCTGCCGCAAACCTCTTCGCCATTATCGCCCGCATCCCTCGCGGCATAGCACTTGTCTGCCTTTGCTGTCGCAATGACTGAACCTACCCACTCGTCTAGCAAGGACACAGAATCAGCCCGGTTGGACGCAGATGTAGAGAGATCGATACCTACTAGCAACGGCGGACTCGTCGCCCGATACCCCCATAACCTCTATGTGCAATACATTTACGCACCCATCTCGCGGCATGTTTTTCTGTATGCCGTGCTCACCCCGTTCTCTCTCCAGGATTTCTGGGTGTATATCCACTGACTGCGTAAATGCTCTGGATTCATCATCGGCATCTTCGCATTCTGGTACATGTCCTATAAGGTGTGCGTGATGTTCTCCGACGCAGCCGCGGTGGAAAGGTGTGAGCGCAAAGCCAGCAACATCATGTACGGTGTGGAAGCTCTGCTCTTTATCCAGAGCTGTTATATCACATATCTCAAGGCCAGGTAGTCTCATCGGATGACTTCCTTTTGGAGACTTGCTGAGATTATCACATGCTCTGAAGCCACTGGTATCGCAAGCACACCCTTTCATCTAGCCTGCCTACTTTAGCTTAAGCCCACACCAGTTCACTTGTATTATCCGAATTTGCACTCATCTACTACTACGGACCTCCCTATGGCACCTATCTTATCTTAATCAAGATACTCGCGGCGAACGACTAATATTCATGCTAGGTAGCTTTGAATGCAATTCTTCGTTCTTGGTTCCCAGGTGATGAACAGAAGCAGGCCTAGCATTACATGATACGTGCATACGAATGTTGCCTCTCTGGAAATTCCAACTTGCGCGTCCGCGATCAACAAGGTCAAGACAGCTATTTCGGAGCAACATGAGTTGGTCCGTTATCGCCAAGCTCTAGCAGTACATATAGTCGAATGTTCTTGGCACTGCCTTTATGGCGGAACATCTGACGACATGGTGGACAACCATTCATCGTCGATGCAACTAGTAGCAAGAAGTGCTGGCCTGGAGTTCTTCAAGAAAACGGAGGGCGCAATCCAGCTTCGTCACGTCAGCAGATGGTCTATTGCTAAGCAATAGAACTGACGCCGCTTCAGGCAGTGTTTCCAGTGGCGCCTGTACATTCAGCACAATATCAAGAGAATAATGACCCAGCGATAAGGCTTATGGGTATTGTAGCCCAAACCTCTACTGCTACCTCCGTCAAGTCGCCTCATCGCAACACGAAAACGCATCGAATGAACTACACCATACAACCCTAGTAAGAGTTCAATTGACATATACTTGTATTTAGCAATAGCCCCAAAGATATCTCATTCCATAAGGCTACTTCATTGTTCTGAAACCGCCAAATCATCCATCTTACAGGTCCTACGACTGGGTACCTATTGTAAACCGGATCAGTATACTGTAACATAGATTCGCCCCCTTCATCAAACCCATATATCAGGAGTAAACTTCAAGCTTACATTGCGAGTAAAAGTCGTTGAAAAACGTGCATGTCCATCCAGAGGGACACGCAGTGGGTCCTGTGTATCCGCTGCCGCCACATTGGCCGTAGGGCGAGGCCGTAGCAGTAGCTGTGGCTGTAGTGGTAGTGGTTGTCGTTGTCACCGTGGCGGTTGAAGTAGAAGTCGTCGTCGAGGTAGTAGATCTAGTCGTGGTCGTCAACGTCGTAGATGTACTCGACGTTGTTGCAGTTGTCGACGTCGTTGAAGACGAACTTGGAGGTGAACTTGCATTCGGCTCTCCATAGAATATACCCCTTCCATTTGTCCCTACAAACACCCGTCCATAGTTTCCCATGTCTCCATTCACCACATTCGCAGACGCAGCGCCGAAGCCATGCTCCGAATCGGAAATCATAGCCCAAGTGGTTCCTTCATCCTCCGTCTTAAAGAGCGCAGTTACGCCGTCCACAGTGAAGAAGCCGTATATTACTGCATAGGCAGATGTTGAAGAGGGCTTTCCGAGCCCAAAGCTCCAGCCAGCTGTACAGGAGCTTCCAGTCTTGGTAAAGGTACGGCCATAGTCGGTTGAGTGATACAGTCCGGTATCGGTGGAGGCCCAGACATCGCCCGCAAGCGATGGATGAGCGCGGATGGCGTTGACCGTGGAGCTAGACCCCAGCGTGGCGGTCTTAGTGAAGGAGGTTCCCGTGTCTGTGGAGACGTAGAAACTGCCCGAACTGCCGCCGTAGAAGACGGTATTGTTGGCCTTGTCCGACGCGATGACCGCACCCGAGGGGAGACTTGTCACAGCGGCAAAGGTGGACTGATACTGTGAGCGGAGAGCGCCCTGGGTGCTCGACATCAGGAGGATGGTGTCGCCGTCTGCGGAGATGGCCACAGGACCAGGTCCTGTGGCCGAAGAAGCGGCGTAGTTGGCGGACCACGTGCGGCCAAAGTCGTTGGAGAGGGCGACGGTGGGATCGTCGGCGTCAGTTGAGCCGGAGCGAACGATGGTCACTGGATTGTTACCTGCATAATGGAGGCCGTTGGTCGAGCCATAGGTTGGCGTGTGGTATGCCTGGGTTGGCGGGGTGTCGAGATCTGAGTGATAGAAACCGCCTACGTCGTAGACAGCTGAGAGGAGTGGAGGGCCGCCCGGGGGCACGATCAAGGCCTGGACGGCTGTCTCTTCGATTCCAGACGCCAGGCTCTGGAGGGTAACGCGGTGGATGGAGTCCCAGCTTGTGAGGTCGTGGCCGCCGTAGATCGTGGCGCCGGTACCATAGAGCCAGTGATTCGAGTCAAACGGGTCGATCGATAGTGCTTCGACCATCCAGCCTACGCGGACGGGAAACTCGTCTGTGGAGGTGGCGTCTTCGAGCCATGGCGCGTTTGACACATCGTAGTCGTAGTAGTAGTTGATGTTGGGATAGCCATTCCATGCCCATATTGGGGACCAGGTCGCGCCAGAGTCAACACTACGCCAGATGAGCTCGTCGGGCCACCAGCAGTTCAGGGCGGCAACCATTAATGTTCCAGGGACCTTGAGATCGACAGAGAGACCACCATAGCCATAGTATGTATCTGCCATAGACGTAGGGCTGATGTCGGTCCACGTTCCTGACGAGATGTCATACTTGTGAACGGTCCCATTCGTTCCGTCATAGGGACCAGCACCATTCGAGTAGGAGATGTACAGCGTCTTCTCCTCGGGAGAAAGGACGCCTTTGTGAGGGAGGAATCCGTACTGTGGCTCGCCAGAGACCCAGTTCCCTGTCATGCATGTCAGTCGCTCAGCTCGTATACGGCAGATATAATCCTACATGTAGCGCCGGCATCTTCAGACACAAAGACAGATTTACCAGTATCTGCTACCCCTGTTTGACCGTCAGCATCAGCTAGGTTTAACCGGGAGCATAGAATCAACTAACCAACAAAGATCCTCGGGGTTGGCGATCCTGAGCTACCAGAGGTAGAATCAAACGTCACCCATGCGATACCCACAATATCAGAAGTATAGGTCGAGCTCGAGTCCTGGAAGTACGTCCCCGTCCAGGTAAAGGAAGTGACATTGCTCCAGGTCGCGCCATAGTCAGTGCTCTTCCAAAGACCGTGACCGCTCCTAGCGCCGAAGAAGAGAATGCTATTCTGATGAGGGTCCACTGCAAGCCTCTAGTTGATAAAATCATTTAGCGGCTCTTCCTTAGAAGATCATGTCAGGGCAGTATGATTTCGCGCTCACCTCACCCATCCCACGGCCAGGCATGTTCCCACCAACTTTAAACGGCAGCGCTGTTTCCGTCCAGGTCTCGCCTTTGTCCGTGGAGCGTAGTATAGCCCCGTTGTTCGGGTCCCACTCGTTGGTGTACATACCAACGGCAAGATACAGCCTGTTTGTGTCAACAGGGTCTGTGGCGAGCGCGTCCACACCCCATCGATTCCTGCACGATTGTCAACCCAACCATAGAACATCCATAGCGGAAGAAACAAGCAATGATACCAGTTACTATTCCCCACAAAATCAGTCAGGGGCGTCCATGTATCGTCTGAGTTAAGACGGTATGCCCCGCCAATATCAGTGCGCACATATGCAAGTCCCTCTTCGGACGGGTTGAAGACGATGCCCGGAACGAAACCGCCACCACCTGAATGATAACTGGTCAGACCAAATTGTAGTTCATGGTCACGTAACAGACGAACCTCCAGTGACGACATTCTTCCAGGTGTATGACTGTGACGCAGCGCTGTACGCTGCTTCTATGCATAAGGCAAGTCCAATGCCTAACATGGCGTGATTGGGCTTCTTCATGGTGACGGAATGGGATGAAAGTAGGCTGAAACGAAGAAGACAGTTCGATTCAGGTCGAGCTATATAAATGCCTTGCCCATCATGAGCTTGTATCCGTGAAGAACACGGTTAAAAGGCCGATGAGCCGTCCAACATGGCACGCATATCGAATGTGTTCCTGCAGAAACCGTCCACATGCAGATGCAGGTACTATATCGGCGTAGCTTCATTGGAGAATATTCTCCGCTTGAAATTTTTTATATTAAAGAAGCTCAATAGTCGGCTAAGAATACCTTCCGGATGCTGAACTAATTAGAAACGGAGCTGGAGCGGACACGGAGGAAATATGGCAGGGGATCATTTACGGCTTATTATCACATGTTTCCACCTACTATATAGGGCGACAATATACCTAGAGCTATATAGAATTGTACCAGCTGACTCCTCAATATATTATCTTTCATGGGGAATCCCAGCCCAATATATTCAACATGCTCCGTCACCAAAAAGAACACCTTCCCCGCTGGAGACCATTCTAACTTCGCAAGTCCTTCGGCGCCCCAAGTCTGCTCCAATCCTAGTTCCTGCTTCAAATATTCAATTCCCTTGTTGAATTTCTCGTTGCGCGGCATATCGCTTTCTACTGACAAGCTACACATATTTCAGCCTACCCCGTCGAGTCAAGTTAAACCGCCGACAACTTCCTGAGCCCCCGAGAGCAGCTCTTCAGGTGAAGCACTGAGAAGCCACTGACTCTAAGTCCCAAGGAAGCTTATGCTCGCAATTCGGCCGGGAATAGAATTAAAATATGATCTCTCACGTAGGGTTGATAGTCCATGTGCGTTTACATCGAAGATCGAGTACCTTATGCCCATTGAAGGATTCTGAAGCGTTGGCACATGGCACGCTGGTGTCGTTGAAAATCAACCTTAGCATCTGCTGTTGGCCGGATTTACGTAGCTTCCATTGCTCGTTTCGGGAGAAGCAAGTCGCGCAGGCCTGTTGGATAGGCCTGCAGAGTCGTTGTGCGAAGTTGTAATATACAGGATATGGCATCCGTAACGGGTTCCTGGGACAAAGAACACGTGGGTGGTATTATTGACAAGTCTACATATCGGCGAAGAATCGCGCTCGACTCCCTTATGCTTCTGGCCTGCTTGGCCCTGCGGAGAACAACTTTCAGCCCTAAAAACTTCATAAACTAGAAATAATACCGTGGCTTAGGGTATACGAACTACAAGACTGCGGGACCTATGCTCATGAATAGTTCGCAATCATAGCCTAATCATATTGGCAGCATAAGGGATATTGATCGGTAATCTATCAAGATAAGATCAGTTCCTTCAGCATCTCCCAACTTTGACCAACTCGACCTTCGGCCCGTTTTTCGGTTTAGCAGTTATCACCATTGCTGGAGTGACTTTCTCATTTTGATCTGCCATCGTCCACTAGTACGTTGCAACAAATGCAGCCAGCAGTGTTCGCAGCTCGGCTCGCGCAAACTCTGGCCAATGCAGCTGCACGGCTCCTGAAGAAATGTTAGAAAGCATAGTTCGTCGACGCACCGCCTGTTTGGTTGGGCTTCCCAGTATCCGCATCTATCCACCTTTCGGGCCTGAACTCGTGCGCGTCAGGGTCCAGAGATCAGGCGCTTGTTGATTACACATGGTGCTATGGTGAGGACCGTGCCTGCGGCAATCGGCCGGCCGATGAGGTTGGTGTTGTGCTTACTCTGACGCATTGTTGTCGCGTCAGAGGAAGATTACGGTGTATCCCGTTACAAATGCCGTTGAGCAGGGGTGAAGACTCGAGAATAGCAGCGATGTCAAGGCCGGAGAAATCGGTAGGAAGCCTATACCCCAGCTCGCAGACATACATGAAGATGGGGTAGAGAGTGAGATAGTAAATGATCCAAGTGGAAGCTGATGAGGTTGTTTCATGCCTGTACACCGCATCAGCGATTTGGTAGTCATCAGGGAAATGATGTTGCCTCACTCACCCAGCAGCGATCAGCGTTAAAAGTTGGTCCGCAAGCTCATGGTCGAAGTAGGGGTGGATATCTCCTTGTAGTGTAAAGCTAGTTCTTTATTTGAATGCTTCATTGTAAAGTCCCGGCCTAGTCCTGCGATACCAATAATCTCCAGTGTAGTCTTTTGTGCCCATTCATCGATATCTACCACACCCGACTGCCAGTCTCTACTGCTTGGCGATGCGGTTCGAGATCTGTAAACCTCATCATCAGTGAGCTTTGTCATTCTCACCTACTTGTCCCAGAAAAGAGGATAGAGCTGCTTGATCTTCCGGAAAGTAAAGCTCGGCATACAGTGCTTCCGTTGAAGTTTGTGGTAGCTTCCTTCAGCAACCACCAAGCCGCCGGCGAGTCCAGCTCGCAGGAAGCTCCTGCTACGTTCGGGCTTTGGGAAGTCGTAGGGGGCTGTAGCTAGGATGTGGGCCAATGCCTTTCCTAAGTGATCCAATAATGATTTGAGCGTTCTATCAAGCTTTCCGTGATTAGTGATCTTATTAGTGATCTTAACAAGCCTCGGCTCGGACATATGAGAAAGGTGTACTCGGGTACTGGTTTGAGCGTGGTCGATAGACCAGGGGCAATATTGAACCATGTGACAAATACAACGGAGCGACAGGTAATCAAGACCATGTAATTGCTATTTCGTATACCCAATAAGATATCTGAGTTATGTCTTTCCTTAAGGGGAGCCTTACCTGATATCCATCGTGAGACGCGTTTCTCACTAGCGGCCATTCTATCGACTCTGCGATGAATTCAAGATGCAGATATCAGGTCCTAAGAGTACTCCTGTCTTGTTATGTATTCCTTAGTGGCTGCTGCACGGGCTCTCTCGATCGTCTGCACCAGTAGGTTAATCGTCACTAGGGCCAAAGAAAAAGTGAGAGGCAGATTAGGGCATATTAGGGCATATTAGGACAGATCTGCTGGTGGCGACCTCGTACAACCTCACCTGTACTTTAGGGATGGCAGACAGTCTCTTTTCATTCTTAAGTTATATAGACCTGATGTGTTCGGCGGGATCTAAAGGCCTGTGAGCTGTTCCGCACTATGATAGTTGGTAACAATGGCCCCTATTTATCACAGCAACATGATTCAGGCTTGTTTTGTCAAAAAGGTCGGATCTTGGGAGGAATTCTTCTGCTTTCTTGCTGCAATAGAACTTCTAGCTCATCTCTCAGCTTGACATAGTAGATTCATCAGGTCCACTCATTTCCAGATCTTTCCCACTGGAGCATCACAGCGAGACCCTATCATGAGACTTGCTGCGTCAAGACTGCAGCATCACCACTACGCTCTTGGGCCATGTTTGGATTGCAGCGGTTCATATCAACTAAGTATATTTATACTCTAACCAGTGTGTACAGATCTAAAAAATCGCAAGCGCATTCGGTGGGCTCCCGACGCTGCCTGGCACGTTGAGCGGGCAGCTTGTGAGCAAGAACGAGTATCTCTTCTTCTCAGCACAAAGCTTCGACAGCGCCTCAAGATCCCACAGCTCGCCGATATTCAGCCCAAACAGGCCGAGGAAGTACTGGTGCAACACTAGACGCCGTTAGCATACTCACGAACACAGGTCCATTATCGACAGACAAGCCAGACTTACCCAGATCTCCAATTGACCCCTCTGTCCCATCTTCTTTCGACGGCGGCAGACACTCAAATGCGATTGCGTCGCCCGCAACAGCCGCAAAATGTTTATTCCAGAACCACTTCGCTGTCGCCTCGTTGCCTTCCACCCCGACAGTTCGGTGGCTGGCCATGCACTCTGCCTGTTTCTCCGGCGTGGCAGCTTCCTGCAAACCTTTTGTGAACCCCGACCGGATGATGACAATATCGCCCTGGCGCAGCTCAACATTCTCCCATTGAGCTACGGCCTCGAGATCGGCGACGGTGATTTTGTGCGTCTCAAAGGGCGAGTACTTCCGGCCGTGCGCGTCCGCGTACGCTTGGTAGTCGAGCAGGACACCGCGACCGACGAGCCCGCCGCGCGAATGCCAGTGGTCAAGCGTGGGCAGATCGGTGTCTTTGTGGAAGGGCGTATCTGCCTGCAGCAGCGCCTCCTTCGTTGGCTTGACTCCATTATAGCTGAACCCGGACGGCTGGTGCGCGAAATGTACCAGGCTATCCCACTGGCTGGAGCACTGAGTATTGAACGCGACCTCGTCGTCGAACCCATGTAACTTGAAGGGCGTGTCCTGGAACGAAGAGACCTTATGCTCGAGTCCCGCGCGCTGGAACCCAGGCTTATGGATAGCGTTGATGGGCCAGTTCAGCGAGACCGACTGGCCCGTCTCGGCTTCCTTCAAGGCCGCGCGTACCACAGATGGCGTAAGCAGGTTCAGACACCCGATATGGTCTTTCTTGCCATCTTTGTCGAAAATACCCCATGCGCAGCCACGGGGCATGCCTTTGACGGGCGGGAGGGAGTCGTAGTCGGGCAGGTTGGTGTATTCAGACATGATGATGTTGTGATTATAATATAATAAACAAAGAAAGAAAAAGAAATAAGATGAAAAGAAGAAGAATGCTCTTGAGAATCAATCTGGCTTCTATATACCTTTCCCAACACTTCTGCCTCAACCCCTTACCCCCCTTCATTCATCCCGTCGGCCGAGGAAGATCGTATCAGAAAGATCGTATCAGGACCATATTACCCTATTGCGTCACGATCAGGAGCAGAATATGTGGAGAAAGCTGGGTTGTCTGGACTCCACTTTGTTGGGATAGACCATACTGGTAATTGGTGGTGGAGTAGTTCCCCCACGCGAGCTGGCAACCCGAGCTTGGTTCCCAGTAAAATACCATGAAGTACCGCGAAGGACCCAAAAACTGGGTCTTCCAAGGCGCACTAAGCTGGGTCGAAGTCTAGCTACGCTGTCTTTCCTCGAAATCACATATTGAATACATCTCCAGTCTATATTCGGCAGTATTAATTCTTAATCATCCTGCGCGATGCTAGCCCCGAATCAATAGCCTATGATCTCCTTCCAGCCTATGCAGTGCTGGCTTGGCATACCTCGGTATCTCATCTAGTAAGACGAGTCTTGGGACTCGGGACACTTGCTCGGTCCAGAGTAAAGAGTGGAGGCCCGGTGGATCATTTACTCTGCACTATTAGGGCATCGACTCTACCCCGCCATCAACCCCGCATTGTCCCCTTGACCAAGGGCCTCGGTACAACCTTTGGCTGCCCAGCTTGCAGGGTTCCCTCTCTGTATTAGAAAATATTGGAGCGGCTTTTATGCCATTACTTCATCCATTCGTCTCTCATCTCATTGTTCCTTTCAATAAACAAACGTTATCAGTATTACTAGTACTACCAGTACTACCAGTAACTCAGTGCTATCAGTGCTATCAGTACTGAACTCGATCTCCAGTAAAGATTATAGTGTTATGATGGCGTCCTCTGTATATTCAGGGTATATTTACAGGACTAAATGAATCACTGCTTGCAAGAGTTCATGAACTCATCCACCTAATGGACCCTTGAGGCTCATATTGAGGATTGACGCCAACTTGCGGCACATCACTAGCGCGCAATGCGCTCTAGTAATAGCCTAGTAGTAAATAGCACGATAGAATCCACCGCTATTCGAGCGGTCCGTTGCCGTTACACTGTGACCCCCGACCCTGGTGAACCTTGCAGCTGTTACGCTAGACGGCGACTTGGCGGTGCACAGAGGTCTCTTCCCCTTTTCCTTTTTCTTTTCTTTTTTTTTTTTCTTTTTTTTTTTCCTCTTTTTTTGGGTTCCTCGATCGCGTTTTATACTATATAATGGGCACTATATATCGACAGATCTTATACATGGCCAAGTTCCGCGAGCTGGGCTTCGGTAGCTCGTGCCCAGGAAATAGGGCTGGTTGAACCGCAATCTACCGTAAGCTGAGGCGTCTGCCGTCCATGTACCTCTTCAGGGATCTGCGGCAGCACGGTCGAAAGCGTACTCGTGGAACCATACTCTGCAGTCACCGATGGCGTCCGGTGCTCGCAAGGCTCTTCCGGGATCGGTGGCAGCGCAGTGATAGATTCGGTGAACCCGCTGTCTGTGGTCACGCATTTGACTGGGTTCTGGATGTAGACTGGTCGGACAGGGACGAGCCCGATTGAACTCACAGATATGGTCGGGCGGAGCTCGGCCCGTTCAACGTGGCTCTCGTCCATCCATACAGAAGACGGTATCGTCTTCATGCTGAACATTGATTTCATCCCATGGGAGAAGCCCCGGCGCGCGAGGAGGAAGATGCTGGGAAGACTGACGCTGATGACGGCAATGGGGATCTCGAATCCATGCCAAAAGATCGGGGCGACGGTGTTGACTGCCAAACGTTAACGAGAGAAGATTAAGTGCCAAGTGGACATACAGGTAGGGTCCATTGCAAGGTGCTGGACAGTCTCTGCTACTGACGCCAAACGTCCAATGGAGACTACCACCACGCTGGCTCTCTGTCAGCGGTTTCGTGGTTCCGCTCAGAGTTAGAAGGAATGAGAGGAGCTCACAGATGGCCAAGAATGATGACGAGCACGGCGAGGAACTTGCGGGATGGCTTCATTTGCAGTCCCCAGAGGATAGGAATAGGCAGGACCAGGATCAGAACATCGATAAACACGCTAGAAACTCCACTACCGAGCCAGATATCGCCCGGACTGCGACAGTGGCCAGGCGTTGATTGATTCCACACTTTGGCAACAGGGGAGCACATGAAGATTACTGCGAGAATGGTGCCCAGCAGCCAGAGCACGTTGAACGCCTGGAGTGTCCAGAGAGAATAGCGGAACCGTGAGCGTGTCTGGGTGAACACTCGCGCGTAGAAGAACAGGGCCGAGGCTTTAGCTATTGATGCACCTATGATGAAGATGATATACACTGCCCAGAGTAATCTGAGGAAGAGCGTAATGTTCTCTGGAAAGACGATCACCGCGTGGCGGCCCAGACCGAGCTGCACCATCTTGATGGCGAGGATACAGACAGCGATATTGAAAATCTGTGCAAGACACATATAAACATTATTAGATGAACTATCAAGGTGGAGAGTCTGGATCTGACCGTCGCTAAGAGTGCTGTCCAGTCATCCCACCAGAAGCGCCCGATTGTCCTTCTCCCCGGTCCAGCAGAAGGCATGACCGCTCGCGACCAGAACCGCAATGCCACAGCGACTACCGGGAGGACCAACATGATGATGAAGTTAATTTGCAAGGGTGTACTGCGGTCTTCGTACCAGTCGAGTACTGGCGAGGCTTCGCTGACGGTTGACATAATGGCAGCATCGAGAGGGTCGGCCCTATCAGACGCTCGAGGAGAAAGGAGAAATAGGAGAAAATTCGGGGAGATACAAGGTGACAGATTCAAGATACATTACGATCCGGCGGCTTCGGGAATCACGTCAACATAGGGCACACAGCATGTCAACCTGTTGCAATCTCATGATTTGGTCTGGTGGGTCTGTTGAGATTGTTTGATCGGACAGCATATTCGTCTGCATTACAGCTTACAGAGAGGCCAACCGTTCCTCATGAAGGATTGATTGGTATATAAATGGTAAACAATGCAGAATTGAATAGAGGCTTGATTAGAGGCTCAACAAAGCCCGCCACCTGTGGGGTTGATATAACATGTCTGCGGCAGGAAAATGCAGCCCTAAGCTCCCAATTCTCTATATTGTGTACCTTTTACAGCCATCGCAAACATTCGATCACTCTCTGGTCAGCACCTTGAGGATTTTAAGTATTTATTCTTGTCCTGATTTGCCTCGCTATACAACTTGACATGCTTCTATTCAAAAATTTGTTACATTTTTGTTTTAGAACAAGACATCTGATAGGCACTAATGAGCATATGTAACTGTGCAACATTTGTTCATCACAAGCCAAACAGATACACTGCCATCCCCCGGTATGCCTTTGACGTATTCGACAAAGCAAATCTTACGCGCGATTTCTCCTTGTTGGTTTATTGAACCAAGCTTCCATGTCGACTACTTTCATACCGGGCAAGTCCAGGAAAGCTGACTTGCTTCACTCACCCTTCACGCAGTGTACAGTTGATCCCACCGCAGCAAGGGTCATGCTACCTTTATGACCCATAGTCAAGAGCAGGTACTCTATACGACAATCTCATCTTCCGCTCTAGGTGGTAGACTCTTAGCAACCCTGCTAAGAAAGCTTAAGGAAGGAAAGAAAGAAAGCAAGTGTGCTATATGTCATTATGGAATCATTTACGCTATCAGCTGCGAGAGCTAGAAGATATAGAGATGCATAATGCTAGAAATAGCGATGTTGAGTTATTGGTTTATTCACGTTCTGTGCTGGCGGCAGTTTGAATATACTTCAACTGTCGAAGACAGTAGGAAACAAACGGTGGTAATGCATCTGCGCTGTACTATATCCATACTCAATTGGGCGACCTCCACCAGACTTGGCGTAGACGAAACCCATAGGCTGTTTATAGAGCTAGGCGGCCATACTCCCTAACCCCAGATCAGCTCTGGCTGGAGGCATGTTGCTTGCTCTTATTCTGCTGGCCTAAGGCCTGCCTACCATGAATGCTCATGCAACCTCTACCGTAAAGTGTAAAGTGTAACATCGGAGGTTAACGGTAACTCGCAAAGACCTCGGCGGTCTTGACCTCCAGAGGCGAAATATTCTGCAGCATGAACATGTGAAGGTAGAAGAAAGACATTAGTGACTGCTGGCCGAATCAGAGCAGGGAGATGCGCGATTCATATTTTGCTAAGAATTGCTATTCTCTGCGTCCTAGGTACAATCGATATCCAGACCTTCATTAGCGTGAATTTAACCAAATCTCAGAACATAAAAACAGCCAATGCCGCCCGGTTTCACTTAAACAGTTTAGCAAGTACTACCATAATAGCGTTCTCTAGCGATTAGAACGCCAGAGTCATGTTGCTTACGATAAATACACTGCCCAACGCCCTTGGTTCGAAGTATGAACTTGGTAATTGTATATCCCACCATATATCCTACTATATCAGTCTAGCGATGAAGCCCATGGAAATAATACGAGAAAATTTTACTGGCATTATCCGGTATTTACTATTGACTGCTAAACTAATTCATTATAGAAAGCTCAATAAAAATTGTGGTGGACATCTGCGGCACACATGCCAACGGTTGTAACTTGTAGGGTCAAGAGCTAGAGCCTCAGGCCGCCAGACACCCTTCGATACGGCGTGTGGCACTCTGAAACTCGCTAATCGGTGCGCCACTCAGGGACTGGTAGATCGACAGGACACTTTCTGTTTCTATATGAATCACGTGACGATTATGGGCGCGGCCCCCAACGCAGATGGGGCCAACAAGCACGAACAAATTCGATCTCTTCGTTTCACGACCCCAGGCTGAAGAGAGAAAGATGCAACGATGCCGACTCGATTACGCCTCATATATCTGATCGCGGGTGCCCTTGTCCTGTTCGCATTCTTGCACCTTCTTCAGGGTCCCGAGGTCAGCCCCACCTCTGCATTTTCGCCACGGGATACTGCCGGGAACAACACGTTAGGAGTAAGCGAAACGCTTTCCTGATTCGGTGAGTGACTAACAACCGTACAACATAGTTTCAACAAATCTTCGCCTTGTCACAACGTCCCTCGTGGCGGACGCGGGGCCTTGATGCCGCAGCAAACCTCACGGGCCTTCAGATCACGATCCCCCCACAGCCACCAGTGGACGATCGTCTGGCGGACGCGTTTGCAAACATCCAGGGCGACCCATGGGACACCCAGCACCCGTCGCCCGGGGCCAGCAAAGCTTGGCTCGCGCATCTGGACTTGCTCAAGCACGTCTACCAATCCGAGATTGAGACCGCCCTTATTCTGGAAGACGATGTTGACTGGGACATCGCTCTGCGGAATCAGATGATGAATATCTCAACGGCGGTGCGTAACCTGACCAGAGCCCCAGAAACGGACCGGTCGCCGTACAGTCTTGAATGGGACGTCCTTTGGCTCGGCCATTGTGGGGAACGGTGGGATGAGTCGATCGAGACGATCGTATTCAATGATACCCATGTATGCCCCCATGAGGACTACCGGGGCTTCTGGCCTGATGAGATTGCCCTCCTCCCTGATCTGAAGCGGACGGTATACCGGTCGAACAGCCCTGTGTGTACGTTTGCGTACGCGGTCACGCACAAGGGCGCCAGGAGGATCCTGGAGAGTCTGGGAGCTGGACAGGGAGAGGCGTTTGATGTTCAGCTGCAGATTGAATGTCACAGTCAGCGCCTTACTTGCGTCTCGGTCGTACCGGAAGTCTTCCATCAGTACTTCCCTCCTGCCCAGTTCGGCGTGAAGAGTGATGTGGATATTGGCAATAACAAGGGCGACGGGCCTGTTGAGCAAACTTTTGAATCTGTCATGGGCTCAACAGAGAACATCCTGCATAGCGCTCGGTGCCGGGCGCTATGGGACAGCGACTGTCAGAATAAATAGGTTACAATCATGCTCTATTTATAAAAAAATGTCGTATACCTCAGCCCCTCTAGTTCAGCACCTTTCAAACACCTGCAGGTATCTGTCCATACTTTTGGCGTAATAGCATCCAAAGTTGGGAGAACCCTGGATTTAGGTAGGAGCCGTGATCACGCTGGATAGGCCACACCCAGCTTAACTCATTGATTAAGAGCGGACTTCATTTATCAAGCTTTTACTGAGCCGCTCTTGCAAAATGTCATCGATACTTGATCTACCACGGTGTGCCATAAAGAGTACTATCTACCGCAGCGGAAGGGATCATCAAAACTGTAGAGAAGAGAAACGGGCTCGACATCTTCGGGCTCTGATGGTAGTCGAAGAGAAGAGACTGCTCTAGGTACTAGCCGGATTTAGTATGCATACGGAAGGGTTCTTGCTGAGCGAGCGAGAGGCCTCTGCTTCTTGTCGCATCAGACAAAGGGTATTCCGTTAACGAGATGAGAATCGCAGACAAATAGAGACGAATGAGAGATAGCCCTGCTAGCCAGGCCTTTTGCTGTACCCTCTCACCAAGCTGGGTACCCTCGACTTCAGCAACGTAGCCGAGTCTGCGACCGTTCGACTGTGAGCTTAGGGACGTTCTCAGCGGTAGCCCCTCATCAACGGTAATCTGGCCATTGGTTACGTGGATCAAGAGTTGAGTCGAGTTTAGTGACTGTGTCCCTCCCAGGAGAAATTAGTTGATCAGCTCTGGAGAAACGCAAAAAGCAAGCATACCGGGTTTACTCAAAATTGGTGAATTCCTCCACTTGCGAGATGTGATTGATGCAGTAGATGTGACAAAATGGGAGTGTGTGCAGTAATATAGTATAAAGTCGAGATCTTCTGTTATTTGGTTCTTTTGCTGCTTCTCATGTCAGTTCATCGCATCACCATGCAGGGAGCGCTGCAGCCGACTAAACCGGAGTATCTGGTGCAAAGCAAACAGTTATTGCTTTTTAATCATCGACAGCTTACTCCGTACTCCGATCTACTCCGGAGTATATTAGCAAAGTCGAAGAGGTCTGGCTATGATGTCAAGCGGCGATCTATAACGATTCGACTTTGGGCTATAACGCTGCCCAAGAAGGACCCCAGTGAGATGCCCATCTTGCCCACTGCTGACGACTTGTATGATGTCTTTCGAGCTCTTTCGCCTCTCTGCCCTGGCTTTGCTTGTCGGGAATGTCTTTCCTCGGCCTCAGCCGCAGCAATTCGTTGTTCCAGCTTACCGAAATGAGAATGCCACCGCTGTCACCCAGTACACCTCCGGCCGCGATGGCTTCGACGCTCCCAAGGTTCACCCCATCAACGCGACCACTTATGACTGGTGGTGGTTTGATGCCATCCAGCAGCCGGTTCCCACGGAGGATGGTGGGCAGGCCCAGGCTCATATCGTCATCACCTTCTACACTCTCGGCTCGGATTCCTTCGAGGTCTTGACAGAGCAGTTTCCCGACGGCTTGCCGAGTGGTAATATAGTCCAAATTACCCTTTCCTGGCCGAACGGTACCATTGAAAACCCGATTGCCCTGCCTGCTGGAGGTGCAATCATTACCGTTGAGGGCGATGGGTCTAGCGGTAATTTTACTGGGACTGGATGCTCTTGGGTGGGCACTCCAGATATGTCTGCTTATGTGGTTCATATCGATGTCCCTGAACATGACATCAGTGGCTCATTGTACATCAACTCGATACGCACCTTTATTCAACAAGGCTGAATCACTCAGGGAGTTTCACTCCTGCTTACAGGACGCGACAGGACGCACCGCCTCATTACCCTTGTGGACCGGCTGAAGACGGACAAGACCTGCACTTGGCACCTGGTGCAGGCTGGGTCAATGCCATTCCGGGCGGGCCTGCGTTTGTAGATTTCACGATCCGCGGCAAGAAGCTCAGGTTCCATGGTCGAGGCTATCACGACAAGGCAAGCCCGTCTTCCTACGCTGGTTTGCCCCTTGCACATATTAACGAGCGAACCCGGTATAGAGCTTCGGCAGCAAACCGTTCTCAGAAGCATTTGCCCTTTACCACTGGGGACACGGGACCTTGGGCGATTACAATATCGTCTGGTACGACTCACTTACACCATCCGGTGATGAGACCGTTTCCGCGTATGTGTCCAGAAATGGCGCAATTCTGGCGGCAAGCTGCGAGCCAGGAGCAATCGAGGTGAGGCCATACGGAGATAACTCCACGTATCCTCCTACAACGTCGACCGACCCAGCAACCGGGTACAGGATCAGCGCTAGTCTTCCGCAGGGCCAGTTGGTGGTATATGCGCAATATATATATCTGGTCCTGGCAGACGGGCGGTATTACCAACAATTTACGGGGACCATAACGGGCACTCTGGATGGGGAGGATCTTCCAGTCGGGACTGGGATTTGGGACCAGATCTTCTTCTTCAACCCGGTGTAGCGGGCGTGGCCCATGTAGTATGTATTCGACCGTTGGGATAGACTAGCCGCCGTCACTGAGACCGGTGGCAGGCCATTGCTTAACGCAGATTATGTGCAGGTTCCGGTATGTTTCGCTCCAAAGGATTCGCAATATATTCCTTGAAACGGCTATCGAGATTCTTGCTCTGTATCAAGGCAGGCTAGCACCCGAGGTCGGGAGAGAATAATAAATAAACAGTGGAGATAACTGGGTGTTTTACTGTTTGTTGTGGTGGAGAGGGGCCTGATTACATAATTGTTATGGTGGTTCGAACAGCCTCAGGCACATTCAGGCACACAACCCCATGTTGTCCTGTCAACGGCGGCCGCTAAACCGTATTAGGCCCACCACAACACAACAGCGGCGCCTCAGCGTGGTTGGCCCTGTCGTCGGCCTCGAGATCGTCTCGTGCGGCCGTCTTTTTCTGCTTCATCATTATTTCTACTCCTCTTCTCCCCTCCCCCCAACTCTATTCGATCTCTCTATATCCCGCTTATTCTGTATTCTCTTCCCTCGGGACATCGCTGTTCCTATCATTACCATTCCTCGCACCACCGCTTCCCTCTTGAATACCGAATCTGCATTGTGTTTTGGGGTCAACCCGACGATGATTGTTTAGGTCACTGTTTTGCCACATCTTCCACCGACCAGGAGCACTCTACAGCTCCAGATTAAAAACAGAACCGGGTATCGAGACCCTCTTAGCACATCTGCTGCCCTCTACCATTCGATCTTACCGTCTATATTCGTTCCGCAATATTGTTTAAGTGGCGGATCACCTTACGTCGACATGGCCGGATCTACTGCTGGCTACGGCCAGATTATCGAATACATTCAAGGTTTGTGCCATCTATCGAAAACGAGGTCTATTGGCCCCTCTAACTCGGTGCCAGATAAACTGTACCTCGCCTCCTACGACCACACCCCGGACGCCAAAACTCCTTTCCCATACCCGGCCGACCAACCGAAATCCCCCAGCAAGCGCCGAGCGCAAGCCTCTCCGAGCAAGAAGCGCAGTCCCGTTTATTTCACGGTCGATGATACCCTCCTGTATAACTCGTTTCATGCGGATTTTGGGCCCCTCCACATTGGTCATCTGTACCGCTTTGCCGTCCACTTCCATGACCTCCTTGCAGCGAACAATGACCGCGCCATTGTTTTCTACTCACGGACTGACGCTCGCAGCCGTGCCAATGCGGCTTGTCTTGTCGCTTGTTACATGGTCCTGATCCAATCGTGGCCGCCGCATCTTGCGCTCGCTCCGATTGCGCAGGCGGACCCTCCGTACATGCCTTTCCGAGATGCCGGATACAGTCAAGCAGACTTTATTCTCAACATCCAGGATGTTGTATATGGTGTTTGGAAGGCCAAGGAGCAGGGAGTATGCGGCTTGAGAGATTTCAGTCTTGAAGAGTATGTTGGCATTGATCACACCAACCCGTCTGGATGCTCATGATTGCCTAGGTACGAGAAGTTTGAACGAGTCGACATGGGAGATTTCAACTGGATCAGCCCTCATTTCCTCGCTTTCGCCTCCCCACAGCACCAGCCGGTTGCGCCAATCCCCCGGGATAGCC
Organism: Aspergillus quadrilineatus; assembly: GCA_013305525.1. NCBI lineage: Eukaryota > Fungi > Ascomycota > Eurotiomycetes > Eurotiales > Aspergillaceae > Aspergillus > Aspergillus quadrilineatus. Next base: position 60,939 of record JAAXYA010000059.1, on the reverse strand, counting down.
CCGAGTACGCCGCCCTGCCTTCCACAGTATCCGAAGTTAGATCCTCTCGACTGCCTCTTCCTTTTAAGAATGTCTTGGAACATTTCGCAACCCGCGGTGTTGGACTTGTTGTGCGACTGAACTCTGAACTTTACTCGCCCTCATATTTCACTGCGCTTGGCATTTCTCATATCGATATGATCTTCGAGGACGGTACCTGCCCTCCACTGCCGCTGGTGAAGAAATTCATCAGGATGGCTCACGAGATGATCAACGTCAAGCACAAAGCTATTGCTGTGCACTGTAAAGCCGGTCTCGGGCGAACAGGGTGTCTGATCGGTGCTTACCTGATTTACCGATATGGATTCACTGCAAATGAGGTCATTGCCTTTATGCGCTTCATGCGTCCTGGAATGGTCGTTGGCCCGCAGCAGCACTGGCTCCACCTCAACCAAGGATCGTTCCGGGAGTGGTGGTTTGAGGACTGTATGAAGGAGAAGCTCGCTCAGATGCAGCCGAACCCCGTCACCCCTGGCCGTTCTCCCGCCAAACACCGCGCCGCCGCAGTGACTACCCCTCCACACAACGGCCACTCGAAGCGATCTGCACTCGGAGAGATTGACAACAACGAAGCCACTCCGATTTACGATGACAACCTACCGGCTCCAACTCCAGGGCAGCCTCGAAAGTCGCACAGGAAAGACTCTCGACACCACCCCTACTCTCGCACCGCATCCGGAAGCCTCGTTGTGGATAAAGATACGAGGAAGTCCAGGCGAAGCACTGATAGTAGCGAGAGTGAAGAGGAGACACAACTGCGGATGCTCGCGAAGCAGCGTTCTTCAAAGTCGCCAGCTGCATCACCGGGCCAGCGCTCCATCAGCTACTCGGCGACGGTCACGGCCAGCTACACTCTGAACGATGATATTCATGAGGATAGGGAAAATTGGGGCGGTGCTGCACAGCCACCCAAAACACCCGTAACTAACAAAACCTCCGGGGCTGTTTCCGTGAGCAAGGTTCGGTCTAGCTCCCGCCGAGTGACTGGCGAGTCCAAGGGCGTCCGCAAGCCCAGTGGCCGGATCGGCAGTACAGGGAGTCCTGTCCGTGTAAAGGCCCAAGCATGATCTGAATTCCCACCGAGTGCTGAGCACTTTTTTCTTGGGTACTTCGATACTCTGCCATCTTCTTGTTACCTACTTTTTTAAAACCTTTAGCCCGTCAGATGTCATGTCTCGTTCTTTGCCCTACCACGCTATTGTCCGTGTGTGAGGATGACATTGCATTGCATACTCTTTGCCCCAAAGTTACTTATTACTATATAACCTAGTTGCGCTGCTTCTGTGCTGCTTCGATATGCTTTGCTTTCTGCTTACTCTAGCTTCTCTTGTTTGGGCGTTCTTGCGACTTGGTGGTTTGGTTGGGCACAGGCGTCTGGTTATTGTCGATGTTCATTAGGGCCTTTAGTCGAACAGCGGTTACACTTGCATCAGCATCCTATCTTCTTCCATCGAGCCTACGTAATGTGGTGTCCACTTTTGCTATAAAGCCTTGATAGCAATTGATAGCAGTTAAATTATTATTCTGATCTGGTTTCAGGCGAAATCGCAGGATGACTCATCTGATTGATCAAAGATTCTGTCCGTCAGAAGAGAATGGACCAGCCTTTCCCCTGCAACTGCTTGCACTGTGGACGATACACTGTTAAGGCTGGAGACATCTCGTCCCGATTGGGTTAGACCGGTGTCAGCCGAACACAGCTGGACTCACCGTCGACACGAGACCATTCCCTGCGATTCCCACTGGGGCCCCTCTTGCCGCCTTCGCCTGCAAACTGAACGCTCTTTAGGTTCAGTATGCAATATGAAGACGGGATGGTTTTATATGTAATCGAATCGTCCACTTTATAGCCCGGGTGGTGATATCCCGCCGTTTGAGAATGACTGACTCAACACCGGCAATCCGTCGCAATGGCCTGCTCCAGTCTTGCGAGCCCTGTCGCAAATCAAAGCTTAAATGTGACCATGGACGGCCAATTTGTGGACGATGTATTGCGAAGAACATTACGCAGAGATGCTTTTATCATCCTGCGCCTATGACCAAGGATGCATCCCAGCTTCGATCTCAGCGTCCTGCCAAGAGGCCAAGGACGGAATCTTCACTGTACGTTCACCCGCCTAGTCGAGGAAGCAGAAGGCAAAGAACTGATTCAAATAGTACGCCAAGCCCTGAATCAACATCTGCGTCGGGCACTGCATATGCATCTGCATCTGCATCTACGGTGCAGTACGGGCTCCGCCTTGAAGCCGCAGACCAGCGCCCCTCCACAACACCTGGGTATCTAGGCTCGACCAGCTTTTCCGCCGTCTTCAGCGAACACCGCGCAAACATATCCTTTGAGGAGGGTAACCATGCCCCAGACGGGGTGCTATCCAAATTAACGGACCGTTACCGCCTTGAGTCCGGCCTCGAAGTCATCAAGTTTCTCTACCGGAACAACATATGGGAGATCCTGATCCGCAAGTTCTACGCTGGCCACTTGATGGCCGTTGTCTCAAACCTCATCATTAGAGCAATTATCATATCCCTGCGACGGATTTTCGACGCCATTGACCGTGAGGAAGATGTCGAAAAGCAACTCCGCGATCTGGTGCAGCGCATATTCCAGTCCTCGGCTCATCCATTGACCTCGCATGCGTCCATGACGGTTGAAGAGTATTTTGCCTCGTTTACAGACGAGAACCTGCGCTGGGAGGTGGTTGGTCTTGTTTTGGCGACGGCCGGGATCGCAATGATGTCCACCTCAGACGACGACCCCGATGTTCTGCGGGTGGCGCCTGACGCACAGGGCGCGGAGATGCTCCGTTCGCGCTTAGTCGAGGCGAGCAGGACGTGTCTTTTGTTCTGTGCAACAGCAGCGTCGGTTAATGAGCTTCTTGGCTTCTATCAGTACAACGATATGCTATTGCGGACGCAGTATTATGGGGATACGAGTACGTCCTGCTCTCACGAAACAAACATTGCCACTAACGATAGTATAGGCTACGCCGCCTGGCGCAAACTTGGCAATCTCACAGCGACTATATATGCAGCCGGTCTGCATCAGGAAAGCACACGCGCACAAAACTGTCCTCCATTCCTGCACCAGTGGCGGAAAATGTGCTTCGCTGCTGCATTCTACGCAGACAAGTCTCTTTCTACGTTCGTTGGGAGGCCGCCATTTATTAATTATCGGTACTGCTCTATTTCACCGCCGCTGGACATTAAGGATGAAGACCTGATTGCTGGCGAGGAGCAGCTCAGGCGGGCAATGGCTAATCTCGACTCCGCAGGGTGGAATACCAAAGGCAACACGCTGCGGGGAAGCTTGTTGCGTTTACGGTTCCATTTGGCAGTGCTGAGAGAGCAGGCGCTCGAGATTGCGCTGGGAAATTATGATGACAAGACGATTTTGAGCAAGTATAAGTGAGTAGGCTCTATCTCCAACCCAGCTGTGGTACCGACTGACTCTCTGTAGTGAGCTTATCCAAACCGCCCAGAACCAATGGCAGTCATGTCCTGTTTACCTACGACATGACCAGTACATCCCGAATGGAGAATCGCCTAATATCACCTTCGCGAGACGCCACATCTACCTCGATTATCTGTATACTCTCTTCTTGGTGCAGAGGATGGTCGTCAAGCGAACAAACACCAGCCAGGAAGCCCTTTTCATGACCTCCCGGGAGGTCCTCGCCATCATCCTTGAGGTCACTGGCGAACGGCACCCCGGAGTTGATATGAGCAGGCATCATTCTTGGATCGTACGTGCTGTCAAATTCGTCCAGTCAGATCAGACACAGCACTAACACCAACAGGTCCTCTACTACGGCCTCCCAAGCGCAAGCACCTTAGCCTTTGAACTTCTTCGACAAACCCAAGAACCAGGCCCACATCCAGTCATGCCCCCGCGGCCTGAGATAATCCGCAATCTCAGTGTGTTCGTCTCGTGTCTGTCATGGGTCGCAACTCCAGGACAAGGCAATTATCGGACGTGCAAGGCAGTCGAGAAAAAGCTGTCTGATATCCTGGACCAGATATTGGATCCCAAGCCGGACCCGCAGCCTGTGCAAGGGTTCTTGGATGCAAGCGGCGGCTATCCGGACCATGACGCGGCGGGGCTGTATAGTCTTTTGAATTGGTATGCTCCGAACAATATCGATTTCGATCCGTTCGAATCCCCGGCCAAGGATGAATTTTTGTTTTAGGCTCGCGCGCGGGTGGGATACAGACGCCGATATGCGGTTGTTGCATCACGACTTGGTACAGAATTACTCTCGTTCTTCCAAGGATACATCGGCGCATAGCCAGTCAGAAGAGCATAGGAATCGAAGTCAGGATGTCGGGCGAGAGGAATATATAACGTAGAGGGTTATCACAGCAATATCAAATCATCACCCAATCTATCAGTCATATCGTCATTATCATCACAGTCATACCATCCAAACAAAATCGTTTGTTGGTCGGGTTTCCTGATAGAAGTAGGCTCTGTGGCAGAGCGGGCAGTTGTAATGGTCCTGGAGATACCATTTATCCAGGCATTCTCGATGGAAAACGTGCAGGCATTTGAGTTCGCGGATCACTTGCGAGCGGAGGACCGGTTCGAGGCATACCACGCTGCAGTGAAGAGTAGTCAGCGACGGGCTGCCAAATAAACGAAATTGCGACACCATCCGCAGAAACGGGCTAAATACAAGCTGGACCTACCATATAAACTGATTGTCCGGACAATCGGACGGAAGAGGAGGGCCGTGAGCTTTGGCCCACCACTCCTCGAGTGTTCTTGAAGGCGAGACGGCGTCGAGTTTGCGCAATTTATCGGATGAATCCCGCTTGCGAGATTTCTTGCTCGGCGGCCGCCGCTCGCGGCGATTGAAGTAGACGGTGAAACTATTCCAGCATTAATTTATGTCTAAGTATTCCGCATTAGTTAAGAAAAAAGGAAGAGACGTACATCAGACACATGATGATCAGAGCGACAATCCCAAGACCAGCACCTAGGACAATGCTCATATGAGTCTGGCTGAATTTGAACTTCCTTTCGTGGTGTTGGTCTCCTTTGTCCATGCCTTGCCCCCTAAGCAGTACCTCGCTTTCGTTAGAGAGGGGTTGCGATCGCCTCACAACACTCTAGGCTGGCCGGGTGTTTTCGCTGTTGTCGGCTTGGTCTGGGGCGGTAATATATAATATATCGGGGACTCGAAATCACCGTAATCGGGATTTTAACCGATTATTTATTCACGGCGCAAACGGCGACCGCAAAGAGTGCTTTTTGGTCGCCGGTCAGGCCATGTCCAGCGTCCGCTCTGCAGAGATCAGATGCTCCTCAGTCCCGACGGGTACGGTAGCTAAGTCCCGTCTAGACCGGTGGTGACGTAGGCAGCTAGCGGCCAAGTACCAGACGCCAAGTCTAGTGCAGGAAGAGGGGGGTATCAAAAGAAGCTAGGAGTGTGAGGGGAGACGAGATGATGAGTGTGAGAAGAGATGAAGAAAAGTCGAGGAGTCGGTGTAGGAGACAAGAGGGAAAAGTGAAGGTTAAGCTGAGGAAAGTGAAGGTGTAACGGGAGCTAGCTGAACCTTGTCCAGCCCCTAGTATACGAATAACAATGGCAGGTACGGTGCGCGGAATGGGGAGAATGGGGAGGCGAGGGGCACTGCACCTCAAACCTTGCCTCCTTCTCGTCGTCCTGCTGCTGCTGCAGCATATGTAGCTCGACCACGCACGAAGATCAGGCCTCGTGAACGGGTGTGCCCAGCATCATAACACACCATGCCACGCTGCGGTTGGACAGGCCATGCGATGCGATTTGACAGGAGCGTTCCCCGCGTTGGCCGATCATTAGCGATCGGAACGGGAGACGTTGGCGGGATCATGTGAAGGCCAACGGAATGCGATCGGTACCGCCACTTTTGTCCAAAGGCGGCACTTTTTACCGTTTAAATGGTTCGAGGGAATCATATATGGGTCTTAGTATATAGTTTACTGTTAAAAGGCTACGAGATTTGGCTTTTTTACCTGAGGACTTGTCGATGTGATGTCTTCAAAAGTGACAAAGGAGCGACCCCACCTGGATGGGCCCCACATAACCTTATCACGAGATGCGAGCTGGGATTGATTACGTGATGTTGCTGGGCAGAAGCATAGTTCATCTCAGTTCATAGTGTGGGTTCGATTCTATCCGGTACCTGGAGCAGATACAAGAGAAGATACAAACTGTTCGAGAAAGTAGCCATAGTTTAAGAGGTCATTGATTGCAAGCTAGGTGGTGCCTGATGGGAGATGGCGCCCGTCCTCAGTGTTGCCAAGACAAGGTGAGGAGGTGGTAGAGGCGCTGCGCATGCAGAGCCGATCCTCACCTTGCCTCACATCCCCTCCCGCGATTAACCTTACATGGCTCCAGCTAGGTCTGTGTCACGGGACCGGGATCCCGGTCCAGTGCACGTCAACTACGGTACCGGAAGAGTACGGCAAAGTATACTTCGCAGAATTGTAACCTGCGCAAGTGGGCTTCGGAGCAAATAATTGCGCAGACCTCCCTAGCCGCTCTGCTGTCAGACCTCCCTCTTATCGTGATGCTCTGTCGTAGCCACGACCTCGTTGTCCTTGTCCGCGATATCCTCCGGCAGGGTTCCCAGCGCACGCCCTCCGAATAGAATATCGATCTCTTCAAGAGATTTTTGTTTCGTCTCGATGAAGAAAAAGTATACTACAGGTAGTGTGACACATATATCTGGTTTTTGCGTTAGTATTCTTGGATCAGAAGGAATGGGGTTGAAGGGCGGACGTACTCCAGCCTGCGAAGATGAAATAGAACTTCCACCCGATCTTGCCGAGAGCGATGGGAGACACTTGCGACCAGAGCGTGCTGACGGTCCAGTTGCCGACGCCGGTCGCAAAGGCGTTTCCGCGGCCGCGGATCTGCATGGGCATGACTTCCGCCATGTACACCCTGTTCATGTCAGTTCTGCGAATGGAATGGAAGCTACAGAAACGTACCAACTGCAAGGTCCAAAGGACCAGGAGAAGATGATAGTGACGCAGAAAATGAAGAAGACACCGCCGATACTGTAGCTTCTACGGTGCCCGTCTTCGTTCTGAGAGTTCAAGGCCGCCTCGCAGAACAGCGCGATTGTAATACCGATTGCTCCAAAGAGCATGGGCCGGCGGCGTCCGACTTTGTCGAGAACGAAAAGGATAAAGAGGAGATTGGCGAGAGGGCCGAGGCAGTTGTAGATACCAGTGACAAGAATGTTGGTGCTGCCGGTGATTCCGAGATTCTCGTACATGATGGTCTGGTAGTAGTTGATAACGTTGATTCCTGTCATCTGCGTGAAGACCTGGACGAGAACACCGTGCCTGTACCGGTCAGCCGTGGTCAACAATCTTTATGGTAGTGAGCGTACAATAACCGAGTCCTGTACTGAGGAACCCTGAACATCACGAGCCAACCAGGCTCGGTCACGGCCCTTTCCGCGTCAATGGTGGACTTGATCTCGGCATACTCTCGTTGAATCCAGTCCTCGTTCGTGCCGTCATAATGAAGTTTTCGCAAAACCTTCATTGCCTCCTCGTATTTCTCCTTTCCGATCAGGTGACGCGGAGACTCGGGCAGGAAGAACAGTCCAATGAGCAGGATCACTGCAGGAACGACCTGGAACGCCAATGGGAATCGCCATTGGAATTCACTGCTCTCGGGCGCGTGCAACGAGCCAAAGCCAATCCATCTACTACGGTCAGAGTCGCGAAAATTATAAGGAACGAGCGGCTTACGTGCTGACAATGAAACCGACTCCAATCATCTGCTGGGCGAGACCGATAATCATACCGCGGTTTCGAGGATGCGCGCATTCCGATTGATAGACAGGGACAGACATGGACATGAGTCCGACAGCCCAACCCGCGAGAATACGCCCGACGAGGATCATAGCCAGGTTTGTCGCGGCAGCCTGAAGGATGGCCCCAACGAGACAGATCGAAGCGCCCATCTGGATCGTGAACTTGCGGCCAAACCGATCCATCGTCAACCCTCCTTGGAGGGCGCCGATAGCAGCTGCAGTAATTAGACCGAGACCCATAAGTGGAGAGATTTTGTCACCGTACCGCCTCCAGAGAATGTGCTATTGATCGCCCCGATAATTGCAGAGGTCTTGGTGGTGTTGAAATACCGCAGGAAATTCTTCGACGCAATGACATCGGTCATCACACCGCTGTCATAACCAAACAGGAATGACCCTGTCGCCGCGAACAGGGCAAGGTTGAAAGTATACAGTCGACCCATCGTGAACTTGGGTATCGTCAGAGGGCCCTTGCGACTGCTGATCAACGGATACCGGGATGGTGGGGGTCGAAGGCACAGAAGAACGGAAGGAGGGCCCGAAAAGTGGAAGGCCGCATCGCATATATACAGGGTCGGCAAATTGTCGCATTGGCCCCAATTACCAAGGCCAGTCTTCTTCCAGAATCCAAGAGACGCCGTTGTTGCTGACCGGGTCTAGCCTTGACTCCTGACCGGTAACTCGCAAGTGTGGGCGAAGGGAAAAGCGGGGCAGACAAAATCCGGGGAGGCCCAGGGGTCCGCAACTTCGGAGTAAACCGATTTCCTGCAATGGTCGACCACCGGCCCACCGCCCTGGTTGGTGCAAATATGCCATGAATTTGAAGCTAAACTAGACCGCTGTCAGCGAACAGCGCGATTCTTGGCCAATAGAGATCATCGTCCAAGGCTAGCCCGGTGTATCTGACATTTAGCCTCAATGTCCAGCGTTCTTGCCACCAACGAGGAATTTCTCCGTCAATCAGACCCGCATCGTATGAGAATTACGGGTCAGGGACAGACGGGCGACAAGGCAATGCTGATTGCTTACCCGGACCTCGTCGCAGGACTCGGCGAGGGGACATAATCACAAGCTCTCGGCGTGCAAACCTGAATCCCGTCACCAATCGGCCTCCATAGCGAAACCAGTTCCAAGCGTCGTGCGGCCTTGGCTGGTGAACAACGAGTCTGCCGTACGTGATGACAGTCCGGTGGGGTTCTCAAGCAAAAGCTCACTAAGCCGGATGAGACACGGCCTCGTCTTCTCTAGCTTCCAAGAATCTCGCGTCGGAAATCAATGACCAATGAGCAGGTTGAGCTAATCAAGCCAGATTCTCGAGGGACTAACTCTCTGAATTTATGCGATGCCCGAGCTGCTGGATGGAAGTTTTCGGCTCGCCGACTCGCAGGCAGTGTTCCTTCGTTATTGGCAACCGTCGAGGCAACGGCAGATCTCGGCGGAACCACGTGAACCGGAAGTCGGCTGTCCATCCGGACTTTCCCCATCAAGTCGGACGGCTAAGTGTAGCAAGTGGCCTCGGCGAGGAGGATCGGGTGATAGCGTCGTAGGTTGACGTACTTAGAGGAGGTAGTCCAGTACCCTCGACAAGGAGCACGTGGAGGAGCTAACCCGAATGGGATTGCTCAATCACACCACCGCAGGCTTTGGCCTCACCTACCGTTGCCAGAACTCTCAGTGCAGAAACTTGGGGTTGTCACGGCCAGGTTGCAAAAGCACCTTCACCGTCTCAACTTCTTGTCCATATTTCTAGACCCACTGCAAGCGCTAGTACGAGAAATGGATACGATCAAAAGGGCGAAATCTTCTCGACGAACCGGAAACGGGCAGTAATAGGCGAACGTTTGTGAACAAACCGGTTCGGGATATGTTATAGCCCACAGTGACGTCTAGGGAGTCTGCGGCTTGAGCAGAACTGCGGGGATGGAAGAGAACTGCCAGGGACCTCTCCTGATTCCACAACGGCCGGTTTGCAACGCACTGGATGGCCAGTTTACAGTCCTACGGCAAGCCAAACGCCGATTTGAAACCGTTGGTGGGTGACGGTAATAAAGCCCTTGCCTGAGTCTACTAACTTAAAAGGTAATATGGTATCATATCGGCAAAATATACCGCTAAGCCAAAAAGGCCTCACGATTACCAGATTAGTCTTAGCCAGTCATGTTTCCAAGCTGACATGTCATTATTTCCAACAGGAGAGGATGTTTTTGGTCAGGGTTCGTTCACCAGCCGCACCAGAAAGCCTGCATCGCGTTTTGGCACCTCCTAGGAACTGCTTTGAGGATAACCTTGTCATCTTTGACCAGGGCCGACCTTGTCTTCTCTCAGTCTCAAGAGGACACTCCGCTCCTTCCGCCGACCATGGCCGACCATGGGAAGCCTTACCTAAGAGCTTCCTTGTGCTTTCCTGTAACCACAACTACCTGGACTGTGCGAATCCATGCGGATGACTCAAGCGACTAATTGCCCCCGCCTCCTTTTTCACATGCGCGCAGTGAAGAGTCCGACATAAACGAGTTGTACAATTCCTCACCCGACGGTACACTTGTCGGAAAATCTCCCTTTCTATGTATGAGCTCATCTTCAAGCAGCTAAGTGCTGCTGGCCTGTTCGTGGAGGAAAGCGACGAGGGCCAGACTCGTGGACGGCAGTCCAAGTGGTTGAGCCGTGACTTCTGTCTTGTCCGCAGACTAGATTTTCCCACACAGCTTACCCTCTCATATCTGTCATGTTGTTATGTAGGTGATGATACTCCTGTTCCCTGGTGGAAGAAACGTCCAAAGTAGGATGCGCTAGTTCGAATCTAGCACCCCAGGCTCCATCATTAGGGCAGGGACGGGCCGATAACTGCGGAGATGCTTCGCAGGTGAATCTGTGGCCAAAACCCCCCGCTCAGGAAGGCATGATCTTAGGTATCTGGGCTTCACAAGTTTACGAAGTTGAATATGCTGCCTCTATTGACCCTAAAGCCATGAAAAAGCTCATAAAGTACAATATACGGCAGCCTTCTGCGAGTTTCTTGCCTATCGGAACTATTGGAACTTTTAATAAATAAAATCAATAGAATGATCGGTATGACCTGGAGCTTAGATCGAGCTTCTACTTCCCATCGACGTTCCGGGGCTGTTGGCAATAGTTGTGGGCTTGCAGTCCCTCCCAGGACCTTCAACTAACCTCGGGTTATGGAATGATATATAGGGTCGCAAGTAAGTCGAGACTGAACGTACATGCTCAGCCAGAACTGAGTGACTAGCACACTACAGAGAACTCGAGGCATTATATGCTTACAATCTGTATACGGGAAGGGAAATCCGATAGAAGAGATGATACATGAGTATTAAGAGAGGCCTGCAGATTAAGGATCAAGATATTCTGTTGTGAGGAGCGGAGATCGTGACTCTTTTTTCAGGTTCAAGGGTTTGATATTGATGCAAGTATTGTCTACTACCGCGAGTCAACAGAGGTAAATACCGTCCGTAAAGCATGGCTGCTTGTTTAATTTGGAGAAGTGAATTTGAAGCAAAAGCGCTAAGTGGCACTTCATAAGAGGAGTACTCGTGATGCATTTCGTAAGGAAGCCCAGCGACATTGAACGGAAGACAATTGGGAGCAGATAGACTTGATGCAGATGTGGGAGGCACCGCGACGCAGGCCCTAACGTACTGGGAGAACATTACATCATGGACTGGGGAACGTGCAATTTTCTTAGGTTGAGAGCGTTGAGTTGCTTCAGCGACTTCATCGGCGACATATCGGTAGGTCTAGAATGCCCATGGTCTCATCGACTTCTCAACCCTGTGTTTTATATATACTCGATTGCTGAACAAAAGCCAGAGGGTTGGTACTATGTCCGCAGAAGCTCTAGGGTAGTAGGTTACTCCGTGAAGGAGACCACAAAGGCGTCAACTATTGTTGAAGGTAGAGGACCCAGAAAGCAACAGCCGTGCAAATACAAGCCTTGCTTCTTCTCATTTGTGCCAATAATCACTGTATTTACCAATCCCATCGTGTGCTCGTCCTCGATGCACTTTCTCTCTCCGCATTTCTGTCGGCGGCGGCCGCCGATGCCACCCTACATTCCTACCCAGCACTAGCACTAATGGAAAAAAAAAAGGATTCGCTTCGAGCATGAGATACGTAATGTATTGGCTGACCTAAGATAATGACTAGAAATATGAAGCTATCCAGATGTCAATGCGGGGTCAGCCGAAGGCGGGGAGCGGTGGCAGAAAAGCGCAGTCAATCCGATATCAACGGGGCCGAACAATCAGCCGTCATCGCGGTATTGCCTGATTGATCCTAGAATGGCGTCTTCTGGCCGTAGAACACGGCCGCAATTTTCTGTTCCATCCTCACCATCAGATAATGAATCGCCGATCCGGCCCAGGCGACCGAGTCTCGAACCTCAAGTTGACATCCTATCCACACGCGGCCAATACCTTTCATCTTTAATACGACGACGATCGTTCTCGAGCAGCCAAAGCCTCTATAGGCCAGATGGGTACATCGACACCGAGCGCGATGACACAGGTTCTTTCCGTCACCGGGTTGAGGGCCCAGCATCAGTGCGGGCGAGGGAATTGATCGGCGAGCGGAGGCCGCCATATAATTGGTAATTCTGCGCTGGCAGTGAAATTCGCTTGATACTCACGATGGCGACTTGCTAACGGAATCAGGCAGCAGTACTATCAACACCCGAACGCGTTGAAAGGATTGTCGAAACCATTGTATGAAGCCTTGCCCATCTCAGAACCATTGTTCTAATATTCCCAGGCGTCAACTCTACGAGCGGAACAATGACCTTATTTCGCAATACGTCTATATTGACCGGCTCCTCGACTCGTCGTTGCCCCGTCGTCTGATAGTGGAATACCAGCAAAATCGTGCCGTAGAGAACGCGAAGAGAATAAACGGAGGCGCGCATGAAGGAGGCTACGGATCTTTCGAGAACCTGGCAGATGACGAAATACCTAAGAAGATTAAGCGCACACCTCGGAATCTCTATCGGATTCCCAGTGAAGGCTCGCTGCTACTACCTCAAACTACGGATGGAGAAGCATCACCCTTGGAAGATATCACACCAAAAGGTCACGATTTTGTGGACAGCGGAGCCCGCATAGTCACTGTCGCCATTTATGTCAACTTTGTCGCAAATGTCATTCTCCTGGCCGCAAAGATTGTTGCTTTGTTGATGACAAACTCAGTTTCAGTTCTTGCGAGCTTGGTGGACGGAGCACTGGATTTTCTATCGACTACTATCGTCTGGATTACTACCGCTCTTATCCGAAGACAAGACCGTTATGAATACCCTATTAGCCGGCGTCGATTGGAGCCGCTTAGTGTTTTGGTTTTTGCCGTTGTGATGGTTACCTCGTTCTTTCAGGTGGCTATCACGTCTGCGGGCCGCTTGATGTCCTCTAAGCACGCCGTGGTCCAGCTATCGGTGCCTTCGGCGGTGATTATGGGTAGCACTGTGGTCGTCAAGTTCCTGTGCTGGTTCTGGTGCCGACTAATAAATAACTCGAGCGTCCAAGCCCTGGCGCAGGATGCAATGACGGATGTAGTTTTCAATTTCTTCAGTATCGTCTTCCCACTCGGTGCGTACTACCAACATCTTCCCTTGTACAGTAACGCTAACCGCGATGCTCTAGTGGGCGGCTTCACGAACATCTGGTTTCTCGATCCCCTGGGAGGTCTGATCCTCTCCATTTACATAATCTGGAACTGGAGTCGTACCGCCAGCGAGCACATCCGCCACCTCACCGGAGCGGCCGCCTCCCGCGAGGACGTCAGCATCCTTCTGTACATGACAATGCGGTTCTCGCGGTCTATCCTCAAAATCCAGAATTTAAGAGCGTACTACGCGGGTGATTTACTCAATGTCGAGGTTGACATCGTGCTGCCGGATAATAGCAGTCTGCGCGACAGCCATGACCTCGGCGAGAGTCTACAGTATATGCTTGAGAGCGTACCAACAGTGGAAAGAGCTTTTGTACATATGGATTATGATCCATGGAACATCCCTAGCCATATGAATCAACAGGAAACATGATTTGACTCATACAGGCATAGCCCTTTGTGTTTCGTGATCGAGATATCGTCGGTAATTGTAGTCGTAAGCGCAGTACACGATGTCATGTGACTTCGCGTTTTCACGCGTTCTCCGATGATTTGTCCGGTAGATCCCTGCAAATTACCGTCCAGATTCAACTTTGAAGTTGCAAGTACATGTGGCCCAGAGTACAAAAGCATAACCTCGTGCTTCGGGAGATAGGAGAGATGCTTATTATACTTTATTAATACACATAGTAGTGACTCGAATCATCGTCGAGGTGCATATTCCCGCTTGTTCCCGATACTAGCAAAGATACAATATGTAATATTAATAGGCTAGCCAGCGTGTAAGTAGGGTATCTCCTGAATCTACTTCATTTACTTGTTTACTCCTTCATCCGTGGGCCCATTTGCGCGCCGTCAACTTTAGAAGTCGCAAAACGAACGCATTTCCCCTCGGCAACGAGTACAGTCCCTCCTGACACCGGCCATGTAGTAGGAACGTCGACGGTGATGAACGCAGCAAGGACTGGTTCTCACACAGACCAGTACGGTGGGCGCAACTCTGTGTGAAAGGAACGTGCGGATGAGAAGTGTGCGGACGCGCTCTGTTCAAATTGTTTAGCTGGAGACAATGTAGGAGACGAGATGTGTTTGGCCAAAGACGGGGATTGAACGAGAAAGATGAAGAAAGACTGTAGGCCAACACTTCTGGGAAGAGAGAGGAGGCAATGGCGCGGACAATTCCATATACATAATCGGAAGGCTGGATCAGCAGTCCAGGGAGCATCTGCTGGCAGAAAATGACCAGTTTGGTGCGGTGCAGTTATCCGCCGCAAAGGATGTCAAGGGGTTGAAGCAGCATCGGCGGCTCTAGATATACTAGCTCATGCGGAATGGTTTCACGGCTGACTTTGTTTTTGTCTTACACTCTCGAATTGTCGATGGCTGAATTTTCACCCGGCACTCTGATACCTAGTCCTCAAAGTATGCGGTCATTCCCGTATAGATGCGGTGATGATTGATGGAGTCCATAAATCAGTATAAACAGGTGCCGCACTGCCTTCCCAGTAGTGATTAGTCGGTGTATAGACCTTGTGGACCATGGTACGGGATCGCGGGGCAGATGACAGTGGGATAGGTACGGTTTGGTCCACTGGTTCAGTTCTGGATCCTCGAGGCTGAGTACATTCTCTTGCAAACAAAGCGACTGTATAGATTCCAGCAGGTTGAAAACTAGGCTGAGAGAGTGATTATCTCGGTTTGAGCACTGGCATATCTTGTCTTGTCGTGATGTTGAGCGGGTCTGGTATGGATCGGAGCACGTGGTCACGCATCGGGGTTCTCCAGCACCAAGATCAGCATCGCGAATGTGTGCAGGGACCATGATATAGCTAATCTTCATCCCTTCAATTAGTTGAAGCAAAAATCGAAATTCTATCTCGCGTTGTGCGTGGAAGATTATCGAGTTGGAAGAGTGAAGTTGACCAGAGTGGAGACTCGGGCGGCCCCGAGGAGACTCAGGCTGCACGCCGCGTCTCGTCCACGGCGTCCACATCGCGACGCGATCAGTGAAGCGTCTTTTCTGCACGAGCTCTAGGTCGGGAACATTCCCACTTCAGCGGTGCACACTTCTCCTTTCCCTACTCCTCTTGCTCTTCCACGCAATGGTGCCAGCATTTTCTCTCGCATCCTCTTCTTTTTAGCTCTAATTGTCCTCTCTGCAGCTTCGTCCTTATGCTGCCGTTTCGTGTCGACTCTACATAACCACCACCCACTATGTCTGACCCCGAGCCCTCTGCCGTGATTTTATCGTCCTCTCCTCCATCTACTCAAAAC
The DNA here is from genome assembly GCA_013305525.1 of Aspergillus quadrilineatus. NCBI lineage: Eukaryota > Fungi > Ascomycota > Eurotiomycetes > Eurotiales > Aspergillaceae > Aspergillus > Aspergillus quadrilineatus. The sequence goes on along the minus strand of JAAXYA010000059.1, from coordinate 45,195 downwards.
TCCGACTCGTCTACGGCCTCCTCCAGCTACGCCTTTCTGGTCCATTCCCAGAAGACGTTGACCCAGAACCTCCCACCGCGTGTGGATAACAAATTGCTTGCACGGCAGAAACGGCGTCGGACTAGGTATGCCTTGCTTTTACTGCTCATGACCAACCTAGCGTTCGCTCAGTTGCCGTTCTGACCTGATAAACGCGTCTATAGCCCAGAAGACTACGCGATTCTCGAGGCAGAGTACCAACGAAACCCGAAACCGGACAAGATATCACGGGCCAACATAGTCAGCCGCGTTTCGCTGGGTGAGAAAGAAGTCCAGGTATAACTTCCTTGGCCTATTTGGATATATTCCGCTCTAATGCAGCCCTCCATAGATCTGGTTTCAGAACCGTCGCCAGAATGACCGCCGAAAGTCAAAGCCTCTCCAGCCCCACGAACTCTTGCCCTCCTCCCAGTCCGACGACTCGAAAACGAAATGCGACGACAGTATACTTGTAGAGGGCTCCAGCAGGCTGGAGCAGGACCATGACCACGAACGGGCTCACGGTTCGCGGCCGTCGATGCCCGAGGGCGACTCGTTTGCATCAGATGCAGTGGACAAGGATGAGCGGGGCCAGGTGGGGGAGAGCTCACAAACGAGCGTTGCCACATCCGAACCCTCAAATTCGAGTCAACAAGCGGCAGACAGCAGTCTGGTTGAGTTGAACGCGGTGCAGAGTCCTATCGACGCGTCGAGCAACGCGCTTCACCCAAACTCTGCCAAGAGAAAGCGATCTGGATCAGACCTTGGAGAAACAATCAAAGAGTCGGCCACCCCAAGCATGCTAGACAGCCTAAAGTCACCACCGTCCCTGAGGCTATCGCTTTCCTTTGACGGAGAAGCCATGGTTCGGAAGCAAGGCGAATTGACACCATCACCGCCTAAGGGACGAAACTCGCTTCGAATCTCAATGTCGGCAGACGGACAAGCCGTCATCCGTGCCAACGGCGAACCATCCCCGTCCAAAAACCGCATCTCCATGTTCTCCACACGCACCCCTAGACTCGCTGGTCTTCGCAGAAGCAATAGCGCTGTTGTATTGGGCACACCGCGTAGCCTAGAAAGAGAGAAGTCCTTCGGCAGGTCGCGCGATCCCAGGAACTGGGAGTCTATCTTCGATACAGACGCGCGAAGTGCACTTGCCACACCTTTCAGCTCACAAAGCACGCCAAAGTCGGCCCTACTCTCTGGTGGCAAGCGTTCTCTGACCCGAAGCCTGTCCGCCAGGCACCCCTCCCTCCTCACACCAAACTCCGATACCCAGGGTACCCCAATCACTCAAGCAATGCGACAGAAGAGGCAGAAGCTTTCTCGTACTGTCTCTTCCCTCGGTCGGTTGGAATCTGGCCGCAAAGCCTTGGGCGAGAAATTCCCTTCCACGCTCAAGAACTCTAAATCTGCTAAAGATGACCTCGAACTTGAAGCCGGCGACTCAGACAAGGAGAATTGGATCCCTGGAACTCGAGTATCCCAATCGCGTCGACGGACGGTATCCAGCCATACCCACCGGCCTGTCCTCAAGGACTCGAACGGACGAGACAGCCGACCACAGGACGCTTCTACATCAGGACGCTCGCGATGGTCACAGCCCTCGCATCGAAAAACAGTCGGGCCTTCAAAATCCCTGTCCATGTCTGGTCTGGAGGGTGACGTTTCAGCATTCATGGGCGGCAACGCAGCGAGTCAGGAAGAAGACCTGGATTGCATCCAAGGCCTGTTATCTCTAAGCCAAGGCGCCTGGAGATGAGACAAAGCCAAAGCCATCATCACAATACCCCAGTGTCAACTAGATTCCCTTTTCCTTTGTCGATTTCCTTTGTCATTTATTTCTTTTCGCTTAATTCCCTCTGAGTTCATTTTGAAGCTGCAAGTCAGCAAGCGGTGACGTCCTGTATGAATGAACCCCTCTTTCTCATGATTGTGCTATCTCGTACTGCATACAGTCGAGTCGTTGGATACAATTTCTCTCAGAGCCCGGCAACAGGACACTGTTATGGATAATGAAACCTGCGCAAATACACTGAAAAGTAGATATCGCCGGATAAGATAGCATCGTGAGCGATCTAGTGAATGAAGTGGTATTGAAGTTGATTGCTCAGCCCCTCGTTTTGATCCCTTGATAGACGAATAGGTCGGCTTTTGCTTAGTAAGAAGATGCATGCTGACAACCACATCGTTGACCAGTTTGTTCTTCGCAAGTACCTGTTCCAAGACGTCGTGTAGCTGTGTTGTATCTATCATTTCCTACACCACTTCCAGGCGTTTGGACCGCTTTGGCCTTGGCCTTTGCGACTTGTGCCGGTGGAATGCGGATTGTTTTTCGCAGCTTCTCTGATGTTGTTTGCATCCTGGAATACAAGATTTTTGTCATCGACAGTGGTTACCATGAAGGCGTTCACCATAGCAAAAATATCTTGCCCCTGATACTTCCCAAGACGCAAGGCCTTGAAGGGTGAATCCAAAGGGAAGAGCTAGACGGAGAGCCCTGGGTGTACGAGCGCCCAAGCCCCATGCGCAAGAAATGATCAAACTCGGCATAGAAAGCATGGAACGGGAATGAGCTGGAGTGACGGAGCTAAGATCAAAGCACGCGATCAACTCGACGTGGATATGGTGTCACTCGATCGCCGAGATTATTCCACTGGTGAGCGGGCAGCGGAATGAGGAGGCAATGGAAAGGTTAGACGGGGTGCCATGCCCGACTTCTAAGAGGAAGGACTGTTTGGGACTCAGATGAGCATGTCTTGCCTGCGCAAAAAAAGGTACAGATTGATACTGAGCGGGTAGAGTCTAGGACCGAGATGGAGGAGCGAAGTTAGCCGCAAGGCGTTTTCTGTTCCCAATAGTCTAGTCATGGAAGGCTTCTTTAGTCTTAATGAGTGTTCTTTTCTCAGCTTCATGTTGATCAGTGTATGTGCATCGGTAAGACCCAAGTGCTCCGTTTCCGTCTATAACGCCTTGATGACCTGCTTCTCATGCTCGTTAGGTATGATCCCCATGATTCTTACAAAGGCTACTAGGCAGCGCTGAACCTTGGTCACTGTTCAAATATTTCATGATGTTGATGGCTGGTCGAGCTGGGGATACACCTTGCTGGGACCCTGCCACGTCGGCGCTGGCTTGTTTTGACCTTAGAAGGCTATGAGGCTTCCATCCATACGATTGATCTGATTAGTGAGCAGCTGTCGAGTCCACATTACAGCCCAGACTTTCTTGCTATAGTACAAGTCATAGACTGTCTGCATAGCTGCAGAATTGCGGCTTTACGTGGATCTATCATTTCTTTCCATCTGCGCTGAACGATCGTACGTTACTGGAAAGAAGCATTATGTACAAGAAATGGTTATACTATCTGTGTTTCTTGAAGCGTTGTTCTGGAGGCGGCATGATTCGTTTTTGGTGAGTCGAGAAAGGCGCTGGATCAATTCAGGTGCTCTAGGGGTCTTCATTTCCGACTATAGGCTCTCCCATAAGGAAAGCATGGCCAACAGCCAGTTTCCCATACCATGAAGGCTGGCTACTTGAAATACCGTAGCACAGTTTGGCTTGTCGGAAGTGAGACACGTTTGAATTTCTTGAGTAAGGGCAGTCTTTGAAGGTTCTAGTATTTTGTGAACACCTGAGTCTTCTGAATGGAAGTTAGAAATACCAAAGCCATAAACCCTTTTTTCACTCCTCTAATTTCTTTAATTGTTGTCAAGGTGGTGTCTTGTATATAAATAATCATACTCCGCCCTCTGTCGGATGACATCAGGGTTGAATCACTCGCCACCAAATCCGCGATCAAACAACTATAAACTGCCGGGAGTAATAAGTGACATTAAATTACACTTAACTTATTCTCATATTCACAGATATTCTATAGCTATTAAGGATGTTTAGCACAAACAACCCCACCGACTTGTCTTCTAACCCGCCTAAAACCCAAGTGAACCCCTACGCCTACGAGCCTCCAGCCCCCAGTCTCAATTCGAGTACCAAAGCAGACAGAAGTGCGACCGAATCCAAAAGGGAACAAAGTCGACGAGTTCATAGTGCAAAGCCCGGCGACGAGTCGGATTCGTTTGACTCGACAAACTCAAACTCCTACCCTAACTCAGCGTACGATTCGCAAGACGCTGGTGTTGGCGTTGGGATAGGGACCGCCACGGAACTTGATGACACTTCTGACAACGGGCTGTGAGGTCGCCCATAATAGAGAGGATTGAGCTTCGAAAGGAGGGAGTGAGGAGGGATCAGAATGCCGATTGTAGCGCAAACTGTGAGGTTAGGTGCTGCATTCATAGATGATTCCTGTTCATGAGGGAATAGTCTAATGAAAGTATCTTGGTGTGTTTGTAGTTCGATTGACTAAAAAATCACGGCATATTATATATGCCATGCCTCTTTCCCTCATCCAAACGAGCGTGCTTTGTCACCTAGACACATTACCTCAAGTACTAGGAGATTATGGGTAGTTAGTAGCTACCAATTGTACAGGAGCTAGCGCTATACATTGATAAATACTATCTACCAATCGCTGGCACATAAAGGGTATCATATCCTTTATCTCCCCATCGTTCTATGAGTGATGTTATACGAAAGACTCATTTACGGTGTGCACCAGTTCAGAACCTGGTTGCGTACTGTGACACACCGTAAACCCCTTCTCCCAGTTCTAAAAACAAACGAATGGGATCATGTAATTATGCAAGATATGCTTTAAGTCCATGTGTGGACATGGGTCAGCAAGGACACAATACCTGTCAGAATTAGGGTGGTATGATGCTCGTGGGTTTCATTGTGAAGAATATGGTAACTTGACTCAGGGTTAACTATTCTTTACAGCAAGGACAGCCAGCATCAGCAGTTTATATCTGAAACATAAATAAATAGGCCTCAGCGCTCACAGTGATTGACGGCAGTCAACCTCCAGGTGTTTTGCTATTAGGCCACCTAGGATCGATCAGAATAACTATCTCCGTTGTACTCACACTACGGTCTTCATTTTGCGCGAACTTCTTGCGCAGGCACGTCTGCTATTCGGCAATGCCAATGCTGACGACGAAGTGAAGGCATTTTCCCGTGCGTTTGCATTGCCTCTCGCGGCGCGAATGTCTACTCTATGGGCTCTACCTCTTTGGCAACGGGGGCTGGCAGTCACGGTCATCAGAGGATATGGCCAAGATGTGTCAGTGGATACAATTACCCCAACTCACCGGGAAATGAATACCTCGGACAATTGCGAACTAACTCGCCAGGGGGGATCCTCAACCTGCTGCAGGAAGTCAGTCATAGCAGCTCTTCCGCGTACGCCATTGCCGCCTTGCCTCGAGTCGTGTCATGCACAGCTCGCATGGCAGCCCTGCGTGCTCTGGATGACCACAGACACGGAGATGACGAATATCTCCCTGCCGGCTCCCGGCATCCATGTCAGAGCAAAAGTCCCAAATTAGCGCACGAGGTCATAGGATCCTGCTGCGTTTGACCACCTGGTTTCCGAGCGCACAAGATCGTCATGCTGAATTCCAAGACCAAAGGAAGGCTTGCCGTCGCAGGCACTGCGGCCTAGTCTGCTGGTGTGCGGTCCAAGCGGTGGTAGACAGAGTAGACGAGCTCTGCTGATCCTGAGACTAAGGGGTTAGGGTCAGGTCCGAGGGAAAACACTGACACTCTGGTTTGGAATGCGCCACTGGATACGAGGTGAGGCCCCTACGTGGAGTGCTTGGAGCTTCAAACGCGCAGTCGAGAGTACATGTGGCTGCCTGTTGAATATACTGGTCTTGAATGCTGAGCTTCTTCATCAATTCAGGTCGCCGTACCTAAATACTCTACCGCAACCGTCTGCTACATCTCTTAGGCGTGGATTTGAGCAACAGCATCCTCGACAGTCTGTGCATTGTCTCGTTTCACGTCCTGGATATTCCGGAATTAGACCTGGATCTCCAAGCAAATGTAGCTCTCATCCGTTCAGGTCCAGAGTGTTAGCACCGCAACTGGTGCGCACTCTGGACCCAGAACCCACTTCTCAGCCGGCACTGTCCCCGTCCGGTCCAGTATGACCTCCACATCTCGATCTTTGCCATCGAAAATCGCCTTTGGCCGCACCCAGTGGAGTGCCAACACGCTCGACAAGTACATTAGACTCTTTGAGTTCTCTCTCTCGCATAGACACGAAGCAATAACCGAGATGTTGCCTGCAGGGCGCGGATCTTGCTGGGTTACTCGTGCTAGGGTTGCCCCCTTGTGGCCCCTTGCTTCTAGAAAAACATGGTTGCCCCAGAATTTTTTCGCATGTACTCTGTCCCTAAGTCACTCGTTGACATTCCTAGTCCCTCTTCAATTACTATTTTTGATTACGAGGTGTCTCCGTGGTCTCTGGTTCGATCGCCGTCATAATTTGACCACAGCGATAGACATGCGCTGTCCCCTTCGGATGGAGACTCATTGGCCGGATTGCTCGGCCAAAGCGAGAGATACCAGGTTGCACTGGCCCGAAATAGCCCAGACTGACTGGCCCCAAAGCATTGGAATGTCTATCGTAACTGTTGTTGGGGGCTCAGAGCGCAGTTTTTGTAAGGGAGTTGTGCCATGGGGCCCAGAGTATTTTTGAGACGACACGATGGCTGGGTACCTCGGTACCCTGTGCAGAAGCGATATTCGCCCATTCCCATACTCAATCTCAGATAAACGAATCTGCAGGCGATCGATGTCCCTCGTTTCGACAGTGGGTCCTGTACGAGCCACGGCGTCGCTCCCTACCCTGATCGTCAAGCCCTAGCCGCAGCCTCTCGTATCCCAAAACGGATCCGGCCCCATCTCTCGCGGGTGTTTGCTATTTAGAGCTCTGATCTACATCTTGGAGAGTATGGTAATGTGGGGATATTGCTATCTTTGAACCTCGTGCCTGAGTATGGATCCCCACGACGCAGCGACCTCGCCTGTATGGTCTCCTGGAATACGAATAGTGTCGCCGATCGTCATCGTGTTTGCCTCAACGCCCATGAGCTGTGCCCGTGGCGAGCGAAAGCACAAGCATGGAATGGCTTCAACACTCGTGCATTTCTCACGATGCGACTTGAGAGTGTCACCCTGGTACTGGGACTCCACGCCTCGAAAAGCATAAATACCCCTTCGATGCCCGCTGTTCTGTCTCAATCCCATCAACAGCTCAGTCAATCAAGTCAACAGTCTCCTAATCCATCAAACCTCAAAGAACCGTCTTCCAGACCAACTTCTCAAGCAAAATGCAATTCTCCGCCATCGTCCTCAGTGCCGTCGCTCTCTTCGGCTCCATGACCTTTGCCGCTCCCGCTCCTGCTCCTGACGCAGAGCTCATGGCCCGCTCTTCGTGCCAGCTTGGTGGTATCTTTGGTGCCGGTGATGCTGCCTGCAGCGCTTCTGTATGTTCACATACCTATCTACCAATGGCATCTTCGAACAAACCGTTCGCTAACCGATACACAGTGCATCAGGGCTGGAACCTACCACGGCGGTTACTGCAATGACAAGCAGTAAGATATCCTCCTTATCCTCTTACTGTCCGATGTATACTGACTGGGACTTTTAGGGTCTGCATCTGCACCCACTAGATTGATGCATGCCCGAGCCCGAAAAATACGGGCATAGATAGGGTTCGCAACTGAATATGGTGGAATCATGGTGGCTGAGGGTCAGAAGTGGTGTTTTTAGTTTCTATCTCTATCATTCGTTTGCAATAAACTTTACTTTGTTTCGCTATCACGTCCATCACGCGGCAAATAATGTTCACCGGTAATTTCTGCAGTTCGATGCTCCGATTATGCTCCTCTAGATCGACCCGCCTTTTTGGCAGGCAAGGGATGTACCACTTACCTTGAAGGCTGGCTATCAGGAATTTAGGTTATAGCTGGTTAACTGCCTAGGTCTAAGAAAAGCCCCTTAAAGCTTATTTATGATCCTTCAGCAACAGCTATTCGAGCCGCAGGACCTATGCAATGGGGTTGGGGAACCATCCTCAGGACAGGGGATTGCGGTGGTGAATACAGGCATCATATCTAGTTAAGCTGGCCGTATTATTGCAGGGACAGTGCGTGTAAGACAGGAGATTGGGTGGTAGTCGGGTTTTGCTGTCAAATATATATTCATAGCGTAGATCAGGATGCCATTCCCTGGAGGCAAGTATAATTATAAATCTTACAAAACTCTCGTTTCCCTTGCAAGGCTCTTTTCCGATATAGTTCTAGACAGTCTCCCTAGAAACGCCACTCTGTCTTTGTATCTACTCTGCTGTAGCTTCGCGCTCTCGCTGAGGGTCGGCCATCTAGGACTCGGCCGGAGTGCATGTGGGATCTGAGCCGTACTAGTTTCAGCTGAGCTGTGAAATACCTTGTACTGAAAATGCCACGCAGTGGCCCATGGGGAAGAGCTGGAAACAATGACGGATAATAATAGGTTATATACACCAAATATATGCTTGCGGGGATTATCTTGTTAGAGTGTAGATGTGATGAGAATTAAGCGCTGTCTGACTGGCTAGCCTTAGCTCATTCTTCTTCTTGAATCTCTCCAATTCAAGACGAGGGGCTCTCGAATCGAGAAAAGACCTCCTCTTGCGCCCTCTGATACTCCCTCATGATGGTCTCGCGCCTTGCCTCAGATCGCGGCATAATCCGACATGGAAAATCATTCGCGCAGACCAAAAACCCTTCGCTATATCCAGTCCTAGGATCCAAGTCCGGCTCAATCACTTTCCCACTCTCGTCCACTCCGGGCTCGATTGAGAAGGCCCAGATGAGTTTCGAAATGGCCAGAAACAGGTTCCGCTCGGCGACATGGATGCCTGGGCAGATGCGGCGTCCGGTGCCATAACCATAGTGATCGCGGGCAGTGTAATCAGAAGCGTTGGCCAGTTCAGGAGCAAGGGCTGTCTGACCTTTGTAGTGGTCTGGATCGAAGACTGAGGGATTGCCGAACCGGGCTTCGTTGTGGTGCATGCCCCAGCCGTTGACGATGATCGTGCTGCCTTTGGGTATAAAATGACCGTCAACCCAGTCATCTGTTTTCAATCTTAGCAACACGATCGACAACAAAGAGAAAGTGTGTAGGAAGTGAGACCAACCTTCAGCAGCTGCATGCGGGAACGCCAACGGGACGGCAGGTCTCCATCTCATGGCCTCCTTGACTGTAGCCGCAACATAGGGCAGCGAGCCATAGTCCAACCAGACGGGCGTTCTGTCTTCACCAATGACATTATCAATCTCGGCCTGCGCCTTCTTCAGAACCTGAGGCCACTTTGTCATGGCGTGAATGAACGCCAGAATGATCGAACTCGACGTGTCAGAACCACCCTCCATCAGGACACCGCCGAGGAAATAGAGCTGATGACGCGTGAGACCCAGCTTCTCATTTTGGTCGAGCACCGTATCCATGAACGAGCCTGTGCTGCCAATCTTCTTGCGCCGCGAGACCACAAGGTCCAGATACTGCCCGTAAAGCTGGCACATTTCGTCCCGAACTTCCTTTGCGCGCGAGAGCCAGTTGCCAAAGAGCTTCTGGGGGATGTAATGGAGAAAGGAGTAAATGTCGACGGGGGGCGTGTTGCCCGGTTCCATTACCTTGGACCAATTCTCCTGGAAGAGGTCGAAGCGCGGTCAGTCGGCATGCCTTAAATGCATAAGAAGGATAGAGAAGAATACGAACCATCATCTCATATAACTGCGTCATATGGGTCGTATGAACCGAAGGCGTTCGGACTCCGTACACTTTTCACAGGTCAGTCTACCTAGCCCTAGCTCCAACTCGATCCAGCTGGACCAACGGAAGACCTACCTAGACTCATGATAATGCTGTTACTGTACCTCTTCGGATGCAGCATATGCAGGTCCGGCCTCACACAAAAGTCTCTCAGCATCTGGACCGCCTCTGCATTTTGAACGTGTATATGGCTCTTCTCCACCGCAGTCTCCATAAAGTGCTGGTGAACCAGCTTACGCATCGTGCGCCAGAGAGGGCCGTACTGCATCACAAGCAGATGCGAGCCGCCTGTAATGGTATGCGCAACGAACGACTCAGGCCGGTTGCTGTATTTGGAGCTCTTGCGGTCAATGACCTCCTTGACGAGACGGGGGTCGGTGATGACGATCGCTGTCCCGGTGCCCAGTTTGAGCGAGTACAGGCCGCCGTACTGGGAGGCCCATTCTGTAAATCTAAGGTTGTAAGCCAATATCGAGAAGAAGATTACACAAAAGAGATCAAGTTCAGCAAAATAAATCAGACAGGCGTACTTAAGATAAGATCCCTTTACCGGAATTTGGTGGAGGTTTCCCAAGATTGGTAGCGTAGGAGGCCCTAGTATGATGGAGATTCAGTCAGGAACACGACAATTAAATCTGAAAACATTCTCAGGAGTAAGGGGATATATACGCACCAGAAGGGAGGCCCTTCTCTCTCCGGCCTTTGGTAAGAATCACATACAGAAAGCCTACAAAGGCAGCAGCAAGCAGCAAAGGTAGTGAGTTCATATTCTGCTGAGTCAAGATGAGTTTGCAGATGAAGTAGAATCAGCAGAGAAGCTGAACACCCTTTGGGAAGGTGAATATAAGTATCCACACACAGTATGGGGCAGCCAGCTCTCCCCATACTCCATACCCCAGCCGGGGTGTCCTGGAGCAACTTCGGGGCAACTCTCTCTCGGCATGGCTGATCTGCAATCTATTCCTCCGAACCTAGGTGTAATAGTCTGCTCAGCTTCTCCTCGGTCAAACTTCCTAGTCGGATCTACAAAGTGGTCTAGCTGTGTTTGAATGATGTATTTGTCGTAGCAAAGAGGGGGTTGTCTTGTTCGTGGTGATCCAATGCCCCTACTCGGTGTGTTTGAACTGTTGGCATAAACATTACATGAGAAGAAGAACCTAAACAGGGCCAGTAATGTGTTCCTATTGGGCTATAGTTACTAAAGATACTTCTTTATCCGACACTGTCCTTTTCCCAGGATTCATGTGAGGTTTAGCTAAGGCGCTTCACGCTAGAAAACCCTCTGGCAGATCAGGCCCTAGAAACACAAATTAGCACCAGAACCAGTATCTCGTATGGGCATGGAAAATAAAGGGACTCACCCCAAACATGCAAATTATCCGGCGAAGCAAGTGAGCGATGAGTAGGGTACGTCTCATCCACCAAATCCCCATCCACATAATGCTCCAGAATAAACCGAGACGGATCAAACCTGGCACAAGAACGGTCAGTTTGTCAACTCATTACCTCTAAATATCTAGAGGAATTCCCTTATTACAATAAGTAGGAAAACGGTGTACTGACCAGTAATCAAATATCTGACTTCCCATGATATGCCTCCCCACCCCCCAGCAATTCGTGTATCCCTTCTCCCTCAACCAATGATGGCCCAGCAACTGGGTATCAAAATCATGCGTTTCAAATGACGAATGATGCACATGCCACTTGGGCCCTTCGAACATGAAGAAGCAGTGGTGGTCTACGAGCTCGCGACCACGGTCCAAGTGCAGGAACGCGGTCACATCTTTGCCGGCTTCATCATGGATGAGCTGTTTATTTCACATAAATTTTGTCAGTTTGCACATATGCACGTATTTCTCACACCAGTGAGTGATATAAAACACATTTCAGATGTGCCACTTACATCGCTAGCCTTGAAGTTGAACCGAGTGGTATAGAACTCGTAGGCGCGCGCAAAATCCGTCACGCACATGCCAAAGTGGCCGAGTTTGTGGACGGGAGCTGGGCCTGATTGCAGTTTAGTATGTATACAGTAGGCGTGGCCGCTATGCCAGGGAGTACGTACCCGGTTTGAACCTCTGAGTGCTATTTCCCGGTCGGTGCTTCTCTGTAGGCTGCATCCAGTCAGTCCTGCCTCTATCGACAAGACGCAGCGATGAATGGCAGATAAGAGAGGTATGAGATTGAGGACACGTACAAAATTATACTGCAACACCGGCAAGCCGTTTCCACCCTGATTCTCCCCCTCCCCTTCTCGTCCTCGCTGGCCCCAGACCAGATGGAACGGAAACCCATCAACCGGGTCGTGGAATGTGAGGGAGAGTCCGCCTCCAGGAACACCTTCTGCTTCCAAATCGACAATCCCCTCTGACCCCGGCAGCGTCTGTGCCGCATAGTCAAGGTCTTCTCGTGATTCGACCACAAACGCGGCGCCGCCAAAGGCGTCCTCAGGCCCTTCACGCGCGCAGTAGACAAAGGGCTGCTGGGTGGTGGTGCCGCGGTAGTAGATTGTTCTCTGGCCGGTGCTCGGCGAGACGGTCTGGGTCAGCTCCTGGAAGCCAAAATCTACGAGGAATCGGGAGGCTGCCGTGAGGTCTGCATGTGTGTAGCAGACGTGGGCGAGGCGGATGAGACGTATCTGCTTCGTTGCTGGCGTCATTTTGTTGTGTAGACTGGTCTGGTCTGTCTTATTATTTGGTCTTGTCAAGGGTTAATTAGCTACTTTCCCGTACCAGCAATGAAATGCGTTGACCTTTTAAAGCTATTCAATATCACGGGAATGGGGACCTTAACCATCGTCTTACGCTCATTCGTTCCCCAGGCTGTTCCAGGTGTGCCTACATCTCGGAGGATCAGCCGGAGGGTCTTCGGTCGGATTAATGCAGAGCGTCCAGGTGGGCCCAATCATGCGATTGCGGAGGAGAAAAGAGAAGCCGGGCTGGATGAGAGAGCCTCGGGCTAAGACGATGTGGATAAAGACGTGCGTTGTTCTCCAGTCTCTGCTGCAGTGTTTTTCTTAACTGAATCTCTAAACACTGAAAGACCTGCGCATGCAGCTCACGATGGCCACCTCATTTCTAACAAATTCTGATGCATCTGAAGCCATCCCAAATACCAATACCAATACCATGTCTGGTGCCAGTGTCGATGACATTGTCGAGACGGAATTCCTGATTGCCGGTGCAGGTCCAGCAGGAGCTTCTTTGGCCTGTTTTCTCACATCATACGGTAATTAGAGCCTTTTCTTCTTCCATATTTTCTTTCCTCATTTTACACTTATCTACACTTATTTTACAGTATGAAATCAAGCACTAACTCTAGAATAGGACTCAAAGGAATCATGGTCAGTGCAGCACCTGGCACGGCAGACACGCCTCGAGCACACATCACCAACATGGCTGCTCTCGGTATGTTGCGCTTCTCTGCGCTCTGTTCTGCTTGTTCTGCTCCCTCTGATATTCTTGCGAATGCTAATCTACCGAGTGCAGAGTGTCTCCGTGACCTTGGCCTTGACCGTGAGATTCGAAAGGTCGCTTGCGATGGAGAACAACATATGGTCCACACACGGTGGTGTCACAGTATGGCGGGCGAAGAATACGCGCGGATTTACTCGTGGGGAAACGATCCGAGAAGAAAGGTAAGTTTGGAATCTGAATCCCCATGTGCATTCGCAAAGAGAGAAGGAAAGAGTAACATGGACCAGGGAGACTACGAACTAGCCAGTCCATGCTCGCCTGTCGATCTGCCGCAGACGCTGCTGGAGCCCATCCTCGTGCGCCATGCAACATGGCATGGGTTCACCACCAGATTCGACACTACGCTGTTGTCCTTTGCGCGCGACGAGAAGCAGCGCATCACCGCAACAGTCCGCGACAACCTTTCGCGCAAAGAGTACCAGATTCGGACGAGATACCTGTTTGGTGCCGACGGGGCGCGAAGTCAGATCGTTAAGCAATTGAACCTGCCGCTGGCCATCAAACCGGGCCAAGGGCTTGCGATCAACGTGCTAGTAAGAGCAGATCTCTCCCACCTGGTGGCGCACCGAAAGGGAAATCTGCACTGGGTCATGCAGCCGGACCGCGACCATCCCAGCTTCGGCTGGATGGCCATCATCCGCATGGTCAAGCCCTGGGATGAGTGGATGTTCATCCTCTTCCCAACTCGAGACTATGATCCTGCGAGCGCGAGCCCGTCCAAGGAGGAATACCTGCAGCGAGTCAGGGAGCTGATCGGGGACGAGACGCCGGCCGAGATCCTGAATATCTCCAAGTGGTATATCAACGAGATTGTGGCGGAGACATACTCAGACGGTAATAACGTCTTTTGCCTGGGCGACGCTGTGCATCGACATCCGCCACTGAACGGTCTTGGATCAAACACTTGCATCCAGGATGCCTTCAATCTCGCCTGGAAGATTGCATATGTCCACCGCGGCATTGCAGGAGCCCCATTGCTCTCGACATACTCCGCCGAGCGACAGCCCGTCGGCCACGGGATTGTAACGCGCGCCAACCAGGCGTTCAGGGACCATCACCAGATCTGGGCCGCGCTCGGGATGCTCGGCGCATCGCTTGAGGAGCGACAGCGCGCGCTTGAAGAGCTGACCGAGCCCACTGCCGCCGGGCGCGAGCGGCGTCAGACCCTCCAGAAGGCTGTTGCGCACACAGCGCACGAGTTTCACGGCTTAGGCGTCGAGATGAACCAGCGATACGAGGGTCCAGGGATCTACGACACAGATGAGGCCGATCCTTTTGTGCTCCCTGGCCGCGCGGCCGAAGACCCCGTTCTGTACTATGAGCCGAATACCTATCCTGGTTGCCGATTGCCGCATGTATGGCTGAACCGGGCCATTCCCGGGCAGCCAGTGTCCACGATCGATCTGGCAGGACACGGCGCTTTCACACTCTTCACCGGTATTGGAGGTGGGCCGTGGAAACAGGCAGCGGACAAGGTAGGTGGCAGGCTTGGAGTCACGGTACACACGTATTCAATAGGCTTCCGGCAAGACTGGGAGGATGTGTACTTTGAATGGGAGCGCCTTCGCGGGGTGGAAGAGAGCGGTGCGGTGCTGGTTCGTCCAGATAGATATGTGGCCTGGAGAGCAGATACAGTGCTGAAGGATGCTGCTGCCTGCGAGGAGAAGTTGTCAGTGGTGCTGAAAGCGATCCTGTTTGTTGATTGACTGGGAGAACTCACATTGGAATGCTTATTATAGACTCTTACTCGGTTACCACCAGCATATACCCCGTAAATCAAGGCAGGCCCTGCATATCCAGACGCGTAGTGGCCCATTCAGCCTGAGGTTCCAACTCCCATAATCGAGTAAAATCTACAGATGGCGTGTTGGTCCCAAAGAGAAACATCGGATCGACAAGTGTGGCCGACGAGAGAAACTGACTAGGCAAGGGCTGGCAATTCATCGACTGTAGCGCCATGGAATCGAGCATCGATCCCTCATTCACCATACCGCTGCTGGGCCCCGTCTCGGACTGCCAGTTTGACGTGGGCGCGATGATATGACTCTGGGCCGGGCTAGGAAACGCCGGCGCTGGATCTGTACTGTCTTGCCGACGAGCAGGAGCAGATGTTGTGCTTTCCGCTTGTTTGCACGCCTCCAGCTGCTCCTCGAGTGTCTCTAGACTCTGCTGAACGGCCGGATGCATGTCCCAGAACCGGACGCATTTCTTGTACGTCAAGTGGAGGACCTCATACCGCGACTTCACGACCGACTTGAGCGTTCCGGGGCGACAGAGCTGGCTACGCATCAGTTGCACAGCAGATGCCAGCCAGATCGTACTCGAGAGGAACGGCATGGTGTACTGAATGTGGTCGGCACTGCTGCGCTGGATGATGGCCAGAATTTTGTCCGCCGCGTCGAAATATTCCCTTACGGCTGCTTGATCGCCTTCCCTCATGCTGCTGCTACTATCATGATTATGATGATCATCACGACTCGGGAGCGAGACCCGGATGCGGCCCTTGAAGACATCGTAACGGTAGACCATTAGCCTGGCGAGATGGGTCATCATGTTGATATTGTAGACGGCGCTGTTCAGCCGTCTCGCGCCGCGCGCGTCGAATGTTAGATCTTGGTTTTTGTATTTAAGATGATCGGGTAGGGCCAGCTGAAAGCACCGGATCGCATTGGCGATTATCTCCAGCTGGTGGTGGGCTTCGTCGACCTGGTCCGACTGCGACCGACTGGGGATCCCTCTAGGGCTCGAGATCCGCTGCGCCTCTTTCATCAGCGAGTTGATGACGAGGAACCAGGCCTTGGGCGACTGGTTTCCGCAGCTCTCGAGCATCTTCCACCGGCGTATCGGATCCGGTTCGAAGAAGCAGCTCTCTTGCGGCTGGCACTGGAACCAGTGCTCGTCGTCCACGGGCAGCAGGATCTCAATTTGTGACCAGTCCAATGCAGTGGGCGTGCGTCGGATGGTGGTGGCAAATACATCCATTTCCCAGATCGCCCACCAGGCACGGCGCTGCTCCTCGTCACTACACCATCTGGCGATATCCACGGCAGCGGCAGCATGCCTGGGCCCCTGAACATCCACTAAATGCAGGTTCATCTCATACGCCAACCGAACGCACGAGCCGAGAGTGCGCCAGGCCCGGCCAAGTACGCCCTGGGTTAACTGGCAGTGGGCTGCGAGGACATATGCCTGGAGCAAGCATAGTGGCGGTGTCTCATCGCCGCACTCGTTTAGGGCCTCGTCGATCTGTTGCAGAGCTACATTCAGAAAGCAGGCGGCTCGCCTATTGACATCCGTCTCTTCTGGACGAAACCGCACAGCGAAGGCGAACATGGCGGCCAGCAGGGCCGCCATCTGAGTAGGAGACGTGATTCGCGCCAGCTTCTCGGAGAAGCTAGGCTGGTGAAACAGACTTATGGTCATCATATTGTCGAAGTAAATAGCTGTTCTAGGAGAAGTGTAATCAGGTGCCTGTTCTTTCGTCTTCGTCTTTCCCAGTCTTCCTTTGGTAGTGCACTCACAGTTGCTCTGCCTCTTCTGGCGCAACACCCAAAACCGCGTGCGCTTCCTGCATGGCCAGCTGCATCGTGTGAACACTGCTTGGAGAGTGTCCTGCTGGTCCAGTGGCATCTTTATTTGGAGGAGATGATACGTGGGATGGATGCAGTATGAACGACAGATCCAGGGCTTTTGCCTCGGCCGTAGTCGATCCATTCTGTACGCTCGCTCCTACTAGCATTGTGCTGGCGCCCTGGCCGTCTGGAACGCAGCTTTCGCTGTGAATATCCGATTCGTACTCCCCTTGATCCAGCCATGCGACAGCGGTACCGGCCGGGCGCTCATGCCCACTGTCGAATGCGGCACGCGCCCGTTTTCTCGTGCGCAGAGAGCCGATTTTGGGTCCGGGCTTCAGGGGGCCAGCAGGATACGTGCACGTATTCTCTGTCTGCTTACAGACAAGGCAATGAGGATAGGTACGGTCGCTGAGTCTGTCAGTCCCTGTCCAGAAGGAATCTATCAATATGGTCTGTAGTTTGCCATGGACGTACCATTTGACTTTCCGCTTGCGACACGCATGACACGAGATATCTGAACGTTGGTCGCCTGAAGAAGAGGGCATTTTACAATTGGATACCAAGGAGAGGAATAGGATAAACTATTAAGGCGATTTCGTGGAAAGCTGGGGAAGGGGAAGACGAGACGGAGTGTGAGCTTACGTCCACAACCCCCGTCGTCAGGGACCAAAGTTAGACACCCCACACAATCCTTTTCGGTCTGCGGGGTAAAGAATGTGGATCTTGCTGGTTAAACTAGTAGTCCACTAGAGGAAGAGGAGTGGTGGAGAATGAGGCAAAGTACGTGGGAAATCGTCCGAAATCGCCCCGAAATCTCTTACAAATGCTCCGACGGGCCAATTATTGCTTTAGTGACCATTCATGGTCCAGAGTATAATCCGTACTCTACCAAGCTATGCAGATTATTCATAGTAAACCCGGTTGCAAAGCGTGCCGATTCCCTGGATTTGTACCCGCATATCGTCGCCATCTCTCAGCACGACCTTGGGATTGCGCATGGCCCCAATTCCTGGCCCTGTCCCCGTCATGATCACCGTCCCGCGCTCTAGGGTAGTGCCCTGTGACAGAAACGCGATTATCTTAGGGATGTCGAATATCATCTCTCTATTCTAATCAGCACGGGCTCTTCTCGTTGGAGGACTCGCAGAAAAAAAAAAAGAATAAAAAAAATAGAATAAACAAAAGGACCGTACCTCGTGCTGGAGTCCTGCACCACCGCATCATTGTGAATGGCCTTGATATCGAGCTGGTGCGGGTCGAGTTCAGAGGGAGCCACCAAAACGGGCCCCAGCGGACACGAGCCATCGAGCCCTAACAATCGCAAATCAGCCTCAAGAGGGACAGGACAAGCCGGGAGTGCCAATGTGGTTTCCGCTTACCTTTGGAAAAGCTCCATTGGCTATTCTTAAACTGCTGCGTACGAGCGCTCACATCGTTGCTGCACGTGTAGCCCAGCACGTAATCCATGGCATCGCACTGGGGAATGTCGCGGCCTGTCCTGGACAGGATCACGGACAGCTCGGCCTCATAGTCGCTCGAGCCATCCTGGGCGATCTTGGGCACGTTGATCATGGCTGGGTGAGGACCGTTCAGCGCAGTTCGGGGTTTAATGAATAGTACTGGCACGTCGGGAATGGGCATATTGGCTTCTTTTGCGTGGTCTCGGTAGTTGAGACCCATGCATCGGATGAGAGGGACGTCTTCCATATCGATCGGGGCCAGGAGCTATAGAATGTCATTAGATATCGACAAGGGAGAAGTGGAGGGTCCTAAGAGACGGGGCCACTAACTCGCGCAACATGCAAGATCTTTTCGGTCACGATTCCATCGAAGATAGTTCCTGTGACCTGTCGCACAGCGACTCGCTCTCCATTCACCACCGAGAGGCCAATGTCTGGGTATTGGGCTGCATCTACTTCACCAAGATGTGTTTGTCCATCTTCTTCGGCAATGAAGCGGATCAATCGGGTCCAGGTCGATCTCGGGGCCATTTTGTGTTTTGTGATTTGTTTTTTTGAGGAGTCAAGTAGAATGTCCAATTCTTTATGGAGATAATATTTTGTTGCAGATTCGCGTGCTTCCTTATATGATCACCATTGGCAGTTGAGCTTTGGCAACGAGTCGGACCATCTTCGGTGCAATTCTTGGACTCATTCCCGGAGCGATTCCAGCCCACAAGCCACATCCCCCCAGGCCGCGCTGCGCATGTTCACAAAATTTCGTCTAGTACCGAGAACGGGCCAGTTGCCGCCAATCTTCCCGCTTATTGTGGGAACATGTCGTGGAAGCAGGGTCCGGGGAAATTTGCGCCTCGACTGTAACGAAGAGAGATTTGGTTTTGACCTCAGGTTTCATGGACCATACCTTTACTTGTCCTCTACGATTGATGACCACTACCAAGGATAACAACATGGGAAGGAGGAAGGGCTATTGACTCGGTTGGTAAGGGACTACGCAAGCAGCGATACGATCACAGCGTCCTATTCTAGTTCACCCCGTTGATTAATGTCATGCTTAGAAGCAAATGCTCATTGGATCAGCTCGCAAGGTAGTTTGCTTGACTCTGAGACGATATCGAACCTAGCATTACTAGTTTGGATAGAGACTAGTTAAGATTCTCCCCGGTTGATATTTTTATGTATCCTTCCCTGGTCCCGTAACATGAATCCATGTCAGGGTCAATAACGCTTTCGAAATAAACAAGTCCCGGCTTTCAATGGATACTGTGTAACTGGATACTGTTCCTATGGTATAGCGGAGCACTGTACGGTAGGCGAAGGCCTAATCGATGCTAGCTTTTTCAAGGAATACTGCCTGTATCACTGGGTCATCACATTCATCTAATTGGGCATCAAAATGTCGATCTCGCAAAGAATGTTCTTCTTACTCACAAAACCCCTTTCCAGAGGTAGTCTTTAGTGCTATGACTAAGGTGATAATACCTGTCCAAACCCATGACCTTGTCAACTAGGTAACTAACTCTCCTCCCCCGTTCGTCTTTTACTGATTGTACCCAGAAGTGGCGGCACCAGTCAAATTGAGACTGTTGGGCAATCACACTCGCAGTTGCAGTGTCTTCATACAGGGCGATGCTGCAGGATTAGTGGCAACGACATGTGGAATGCCTACCAGGATATCTGTAACATCGACGGCTGACCCAATGTAGCTCGTTCCACAGGGAGGACGGGTGTCTTGTTACTATCAACTACGTCTATCCGTTTGACGACCATTTTGCTAGAGTCCTCATGGGGCGGGGAATATAACTAGTGCTTGCCTTAGCACGGAGGGCTTGACAGCGATGTAGGCTTGTTGCGGACACACTAGCCTTATACCTCTTCTTTATTTCTCTTTAAATTCACAAAACCCGTGTAGACTTATAATAAATACGCTCACACCGCTGTAGAGAAGTGAAGGCTGCACTAGTCCACACTGGATTAAACTGAGTCTGAAAGAGTAAGCTTAGGAGAGTAGCAAAACTCTCTTTTGAGGCGATATCAATTATCAACCCTACGCATGGCCGTTATTTATTCCCACATAGCTCTGACGAAATCAGTTGTATCATATACCCAAACCTCTAATCCCCAAGTATATACTGGGTTCCCTCGAGGCTTCAAACTATCATTCCAGACGCGAATGAACTAAATCTTGGGGCATCCAAGAAGAAAGATATGAGTATATGTTCTTTTTTTTTTGACTAGTTAGGACGAAGCGTTGCGGCTGTGGGAACTGGCATATTGTTCGTTTGTTGGTCTAACAGAGCGAGTTCTAACAGAGCGAGTCCTCAGCGACAATATAAATGTCAGGCTTTAGCCATAAAGGCTTTAGGTAATGGTATAACAGCTATCAATAGATCTTCTGGTGTATTTCTCTGGTGATATAGTAACTGACTTTATGTTGAACTCTCTACAGTCTAAGGCGCTTGAATCCTGCTTCCAACTACATCGACCTTAAACACAGACTTCAGCTTGAACAAGACTTTCACTCATGCACGCTCATGATGACTACCCGGAGCCTAGTTCAAGTCTAACGAACTCTGGCCCATTTATTCGTGGTTCCCAGGTGTATCGTTCAGCTATCCCGATGGATCCGCTCAAGAAGCACCGTATCCCTCGGTGCACCGCCGACACAGCACAAGATCTTGTAATGACACACATTCTAGCACAGCCATGTAGAGCGACTTTTCACATAGCGAGGGGAATCCCCACCCTTTAACAAAAGTCGTAAAGATACCCAGCTCCAGCCGCCGACATCTATTACAAATGCGCCTTTGATTAGATCGTTCCAAGGCGTGAGTTGATGATGTTCTGATTTTTTGAATGCAGGATCGTGTGTTCCCTGAAGCCAATAGTTGAGTAGACCAAGTCAAGTTTT
The DNA here is from genome assembly GCA_013305525.1 of Aspergillus quadrilineatus. Lineage (NCBI taxonomy): Eukaryota > Fungi > Ascomycota > Eurotiomycetes > Eurotiales > Aspergillaceae > Aspergillus > Aspergillus quadrilineatus. The sequence goes on along the minus strand of JAAXYA010000059.1, from coordinate 24,023 downwards.
CCATATCATTATTTCCTGCGTGGGTCCACTTGCCAACTGGAAATAGTCCCGAGACATAAAGGATTCACTTTTCGCAAAATTGCCGAGTCTTTCCAAGCTCGTTCCTTTATGGTCAAGAAACACTTATCGTACAGATTTCCTGCAATTGTCGGAACGAACGAAGCCCTTCCTCTGGCTAATACTTCCTGATATGCCGCGATATCAGCCAACCACCTAGGTATCCGGGAACACTATAATTGCTACCACCAGGTCAAGCTGCAGTCCTATGCACCCAGTGTCTTACACCAAGAACGAGACCTTCAACCACGGCAATTGGGATCCCGTTGCGTAGCGGTTCCTCTGAATGCTGTTTGGACACTACTTTTGGGTCTCGACTGCGAGTTTGGCGGAGTGGTCCCGCAATAAAAGTCTATCTGGGAAGCTTTGGGGGGAAATATGGTTCTGCCAGTGTCGAGTCACTCCAGGAAATTAGTCTCGCGCAGATAGGTATCTTGCTTCGAGGGCGGTCCCTGGAGTACAGTTTGGGAGTCTGTTGCGAGGGCGAGGAGGTTTTGGTTTAGCCAGGAGGACGATTCGTACGAGGCTGGGTGAGTACCTCCCGATCTTACGAGAATGCCAGTATTCTACCTAGAGAACCTTATATGGAATACCACCTTAGATCTGATTGCTTGACCTGAGGGCTGTCGCAGATGACTGGTTATCTGCCCGTCTTGGATTATAGGATGAGCACAGTGATGGGGGACGATACTGTGGTACAAATTTTGTATCTCGCCCTCTAGATGCGTATTGAGTAGGTAAATCCTTTTACATATACTGCAAATATATTATTACTTTGCGCTTTTCCGCACTTTTGCCTTTTTTACTCATTTCTTTTTTTTCTCCAATGCGGTGGCATATTGTTATAATCCTGCTTAATGCTGGAGAATCCCCCTATACCAAGCCATGATACCTAACATCTGTCCTTTTTACAGCCCTCGCGTCCCAACGATAGCACGGACTATTGCTCTACGACCATTGTTTGAGTGATCTTCCAAGACATGCGTGGAATGGTGAAGCAGATGCACTAAACCTCTTACGGGCATAAAGTACGCGCCCTGTGGAGCCATGGGCTGTGGCCGAGGAGTATATCATGGGGGAGCTGAAGTATTCGCTAAGCCTCGATGAATCAAAGGTATAAAGGGCGAGGTAGCACTTAAGTGTTCTTCTTTCTCTCTCAGGTTTGAGATAGCCTTTCAATCTGTCATATTACTTGGAAGTCATGTCCTCCTCCCCTCCGCCACCCACAAGTCTTCGTCATGCTTACTGGTTTAAAAGTTCCCAACATGACTACAGCAAGTGAAACCCCGGGCTTCATCCCAGTCTCCGAATGGCCAAACCTCGAAGTCCTCGCGGTCGACTACAATGAGCACCTGATGGCCGAGTCATACAAGCTCACCGGAAAGCGCCTCACCCTCGTCATCGCCGGAGCCGATCCCGCACGCATCGCGCACCATTTCCTCGGCGATGGTAACCTGGAATAGGAGATCCAGGGAACCGAACAGACCGAGATTGCGCAGTTCAGAGCCTTCGAAGTTCGGCCCGACATTTTCTTTGTCGATTTCTACAAGCCGGAATACCAAGAGGAAGTCAGTCTGGTGATATACCTGCGCAGCGGCCAGGCCATTGTCGGACTTTCTGACTTCCATTTCAAGGACGGACAGAAAAAAACCTGGACTCGGTTCTCTGACGCCTCAATTGACGGATACAGCAACGTTGCACCGTTCGTGCCCACGGCGGACCTCATTGGTAAACACATTCTGTATCGCTATACACCGCGGGACGCATACGAGCATATATACCTTAACCAAGGCACATTTACGTGGCACTGTCTGAGCGGGACCGAGAAGGGGCTTGCAGACACTGGGCCATGCAAGATGCTGAAGCTGGATGAGCGGTTATACCTGTTGTTCTGGAGCGAGAAGATCATGCCTGTAGAAGCGATTGTTATAGTAGATCTCGAGCACATGCGCTCGACAGGCCGGTTCTTCTGCTGGGACCCGAAGCCGGCAAAGCTGGTCCAGATGTCATTCAGGTCGTATGCGACTGTTTTGGCCGAGACGGATGCTGCTGGGGCGCTTGGTTTGCGGAAGTCTCACGTTTGATCAAGATCGGGAAGCATAGATATAGCTCTGCCTGAGATGAGAGTATTGAATACATGCCTTTCCATTTGTCCAGCCCTAGCATCCAGATAAGAAAGTGGAGAACGCGGATTAATTTCCGCGGCTGGTGCCGCATTGTTTTTGTATGGGCTCGTCCAAGTCGAGCTCAGAAACACCCATCCACAGCCAAAATTTTAGGCCATGCCTATATACAAGACTTCAAACCCACGGAAAGGGGTCAAATCACGTGGTAAGAGTATGCTGACAACAAGTATATTAGTCAGAACTTAGCTCTCCAAGGAGGGTTAGCCCTTTTTGGCTGAGTGGGAAGTTCGATATATGCAGGGTTCAGAGAATACGAGTTTTCACTGACAATAGCGCCCTATCTGTAGCCGGCTTCCGGACATGCAAACAACGGGTGAGTACATACCTGACTCAGGCACCTAGGCGTCGTGTATGAGGGTTAACCTTCGCTGCCAGCGCGTCAAGTATGACGTGAAAGCCCTTTACTGCTCACCTTGTGAGAAGAAGGGACTGGCTTGCCCTGGCTATAAAAAAGACGTAAAATGGTCTGACAAATATGAGTTACTTAGACGCTCTGGTACAAGCCAAGGACAATATTTGAACGAGGCTCACTCGGCCTGGTTCGTAGAGGGGGTTGCTAAATTGACAGCATCGATTGCTTCTAGCCATCGTGAAAGCAAATCCATCGAGGGCACGCTATCGGACAGCGCAGACATGGCAACTGCTATCGCAGACTGCGTGACTACCACGGATGCGCGGGATACTCTATGCATTTCCTCTGCAGAACTGAAGCATGAAGACGGGTTATACCAGCACCCACAGCCAAGTATCTGTCCGGGATCAGTCAATGATGCGCTACTGAGATATTACTTCTCGCAGGTGTGCGGCATCCTCTCTACCTTTGACTCGTCAGAAAATCCATTTCGGTCACTGGTCGCTGGGCTCATACCGTCATATCCGGCACTATTACGCTCCGTCCTCGCCATGTCCTCCGCTCATCTGCACCAGAGAGAAAATCACCGGACCGTGTATCCACTCGAACATCGAACAAAGGCCATATCGCAGCTGGCCTCGCATATTTCAGAGGTGACGGGTGTTGGAGTATCTGCACCTGCCACCTCAAGCACGACTGCTTTAGTGCTTAGTTCTATCGTTCTCGGAATGACTTCGGTGGGCTCTACATTGACCTCTTGTTTCTTACAGCCGGGATATATTAACGAAATCAGACATGGCACGAGGTGTCCTCGCTAGAGTTAATCCATCTCCAAGGCGCCCGCGCTTTATTCAAGCGATGGATAAGCAATAGCGATCAACTATGCATTGGACCGTCCCTTTATCACCCTAACGCTAGGTTCTTGGTCGGAGTGATGGCGTACTGGGAGGCTCTGGCGTCGTTTCGCGTTGACCAAGACCTCGTGGTGGTAGATTATCTTTGTGATATATGGAGTGCAACAACCGCAGAGGCCCGCCATTCAAATCCACTTACCGGGGTCAGCACATCGCTGTTCATCTTCTTGGCCAAAGTCGGTGCATTGTCGAGCCAGCTTCGCCTTGCTCATCGGATGTGTGCTCCGTCAAGTCCAAACATAAACAAGAGAGAGACGTATTATGCGCTTCTCGAAAGGGCGAGGGATATTGAGAAGTGCGTTCGGTCATACGTTGTGTTGCCAGCTGAATATATTCATGCCACAGGCGATCTGCTCACCCCGCCGAGTCATCTCCATACTATGGACCAAGTGTACCAGCTCTCAATCCTTGCTGAGCTTTACCGGCTCTTTCCAGAGTTGCTTCGATCGAGTGAACTCGAGTTCGAACACGGCTTCAATCAATTAGACACGAAACACTTCCTTAGCACACTTGCACGGAAATCCTGACCCTTCTCAATCGTATCATCGAGCACGAAAGCCATTCAGATACTCCCACTGCTTATCGCAGGTAGCGCGTTACAAGGTCAAACACAGTCCTCAATCAACATTTCATCAATGCCAATAAGTAATCGAGAGCCGAATCAGGGATCATGTCACTGTCTAACGCTAACGTCATCATAGGTTACTGGAGACGGATTGTCATGGACAAGATCACTAGCCTATATGAATATGTCAGTCTTGATTCGGTGGTATACGCGAAACGAATAGTGCAAGGTGTGTGGATGCGCGCAGATAGCATAAGCTCAAGAGGGATCGAGGCTTGCTTTCCCGTCAGTTGGTTGGACGTGATGAGGGAGGAAAGGCTACAGACAATCTTTGGTTAGCGGGAAACTCAGCACTACAACAGCCAAAGTCATACTTGTCAAATATTACTTGTCTACCTACACTCTGCGATCCAATCTCGTTGACACATCGGTGTACGCCGGGAGCAAACTCACGGCCATAGCAGGACGGAGATTGGCAGGTGAGACTTAAAGTTTGTACTCTACAGTCAATATATGTTAATTATTGCGCGCATAACTTGTTCGAGATAACCGAAGGGCAACGTGCATTTGAATCGCGCATTTGTCTGAATGATGTCTAGATTCCCTGGCCTTCGAGCGACTCCCACGTATTGGGGATATTATGCCGGCATTTGCGGAGATGATGTGCTAGCTTTTGCCATGAAAGGGTTTTCATCTTGCAGAGAAATCTAAGGAGTTCCTGAGCGTTTCAACTCGTTTTTACGGACTTTGTCAATTGTATCGCCCTACCGTCTTTGTGTGACATCAGACGTGCTGTACTGGCTGTGGCTACAAGAATATGTAGCAAGATCAACGCTAAAAAAAAACCCTTAAGAGTTGTTATGGCTCCTTGTACAAGGCACCTGCAAGCTTATTACTTGGCTATTAACTAGCCTTGTACAAACCCCCACTTTCGTTTCGCTTTACATATGCCCTTCATATCTTCTATTCTTTCCTCTTCTCTTCCTCTTCCTCTTGGTCTTCTCCCCAAGACCCTTCTGGTACGTACGGCACATCTAGCTTAGACTAAGTTAGTTGTCCCAGGACATAAAGGACTAGTATAAAATATATAGAAAAAAAAAAAAAAAAAAAAAAAAAAAAAGGGGAGGCACTAGCGGTAAAGAATATATCGACATAGTTCAGTTGTTGCAATGAGCAAGGTTCGTTCGAGATATGATGTTTGATTGATTGTTGGTTGCCATCTTGAAGCTACGTTAATGATATTATAAAGTATACTCCAGAATTGCTGACGTTAATGGAGGAATCTGTCGAAAGGAAGTCTAACCCAAATAGGTTTAGGGTTGAGTCCCTGCTTGCCCGCTGTTGGAGACTCCGACCGAGAGGATCACGAACACTGGTGCGAACAGGCAAAGGCTGATTGCTTCAGATAATCTTGGTGCATATACCATACAAACAATTCTCTATATCCAAAAGACACCAAGTCAATTCCCGGATAACGCTAACTTTCTTCTAACCAGCTGAGACCCTGTATCCCCAAGCTCCAAATTCCAAGCCCCTTGCTAAGTTTCGACCGAACGCCATGCTCAAATCGAAGAAAACTCCAAGTGTATACCCGTATGCCCGAAACCCAAGGTGACCCACTAGTCATCGTCAATCAGCCGTTCTCACAGTCTATCGTGGAGCATCTAGCACATTATGACACCCTAGCAGGCATGCGCGGCATGGCTTGAATAACACGGATTGTTATCCAACCTATTAAGAAAAGTTGTCAGCTATGCGTAAGCTTTGCAATCATACCAGGTATTGAAGACTCACGCATAATATATTGATATTCAGTAAGCGACTCTAGGTCATGTTGAGGCTCTGGAAGTTGAAGAACGGTAGATATACGGGGGTGCGGGGATTGCGGTCGGGTTGTACCGTCCCGCTGCGGGGCGATCTCGAGTTCCTCCATTGGGGTCGAAGATTCTATCGCTTGCAGACGTGAAAACGTTAGCTGAATAGAAAGGCGGAATATAAGAAAAGGCTAAGGGATGATCAACCTGGGTAAAGTTGCCGATACGCTCTCCGATTGCGAGCCTTGAGGCACAAGAGCAGGCTCCAAACCCCAATGCATGACGTAGGGATCGCGACGAGAAGTGCGAGGAGGGCAAAAATGTCCGATGGAGACCAACCCATGGTTAGATGAAAGGGAATTGTTGGTTTGTGGTCAAAAGGGTTGGAGACGTGACTAAAATGAAATCAATTTATATTGTGTTGGGCTCGGTCTGCTGATTCTAGTTTGTCCGTGTCTTCCATATAAATCCAAAAGCAAAACGACAAGCTGGGAGGGTCTGGGATAAATATACCCTGAGTACTAGGAAGCAGGAGAAGCAGGATCACGACGGACTGCATGAGACTGACTGGCAGGAGGCGTGAAAGTGCACAAAGTGCACCAAGCCAGAGATTCGATTTTATTGGTCAGCCGAGTGCTCTTTTCCAGAATAACCGGAGAAGGAGAAGCCGGCGAGCAACATTGGCAGCTCCATAAGGATTGGAATTCACCTTTTGGGCTCCTAGCCTAGTCCACCCAAGCTGTGCGGAGCCCGTTCTCTTGGAAAGATTCGTCATCGATGGAATGTGTGCCGGTCGTACGTGTGGGGGGGGCGCTGGCTTGACCGATCGAGGTCTGGTGCGTGTTGGGAACCCCTACCAAAAAGCAAAAACGTACGGAGGAAACGTACCAGACACTGAAAGATCGCTCAACCCACAGCTTGGCGTCGTGGCTTTCAGTGGGTGTCTGAGACTGAGAGATCTGGTCGGCTGGTCGGTGTGTCTGTCAACCAGGGGGATCTCTCCTTACCAATCACATGCGGCGCCTCCAGCGTGCCCCGAAAACCTAGGCCGGCTGGGATTATACGTGCGGTTCCTGTCAAGATTTAGTATTGGTCCAGCGCCATCCGTCACCGCACCAAAATACGACCGACCGCGCCAGAAACCCGCAAGAGGCCTAACCCACGGGGAAAACAAAAAAAATCCCAGGAAGCCGTTTCAGAAAAGGGAATTAGACATAATTAATCGAAAGGCTAGAGTAAGGGAAAATGTGGTTTTGGTTTGGTTCCTAGCGCCGAATTCGGTCATGTGACCAAATGGATGCAACGAATTCATTCATATTGAGGGTATTAATATTATATCTACAGTCTGCATAGAGATTTATAGCAATTAAGAGATTTCTTTTGCTTGCCAAAAGCGATGCTGATCTCCTGGTACCCGACGGATGAGCGGCAGCTCGTGGTTACATGTCAGCGAACTGACTGGAAAAGCCATTACATAAGCTATTACGAGCGACGTGACCTCTCATCATCATCTGAGGCTCATCTCTCTCTCTCTCTCCTCGAAACCACGCTCGTCACCACCTGAACCACCTAACCACCAACCACTCAACCAGGAGCTCAACCAGTATCCCGGCTGACTTGGGAACCACATGTTATTCGCTCTAGGCAATATACGCCTTCAACCTTCATATATTCTGTTTAAAAAATTTTGTCGAACAACTTTTGGTGTTAGATTTTATCAGTGTCCGCGTTAGAATGCCCTGTTCGTGAAGCGAACCTGAGCAGGTATTAAATGGTTCATCAGGTCAGCCGTGCAAAGAGGATTGACCTTGGTCAGATTCTACCTTCCCAATGTCCACTTGTAGTAAACCAGAGCTACGGTGCCCATGCCGAGTTGAGACCTTTCCGGATCACTAGCTATCTCTTTATTGTCAGAACATGTGACCTTATCTCTATGTGGAAGCATGAAGGAGTCTGGTATTCAGGGGTGCGGATGCACAAGGAAGCTAGGCTAAATAACGTATTTCCCGGGCCCGCCGTACAACTTCAAAATTTCTAACGCGTCTACCACCCCCTATATTCAATCAACCACCATGCCACGAAAACCGCGTAAAACGAAGCAGGAATTAATAGAGCAAGAGGGCAGGGTCGAATGCGCGATTCGCGATTGGAATAGCTGAAAATTTTCCAATATTGAGCAAGCTATACGCGCCTACAATCTACCCCCCCAAACTCTACGTGATCGGTTAAAGGGACGCCCTTCTCAAGCAGAACTCCGCAACCACAACCACAGGCTATCTGAACTCCAGGAGGAGGCATTAATAGCATGGATAGTATCTTTGGATATACATGGCGCACCCCCTAGGCACTTCCAGGTACGGGAGATGGCCCAAATTATACTGGATGCTGGATCCTCAACTCCATCCCGACCAATAGGGAAGAATTGGGTTACTGAGTTTACTAAATGATACGAATATATCATGTTGAGCCTCATGTCACGTGCCACGTGATCTGTATGGCATGATCTCTGGCCCCTGGCCTGATCCCTCGAGGAGTTGTACATTGAAGAAGAAGTGATAACTATCGTCATCAAGATAGGGAATCAATCGTTATATGGCATCCTATCCTTAGTAGGCTACGTTCGTGTAGTTGATGCAGCTTCCCTCTGCCCTTTCCCCTTTGAGCATTCATAACACTAAATGGCGGCCGGAGGTTAAAGCAAGATTTGCTAGGAGGATTAATCGCCAGAGAGCACTCTGTGAAGATCCCAAGGTCATTGGTCAATAGTTGAATGAGGTATAAAAGGTCAAAGATCAGTGGGGGATTCAGGATGAGGATATCTACAACTTTGATGAAACTGGGTTTGCTATGGGTCTTATTGCAACAACAAAGATGGTTTCTAGAGCAGAAATGCCTGGTAAACCATGGCTTATACAGCCAGGAAATCAGGAATGGGTTACCACTATCAAATATATTAATACTAGGGGGGGCCAATACCCTCCACCATTATCTTTAAAGGAAAAGTCCATATAGAGGGATGGTTTGATGAAGGCACGATCCCTGGCAGTTGGAGAATTGAAATGAGTGCCAATGGATGGACTACAGATGCAATTGGCCTTCGCTGGCTTCAAAAGGTCTTTATTCCAGCCACAAATGGACGTACAAGGGGAGGGGGTATCGGCTGCTTATTCTGGATGGCCATGGAAGCCACCTAACACCCGAGTTCGACCGTACATGCAAGGAGAACAATATTATACCTCTTTGCATGCCTGCCTAATCATCTCACCTCCTGCAGCCTTTGGATGTCGGTTGTTTTGGCCCTCTTAAGAGAGTGTACGGCAAGCTTATTGAATAGAAAGGGCGCCTGGGATACAACTATATTGACAAGCTAGATTTCTTGAAGGCTTATCCAGCAGCTCACCAGGAAGTCTTTACTACAGAGAATATCCAAAGTGGATTCAGAGCAACTGGGTTAATTCCTTTCAACCCTAAGGCAGTACTGGATAAGTTGAACCTCAACTTGGGTACCCCTACCCCCCCTCCCAGCCGTGGGGGTGCTTCAATCCCTTCTTCTCAGCTTGGTACGCCTTATACTGTGCGCCATGCACATCGAAAAGGTTCTTCAGCTAAGAAGTTGCTTCAGAGAAGGTCTAAAAGTCCTCCAACTCCTACTAGAAAAGCCCTAGATGAGTTGGTAAAAGGGTGTGAGTTGGCCATCTATAATGCCAACTTACTAGCAAGGGAAAACTGTGATCTCCGCTCAGCTATTGAGAATAACAGGCAGAAAAAGAGTTGTTCTAAGCGCCAGATGACTCCTACAGAAGGTCTTTCATTTCAAGAAGCCAGGGATCTTATTTTATTAAGAAATAAGGAAATAAAAGCAAGATGGGGGGATGCTGGCGGAGATACTCTTCAAAGTTTAGGTGTACCTAAACGTACTCCACCAACATGTTCAGAATGTAATATTCAGGGGCATAAGAGAACCAACTGTCCTAATCATTATGGAATTTAGTTTATTTAATTTGAATCACTTTTGGTTGTTGTATAGTACATTAAAGTTGAGCAAGCTTAGTTTTCAGAGGGGGTTCTACGGCGGACCCGGGAACTACGGCGGACCCGGGAAATACGTTATTAATGAGATGCTGACTAAGACTGTGCAGACCGGGCACCCCAAGGCCGCCACCACGCCACCATGTCAACCGGAGGAGGTTCCTCCTTACTAATCAATATCCAGTGCCTCGCTCATTTATATATTTATTTAATATTTTTATACTGTTTATATAGCAGGGATATCTGTTTAACGCCTTATACTATTTATATGGCAAGGATATCTCCTGTATAGCGAGAACCTTCTTTTTGAAGCTTTTGAAAAGGTTTAAATTGCCTATACAGATCGTAGTTAGGAGATCAAGACCTTCAAATGCAATCGTCCATAGGCATTGATTACATAACCACCTCAATAATCCACACACCATTATGCACCATTCCATCAACTCTACGTATATATCCTCTTCTCCTCTATCTTATCCTGGCGTTCTCTACTTCGGGCAGGGACTGGCAAAGACTATTTAAGCTTTACAATGAATTCCGATGGATGAACTGGCTGGCCGGTAATCATGTTCCGTTTGTCCTCGCTGCGATCTGCGATGACATGTAGAAGCGTGGCTTTTCTACATTTTTGGGTGAGCGGATCCTGCCGGTCTCTACTTCCCAGCACCAGTCGTGTTTGAGACGGTTCTTGTACCTAAGTCCTGGTATTTGTAACTTTATTATTGGGGATCGGCATTGGGATCAAACCAAAACTTCCTGTAGTAGTGGAGGAATCAGATCAAGCCAAGTCCCGTCCCGACGGGCTTGTTGAACTTTTGGACCTCCTTGGTAATCATGTTCTGGTGGCTGTGCGGCTGTGCGGCCGTCTGTGGAAAGCAATCATTCTGCCTACCATCGTCACATTATCAGACGCGATTTGTCCTGGCTGTGACTACAAGGATGGCGTCCCTGCCCGATCGGCCGCTGTTCTACTATCAAAACCGACCGAGAGTATCACGAAGAAACATTAGCATTTCACGGGAATAGATCTGTTATATTTATTAAAGGGTTTAATAGAAAGTATATAGTATGCAGTTATTATGTCACTCACAGGTGCGACCAGACAAAGCTGTCGCTTCAGCCATTTGAAGCGCATACATGATACAGACTGGGCCTTGAACAAAACCCCGTTGAGGTACGGGTCCAGACCGTGTGAACCCGCGTGGGTTCTTGAGTAACCTGGTGGTTGCCAAACAAAACAAACATATTTCATGACCCTAGAGATTTGATAAATCAGCAAATTTATGCAGTTAAGTATAGTTATCCCAGTATTCAAGTTTTATGCAAAAGAGGTTCTTGGCGGTATCCAAGGGTTAGCGGGTTTTGGGTACGGTCCTGACCGTCGAACCCAACCCCGGGGTTCTGGTTCTGACCTTGAACCTGTCACGGGTTTTGTCATGGTCTAATACAGACAACCTCCTATATCAAAAGACATTGGATCAATTCTCAGAACACTGATGTTCTTCTAGCCGGCCGAGATCCTGTAGATCCGGGCTCCAGGTTCCGGGCCCATGCTAGATTTCGCCCGAGCGCCATGCTAGGTTAGAGGGATTCCCTTGTGCGGACCCTTCTCCCCGGGAGGCCCGGGGTAGTTCGATAGCATTGTAGATCGGCCGCTCTCGGGGTCTATCGTGGGGTATATGGCGCGTCGTGGGTTATTGCGGACGCGTGCAGCGTGTGTCCAATGAAATGGATTGTTCCCAAACCTGTTCAAGGAAAATCGTTTGGCTTATGTGCAAGCTTGGAAATGGCACCAGACATTGGAGACACGAATAACAAATTGATAATCAGTAATTGACTCTATATCATGTTGAGGTTCTGGAAGCATAAGAATGGTGGATATACGAGCGTGCAGATGTGGTGTACGGGGTTTTCCCCGCAGCGAGACTATTTCAAGCCTGTTGGAGTCGAAGATAGTCTGTCGTATAGGAAAGAGTTAGCTAAATGAAAAGACAGAGCTTAAAGGGTCATAATCAACCTGGGTAAAGTTTCCAATCAGCCCTTTGATTGTGAGTCTTGAGGTATAGGAGCAGGGTCCAGACCCCGGTGCATGAGGTAGGGATTCCGATGAGAAGTGTGAGGAGGGCGAAATGTCTGACGGAGACCAGACCATGGTTAGATGACAGAGCGTTGTTGGTTTGTGGTCAAAAGGAGTGGAGACGCGACTTGAATGAAATATTTGATTCAAAAGCCAGGCATTGGTGCTTTCTCTGGTTTACCCTTTGTTTTTTTATTGCACACCCAATCAGCTGCCAGCACATCCTTGCAGGATAGCTCTGCCACCCTGCGCAAACTCCTTCCATACGCTGTTACGCGTAATTCCGCGAAATCGCGAAAGGATCCGCAGAATTCCACTTACCCACAGTAGCAAGTTTTAACCATGACTAGTTAGGCATAGCTGGAGCTATTCTGCCAACCAAAACAGCAAGTGGATGACCTGAGCTGGCGTTGAAGCTGTACAGCATTTCTCACGATAGGAAAACAAGCCAAGAAACAAAACCGAGGTGTTCTGTGGGCGATTCAAGTACATTTTTCACGGTTTTAGTAACTTTCCTATTTGGACATCAGCTTTGGGATTAGGCCAAAAACTCTGTAGTGATGGATGAATCGCATCGCACCAAGGCCAGCGCCAGACACGCCTGTGAAAGTTTTGGACCTTCATGTTCTAGAAGACAGTGAGGCTGACTCGTCGCAAGCAGTCTTCCTTTCGCCCTACCCTCGTTGTACAATATCAGACGTCCTGTTGTACTGGCTGCGATTATAAGGGCTTCTGACATGACCAGCCCAAAAACATATGGAGTACAATATAGTGTATAATAACATCATTCGAGCCCCACCATAGAGAGCAAGATCCTTGCGCCGGGGTAGGTAGATAGCCCTGGTACCTCAGTAAAGGTAAATTTCCATATAGATAAGCACCTGTGCTGTCCATATAACTATTACTACTTCAACAATATGCAAACTCCATAGAAAGCTAACTCTCTGCTGTCACACTGCCAAATACTACCGATATCTAGGTGAGTAAGCCAACTCCGGTATACAACCAAATACCAGTACCACCAGGTAACGGTGCGTGCATTTCTACACAGAAGGTAGACGACACTTGCTCAACAGTAGAGCCAATTACCCCATCTGCTCAATAAACCTTCCTTTCTCAGACCGATGGTCTACAGATGGACGTCTCACTATCAAGTGGAAATAGGATTACGGGCATTGTGAAATATACATAATTGATAGAAGACCTTTCAAGGGATTTATTTGGTATAACACCGTGCTATAACCAAACCAGATGACCTGCGGCATTGATGAATCTCCTGATGGAGGTACATTATAAATCCCTAATCTAAGCTTGTATAGAATACACCTCTCAGGGTCTCCCCGAGAAGCTTCACGCCCTCTTCCAAATCTGCCTTCTCGGCCGCCGCAAAGGTCATCCGGAAGTGCAGCTCGCCATTCGGTCTCTTATTCCAAGAAGAAAGTGAGCCCTTAGTGACCAAAACGCCTCGACTAAGCGCATCAGAAACAATCTGGGCCTCCAGCCCTTGAAGGTGGGAATCCACCTCCTCTGGTGTCGCCTTCGTTTCGAGATCGCCTATTATAGGGTGTCGTCTCCAGTTCACTTTAATCCAAAGAAACATGCCGTACCGCGGCGGCACCCACTCTGCTATATCTTTTGGAAGGTGCTGTTGGCAGGCACGTAGAAGGACATCACGACGCCGTCGGTACTCCCCAGAGAGATGCACCAACCAGGACGAGAAGCCGGTGTGGCCCCACCCCTGATCAAGGAGGCTCCATAGCATTAGTTGTGACGGGCCACTCACTGCTATGGTACTCACTTCCTGGTAGGCGAGAAACTTGTCGATGATTTGCGATGAAGCAGTCACCCAGCCCGCGCGCAGCCCTGGGGCAAGGATCTTAGATGTCGAATCCAGGCGCACGACGCGGCCGGATGTATCCAGGGAGAGGTAGGATGGGTCTCCTGTGCTATAGAAACGCATCGGGAGATATCTTTGTGGATCCTTCGGCGTCTGTACTTGCTTCTTTGTACGGACCCAGACAGAGGAAGTAATAAGGGTCATCTTCGATGACGATTAGGTCATGTTCGACCGCGATCGCTTAGATGGCTGCACGTCTCTCCAGAGGCTGGCTGTATCCCGTGGGATTTTGGCCTGTGGGTATGGTATATAACACTCTTGGTTTCCTGCCCTTAGATGTGTCCCAGGAGGTGAGGGTTCTTTCTAGAACATCGGGCCGAAGACCGTCCGCATCCATTTCAACTCCATACACGCGTGCACCGGTCAGGGTTGCAGTCTCGAGTGTTCCAGAGTAGGTGTATTGTTCTGTCAAAATCCAATCAGCTCGGTTGCAGAAGATCCGCAAGGCAACTTCAAGCGCCACTGTCGCGCCGCAAGACAGAAAAGTACGCCAGTCTTGATATGGCGGATTATGGACCTCAATGTGTTCCGTGATGAATCGCAGAAGATGCGGCGAACCTGCCGCATGAACGTAATTCATTCCTAGAGAGAGATTGTACGTGGCATCTTGCTTTGTCACTGTGTAAACCGAATGGCCAGGGTCGTTAGCTGTGCTACTTGCCAGGGAAGCAGGCGAGACACCGTGGAATGTAAATGATTCCCACGGATAATAGTCGGCTGTTGGTCGTCCAGTACCTAGAGGAATGATCTTCCGTGGCCCAACGGGGCTCGCACCTTTCTTGAAATCGGCGCCATTGAAGCCCCTGCTCTCGGCGCTGAAGTGATGGTCCAATCGACATGCGACAGGTTTTTGTCGAGTGTGAGGGGACTTGAAGTGCTCGGAGGAAGTGGCGGGCGCAACCGTTAGCGGTAGTGGTGCGGAGCTGGCGCGTAAAGATTCGATGTCTTGGATTGCAAACGGCTCATAGTTGCAGAAAATTGATGGGATATCGCGTGCAGTCAATGCTTAGAGACTTGGCTTAGGGACTGACTGCGTAAGCATATATATACCTGCAGCAGATTGCGTGCTATCGGAGTATTCGGAGAGAACACTCCTCTTCGCCGAGTCGCCAGATCACTCCGCGGCCTGTAGCCGTGCAGTATCATGATGGAAATGTCCTGACTGCCTATCGCAATGCAGAAGGGCCCTGGTGCTATCTTGACTTATCTACATTGAAAACTTGTGTGGAAATCAACCGCCTTCTCGGCTCCGACCGGACGGATACTTCCAACCAGGCTTTCCTCCTCTTACCTATAATATCACCTTATCGTTCGCATGGAAAGCTTCATTTTTATTGGCTTCCATGGTCGAGCTAGAGTCTAGGGCATCTATAAAAATTATCCTCGACTTGTATATAGGAATTTCTACCAAGTTAACCAATTAGGTCAGGCCAGTTCTTGCTGGACGCTGGACCATTGCTGCTATCCTATCCATAGCCTTGGCTATATTATTGGTAACTTCTCCCAATTCACTTCTAGATAGTCTAGCAAAAGCAAGGCCTCCTGCTCGTACTACACGTATCGCCGCAAAACACTCGCCAGCACGATTTGGAACATCTCTCGCCCAGTGCTTCCGCTGGCTCTTCCCAGGTAAATAGACAGCTCGTCTTTGCTCACCAGCTTGATATACAAATGGGGAACGTTTATTCATTACCGGCTGCTACTGCTTTGTCACGCTTATGTACTCTTATTCTGTTGTTCTGGAGCGAGCCTTGACTGGGTTGGAGGAAATCCGTTGTTTGTTCCACCAGCCTCTGTGAAAAGCTTATCAGTCTATGAACCAGGTATATATACCACCGGCGTTAGTTTGTCAAGGAAATTGGGTGAGTTCGGTTTCAGTTGATGGATTGGTGCTAATTCTCTAGTTAAGGCCTTAACTGCAGAGAAAGGATTGCACGGAACGCAACGGAGCCGCCCTAACCCTATGTATATAAATCCTCATATTTGAAGGGCGAGTTCAGGACAAGCTTATGTCCCGCACTACAGTCCTTATAGTATCTGTTGAAGGGTATAGGGGGAATGCGAACTTGACAGAACCCACGGAAGCCTTCTCTTAGGAACGTCTTTGGTTTGCCTTCAACATATGACGGAACAATCGCTTATATATTCGCGTCAACACAGCCATTAAGCCCTACCCACCATTTTGACTTTGATGGAAACACCTCCTTAAGATTCGATCCTTCCAGGTGTACTACGTACTGAGCTCACTACTCCATATTCCTGATCTATTCACTTAATAGACTCTCGTCCGCTCTGTTCGAGGCCACACCGACTTATGCATCGCAGCACATGTTAGGCGTCCAGCGCACCAGATATCGTTTTCGGGGTACATGCCAATTCCGTGGTCCAATAAAGAGTGTCTGAGTTTGGCCTTCGTGCCCAGGGCGCCTGATAGTGATTCACTATTAGTCAGTCGCTGAATGTCAGGGATGAGAGTAGCCAGGTGTAGAACGTCGTGCCAATCTCTCAGGCGGCTATAGACGCGAAACTGGGAAATACAAGCTGGGAAAAAATAATGTTTTGGATTTTCATAAGCGCAACGAGGCGGACTATGTCCGGGTATCAACGAGAATGTGAGCAGAGACTGGATTAGAGGCTACTTACATCAGAGACTACATGCCAATGTATTTTCATCGTGAATCCTTACGTCCAATGTACAGAAAAAGTGCAACAATGAATATACCATATTTAGTTATTTTGTTTCTGCTGCTATTATCAGTAACGTTCGTTGGAAAACGGATTCTCTGCACACATGATTTCCGCGGCTCAGGGAGCAGGACTCGCACAAGAACGTATTATCGCGTCCGCATATTATGGCATATGAATGAGCGAGCAATGTTGTTTTAGAGAAAAGCTCGGCTCTTTCAATAACTTTATCGCCCGATATTATTGTATCCCTGTTTGCAGCCATGAACACACCGCTCAACGATATACCCATCAACTTGATCAAGGAGATCACAACGTTAATATTATGCTGTACATTCATACCCAGTTCACATGCAGGCGTCTAGAAGCTCTGAGAACAAACAGTTGCAACTGGTGAGAGAGTGAGTATGGTCGAGGTAGTACTTAACTGGGAAGATGCAGGGACCTTATAAGGTTATCTCGAAGAACAGAAGAAGCGCGCGGGATCATAGTAGACTCCAATAACTCCAAGTAGAACCAACGTGCTCGTGGATTTGTCCGGATTTATCCGATCTTCAGGCGGCCAATGCAGCTGCTTGCGCAATCCGAAGTACCTAATTCTCCCTTACACTCCGTACACTCCGACACTCCGATTACTCCTATCACCACGAGCACTCCGGCACTGCGTCACTCTAACTTTTTCTCAACATACCAGAGCCCAGAATAATGGCATCAAGACTAGCAGCATGTGAGCCTTGCAGGAAATCAAAGCTTGCATGCGACCATAACCGGCCAGTTTGTACGCGCTGCAGGAATAACAACCGAAAAGGCCACTGCGTCTACCGAACTGCGCCCTTTAAGAGGAGAAGGACTGATACTGCCCAAGCGCTGAATCCTTTACGAAGGTAGCACAACCATCGTCTAGGGTACAAATAAATGACTTTTGCCTGCTTACACGGGTTCTAGCACTCGTACCATCGCCGATACAAAATCTATAATCCCGGCATCTGCGCCGGTGCGCACACCAAATCGGTACCCGAATCCAGGGTATACCGGCTCATCCAGCCATGTTGCTATCTTCAGTCACATTCCTGCAAAGGACAATAGCCCTAACTCCGTCCTGAATGGCGGGACAACTCTACCACGTACTCAACCCGAAGATGACCTTCTCACCCAACGCGGCGCCGACTGCCTCAAGCAACTATTCAGCACGTTCTCTCTCCGGCATATGAAGGATCTCGTCCAGTCTTGGCTCGCAAGGAGTGCGAGTCTCACTCTGACAGGCGGCATTGTCCAACATTGCCTCAAGGGAATTGACCTGCCAGTATCAGCGACTTCATCGATCGATGAGTGGCATCTTGTCAATGCAAAATACCTGTCAGCCAATTCATCCCAGCCTTTTGAGACGTGCAAGTCAATGTAATTTCCGGGATTCTGCGCGCAGTTCACCGACCAGAATACCCGGTGGGAGACGCTGGGTATTTTCCTGTCCGCCGTGACCCGCGCCGCGATGGACACGCCGTTCTTCCAGTCACTGTATACCAGCGAGGAATGAAAACACACGCTACAGAGACTCTGCACGAGAGTAGCGGATTCTGCACTCGAGATTGCGCTCTCGCTGGATTGTCTCAACGATCTGCAGCTCTTCCTGCAGTATGAGAATTGGATCGTGCATACGAATGTTTATGGTGACCACAGTTCGTTCTGTCTCTGTTGTTTATACAAAAATCTGGCTCGAGGCTAACCGAGGTGGCATAGGCTACCATTCATGGCGCCGGCTCGGTGACCTTATAGCTTCTATCTACGCTCTAGGCTACCATGAGAAACTGGACAACTATCCCGACTGCCCACCGTTTCTGACAGAGCTGCGGAAGGCGGTCTTCGCACGAGTATACTCCGGCGACAAGAACGTCGCTATTTCCCTTGGTCGGCCTCCACGTATGGATAAGCGGTTCTGCCATTCCAGGTTCCATCTTCTCCAGGCGCCGAAGATATTTGGCTTTTATCTGGCACTGCACCGGGCGACGTGGATATTGCAGAGTGGAGGCCGGATACGCGCGCGAGTTTCATGGCGGAATCCCGCTGGACTGCCATGTGTGCTTATTTGAAGATATCTTGTGTCTCCAGCGTGAGAAAGGGAGTGATGCCGCCGACTGTCAGAGAAGGATCGCGTATGTCTCCTATATTCCCTGGTAATGTCGCTAATGAAAGTAGTGAAATCAAAGCAGCTGCGGAAAAATAATTTGATCTACTTCCTGCTCATCTTAAACTTGAGTGTTCGTTACGAAAATGTACCAATAGCCCATTTGAGCGTGACTTTCTCGCCGCAGTGCGTTTAAACCACCTTCATGTAATGTTTATGCTGAGCCTACTGCAATTACGCACACCAGCAGAGCCAGATACATCTACTGTTGAAATTGCGGAGGAGATAATCTCGCTGATCGTGGACTTGATCCTTCTTCGAGACCAGATTATGAATTCTAGGACGAGTCTTGTGTAGAAGGTACATACATGCTCTCCTGCATTAGAGCATCGCTCAGTTGCGCTAACCAAGTACACAGATAACGTACTATGCCCTCCCAGCAGCAGGAATCCTCCTCCTCGCTCTCCTCAACCAGCGCACCTCACCCACAGCACCACGCCTCGTGGCCCCCAAAGTCCTACAACATCTCACGATCCTTGCCGCGGAGCTCCAAGCAGGGTCAATTATTCAACCTTGTCAACCCAACTTCGAGCTCATATCCAAGGCCATGCAGACTATTCAGAGTTTTCTAGACTCCGTCGCTGCAGATGCGATGCAGGTCGCGCCAGGACTTCTCAGTGGGACAATGGATGAGTGGCCGAGGTTTGCGAACCAGCAAACATTGGATTTTGAGATTGGGTTTTGGCAGTCCCTCGCTGATCATCCATTATTGAATCAGTTCGTGGACGGGGTCGGGTTTGAGTGACTATTTTCATGATTTCTCTCGCACTTTACTCAGGGTGTAGGAAGATCGACTTGATAGAAGATGGTTTGGAAGGCAGTTTCGTAGCGAACACTATGTGTAAAACCAATTCTAACGCTGTAAACAACCCATGCTAGGAGCAATGACTTCTTTGGACGTAAAAGAACAGTGTACATAACCTTCCATCCGGTTTTCAATGGTAGACCGATAAGAGAATGCAGTATCATCAGAGTCCTGCCGCACCTGTCCCCACATCACGGGTTTCAGTGATGCGTCCTCATCCCCCGGCGGTGGATGGCAAGCTGCACTGATTGCAGTGCTGCAGGATGAAATCAATGGCATATTAGAGCGGAGGGGCCTGAGACTGAAGCAGAAAAGGGTTGTTATAGCCACTGATCCCACTATAATGGTTATAAACATAGCAAGAGGGGAGTACCCGCATGCTTGAGTAGACGTACGCGTAGAATATTTGGCGTCAAGATTCTCGCCATGCATGTCGAAGCGGTTTACCTTCACCAGGAATATAGATTGAGAGAGAAGCAGGTGCATAGCAACTGAAACTGTGATGAGTGGTACACTGTATCGGTATGGCAGACTGAGATAGTAGGTTGACCGCTGCTCGCCTTTTGGCCAGGAGACTCGCAGTGGTTTTCGTTGAATAGCAAAATTGTTGTACTCGGCTACAGCCGCCATGCAAGTGAATACCCCATTGCACAAGAGGTATAGAGTTGAGAATACAAGCTGCGGTGTGTTGGCCAGGAGTGCTAGAACAATGAGGTCCTGCGACACGCTGAACTCGATAATAGTTGACCCGCTTGGTTTACCCATGCCTAGTTTACTGACCTCCGAAAACCCGGGCGGCAAAAGGCGTGCTGCGAGATAATACAGATATATCGAGACAGCCAGGCAGGCAAAGAATCTAAATCAGATTAGGAGACATGGACGTTATTTGGGCTGGGGTAAGTACAAGATGTAAGTAAATGCCCAGCGTCTCCAGCTCGCAGCCTGTATCCATCTCTTCCGTTTAGGAAACAGTTGAGGGCTTGTCTCTCGGGGTATCGATACATTGGCCGGATTATTCTTGAATGGCATCGCTAGGGCACGTTTAGCCCAGCTTCGCAATCCGTATGTCATGTCTTTGGCAGGCAGAACGCACTGGCCTCGGGTTGTTGCATCAGGTTTGTCCAGAAATGAAGATAGCGCATCGCCGATTGTCAGAAAGATCGCTTTGCGATCTGTTTTCGCCGTCATATACATGCAAAGGACTTTGATAATATTGCATGCAATCACCGCGATGCATATCGGCAGGCTAAAATACAGCTGGCAGTGCTGCTCCGCGTCGCTGGTCATGCAGCCTGTTATCGTGATATTGTGAGAAACGCCATCAGTATAATCTCTTTCACAGGGACATCCCCCGCGTATAGAAAAGCCTCCACTGGGATCCGAAGGGGCGTCGATGCGAAACGAAATCTCGGCTGCCCATGAGCTGTTCCGCCAATTCGAAGCCGTATTGAGAAAGTTGCCTAACTGCATTTCGGTGGGATTTTCAATCCAAAGAAAATCTTGAAGTGTGCGTGTATCGATAGATCTGTCGTAACAGGCTGCGTCGTTTTGCCCTAGCCAAGGAATATAACATAGGTCAAGCAAGTCACCCCAGTCGCCACTACCCTTGTGTTTGAAAGACCATATTGGATAGTTCCAATGTTGAGTGTCCAGATAAAAGCTGTTGACACTAGACTGGGATATTAAGTCGGGTCGGGCTCCCATCCAGCCCTCCTGATATCCCCGCATCTGGTCAAAAGAAGCAACGCTAGAAGAGCCTCCGAGGTTTTCCCTGTCTGTGACAAGTAGAAGCGTACCCGCCTTAGTGTTGAATTCGCGATGGTAAGTCTTGAAACAATCAGGAATACTCAGATTGCGGAAGGTGCCGTTAAATCTTCCTGCCAGTATATCTTCTGGACGATAACCCACGTGCTCATAAAAGGACTCGGCTTCGTATTCGTCCCTTACGAGTAATTCATTTTTCCCAAGGTCACTCGGTATCACGACAATACCATACTCTAAAGTGCTTATTGACGAAAAGAGGGCCGTATTATACCTGGAATTCCCAGTTAGTAACTCTGGTCGAAGTAATGTAGATGGCACCACGAACAGCATATGAATGGGCAACGAACTGACACAAAGCAGGCCCCAAAGAACCTTGCTTTTGACATCCGTGACCCAGAGATTCCGAACGCTCAAGGTTCCGATGTCCAACCAGTTCCCTTTGGAATGAGCCTTGTCAATATCAACTCGCGAGGGTGCGCTCAGGCATTGCATGACATAGTTGCTAGCGGTCAACAGGATACTGCTGAGGACGTTGATAACCAGGTGCATTCCGGTAGTCCATTTACTGGTGATTGAACAATCGCCCTCGTAGAGTTCTGCATATGTGAGGTGAGTGTCGCTTGCCTTCTTTGAATAGGCGATACCAGCCGCGATTATTGTGAGGATCACATTCAAGATACCGATTGATGCCGTTACCAAAGCACAGAGCATGGCACCTTTAATCCATTCTTGTCCTGCTTGAATATCTTGTTTGACGAGTGGCAAGGGGATATTCTCAATTCTGTACTTGGCTTGAAGTCTGTTCAACTGGTCTTTTCCTTTGGAGAACATAACAAGAATATGGGAGAGGTGCATTTTCTGAAAGATCTGCTGGGGCGAAAATGGGGTGCCCGAAGAAGACTTTCCTGAGCAGTCTCCCCAGGTTATATTTGTTGTCCGGGCTCCATCATCGCCAAGTTCGAAGGAAAAGGAGCGGCGTGTGTTTTCTTCGTGATCTGTCATGGTACGAAACACTCTCAGATCGTGCTATTTTGAATGCAAAAAGCTGTAGGCAGATCACGACAGCAATTCTGGCGGATAAGAAACAACATCGTAGACTTGAAGAGCATAATCTAGAGGCGGGAGCCACCAGTTAAATTAAATATATGATATTGGCCCCATCTGTGCAACTATGTGCAGGCTGACAGGTTTCACGCTCACGGACTACTTGGGATCGACAAACACGAGGTGGTCTGCATGCCCAGTAACAGTACCCCCCTGCACAGCCTGGTGCGCATATAGGCTATACCCTGAGCCGTGGGATAATACTCCGCGGCAGGCGAGGCATTTGATATTCCACTATCATTTATGTTAGACCTTATTTTGCGTGTTGCGTGTCGATCGTGGCTGTTAACAGGCAAGAAGAAACAAAATAGAGGGGGAAGTTCACTACAAGTGATATTTCAAATGCGACTGATAGCACCATAGCCTCACTGAACTCAGGACCCAGGACACAGCCAACCCCACTCGTACAGGTGTCCGAGCCTCCCTGAGCCCCTGCAGTCTAGACCCACCAAGCAAACTTCTGTTCACAGTGCCCCTGAGATCTGAGAACAAACCGAAACACTCTGTGTGTGACTAAAGCCATTGTTCTCCAGGCGCTCCAAACCTCAACGCGATATATGCAAGGGCGTTTTCCAGATACTTCTCAATGCCGTCTCGCTTTGACAGGCAGCTCTTCTTGACGGGTGACGATGATCTGCAATTGTGCTGGGTAGCCGAAAAAGAGCGAGCGTAATTGCACTTGGCGAGATTTCTGAGAAACAACTTGTTTGAAAGTCTTATGCAGTCATTTACATAGAGCAACATCCTTCGGTTCGCTGCAGTTGAGCCTGGGTAGTATACCCGTGTATAAAATCCATATTTAGATAAGTGGTTACACACCCTGTTCCCTAGTCCTTAGTTACTTAGGGGAAGATAAATTCTATTTAAATATGCCGACTACCAGAACTACTGGCCTTAATTATTTCAGACTAGCTAGGTTAGTTGCCCTATACAGAAAAGCAAGTATATATTTTAAGGCATTGCCATATGCCTGCGGCACTCTAGCTGCCACGAAGCGATGACCGTTGAGCTTGATAAAGAGAAGGCTTGGTTTTAATATATATACCATCGCTTCTTCCGAGCTCCTACAAACACCGTTAACACTGGTGTATAAGCCCAACAACTTCCGGGATAAAAACTTGATTTCGATGAAAATCGCGGGACAGTGGCAGCCTTGCGGCGGGTCACGTTCTGACGATCCAGGTTTTTATAGACAGGCCCGTGTTGGCCACGAGTCCGTTTGGCTTAGAATGCAGTAGATCGCTCTCAGCGCGGCTCTCGCCACGTTTGATTGGCTATAGTGGAACCCCGCATCAGTGCCTGAGCGCTTCAGCCTCTCCTGCTTCCAGAGGCCCCTAGAGGTTCTTCCCAGACCAAGTATGTGTCTACAGTCAAGCATCAACAACTCAGCCAGCGATAAGCTACATCCTTTACCCCGCTGTGTCCACTGTTACAGCTGCTAAACTTCAGTCGACACGCACCTCGAACCAAGAGGATAGTATACAACTCTTTCAATCGATACCACCGAATTGAAAGCTGTCGACCGTATGTGACAGCTAGTCAGATATGGAACTTTCCTATTTTGGATATCGGAACTGCAAGCTCCGGCTCGC
>JAAXYA010000058.1:0-167730 GCA_013305525.1 Aspergillus quadrilineatus | reverse complement strand
GTTTCTTTCTCTAAGCTTGTGATACTCGTTTATACAGGACAGCCAGTTGAAAATAATACTGCCTACGCCCGTTACAAATAATACTTATACTAATCTTCTTGAGTCTCAGTATTCTCCTCAAAGACTTTATAGTCAAGAGCTTTTTATGGAAAAGCTATTAAATATAATTATAATTAGACATCTTCCCTTTTGATTTACAGAGCATCATGAACTTGATAAGTTTATTAATATTATATAACTTATACTATCAAAGCCAAAGCTCCTGTCCAGCAGAACTCTTTAATAATATCTATAAAGTAATATTAAAGAAAAACAGAAAGCTTTACTCTAAAAACTTCTACTATATAGGAAGCTCTTAATTGCACTTAACTGCTAGATATCACTATTTAATCAAGTATTTATAGTAATTACTAGGTACTTTATTAACCAGGAATAGAACTATTATAAGATCCTTCTTAGGTTTAAGCCACTTCATAGTATGTATAATAGAGGCAATCTAAGCTTGGTTCTTCTTGAAGTTCTCAAGGAGCATGGAATCACAAACTAAATATTATTAATTACT
The DNA here is from genome assembly GCA_013305525.1 of Aspergillus quadrilineatus. Lineage (NCBI taxonomy): Eukaryota > Fungi > Ascomycota > Eurotiomycetes > Eurotiales > Aspergillaceae > Aspergillus > Aspergillus quadrilineatus. Next base: position 167,168 of record JAAXYA010000058.1, on the reverse strand, counting down.
ACTAATAATATATTAAATAATAATACTATAATAATATAATTACAGGAGTTAATTTAGCTACAGGATGTTAATAATAGTACTATAATTATCTAGATCCCATGCATCGCCCATGTTATACAGCTTAGTTTAAACTAACTACTTAGGAAGATGAAAGTAAACCCAGTTAATAATTCTGTTAAGAAGAAGTAGTCTAACTAATTTACAAACTCTCCCCAGAAAGATAATAGTTCAGGGGAGATTATAAGCACCTTAAACAAGGTATGGCATGTCTATATCCAACCTGTGCCCCTACTAATTATATAAAGATTTAATAACTTGCTACCTTTATTAATACAAGTCTATAGTAAAAGGAGGTATTTCTAAGTCTTTAAACTTCAGAGCCAAAGCTTATTCCCTATCAGGATGTCCATACTTGCTGGAATTCTATGTACTTGATGCTTCGCCGTGCAAAGCAATTACAGTCAGTCTTTAATAAATATTATATTATACACCAATATCTTCAATTCAAGCTTAATAAGGATGAATAGCGCCAAATTAAATATCTCCTCTGGATTACTAAACCCTTCTTTGACTATACTACTGTGCTCTCGACAACCAAGGAGGTTACTATTTATCTTATCTTTAGTATCTACAACAACCTTTTTAACTACCTTGAGAAGTTAATATAACAGCTTTAAAAAAAGAAGGTTGCTTAGAAGACTACAATGCTGCATGTACTAGAGGCAGCAAAGGCAAAGCTCTTATATTATTATAGTAAGACTGACAAGATATACTATAATATCTTTGCAATTAGTACTATTATTACCCCTTCTAACAAGCTCTAATTCTTTTCTATACTGGAGTAGGAAGGTGGCTGGTGTGAATAGTACCATGAAAGTTTGAGAAACTATCTTAAGCAGTATACAAAGCAACTTTCTAATCTACTAGTACTACCAAGCAATTAACTAGCATCTGGAAGTCTATCCTAGATTAAGATACTAGTTTTAAATAGGGCCTCTTAGCAGGGGATAAGGTCTTGCTCCTCTTAGTCAAATCTAGATAATAATAAGCTTACAAAATATCTTAAGAGTGGTAAGTACTGTTTAGTAACTCTAATATTTAATACTAATATAAGATACCAGGCATAGTTAGTATATTACCAAGAGCTTTCTAGAAAGAGTATGAGCATAAGTTCCCAGTACTATCAAGTCTTGCTCAGGATATTCTTGCCATCCTAGCTAGTAGGGCTGGTATTAAATATCTTTTTAACTCTGCTTGTAATATTTATTACTATTACTGTGGGCATCTTAAATCTTGCATGATCAAAGATTTAATAATATAGATATATATATCAAAGTTTGAGCTGGAACAAGAGCAGCTAGACCTGATAAAAGAGTATCTTCTAGCTAGCAAGGTTACTGCTATATAAGAGGAGAGAGCTCCTCTTTAACTACAGGCAGATCTTGAGCCTGTCAGTGACAATAAAGAGGACAGTATTAGTAATATTCAGACTCAAATTTAAGAACAGACAAAGAAACGACAATATTCAGGGACAGGGGAAGATAAATTAAGAGACAAACAGCATATATAACAGCCCCATGGGCAAAGTAACAAGATAGAGCCCCCCCTGCCACAGAATAAGATAATAGCACAGGGAACTAAAAGAGCTCGGAAAGCTCCAAGAGGGTTTGAGGACTATAAGATTATCAAGCTATAGTTAGCCAGCTGCCATGGTGCCTGGCCGGTTATCCTAAGCACCATGCTTAGGATAAGCTAGATCATGGAGCCAGCCCAAGCCTTATCCTGGGCACGGTGCCTGGACTGAGCATTGGTTCTACTACTGCTAACTACTCAGATAATTGAGACTTCTAGAGCTCTGGCTTCGAGCTATATCTTGTCTTGTCTATATATCTATTGATAGCTTGCTCTGTAGCCTGTCTGTTATCTATTACTAGATAAACTCCTGAGCCTGTACTGTGACAGCAGCAGATTAAAAGTCTACTAAATACAGCTTAATATATTATTGGCATCAAGATTCTCATGTTTAAACTATACTTAATACATATCTTGAACAATATATTACAGACAAAACATGCATAAATTATGCAGTAACCAATATAGTCATGTTTGCTTTGTTTATCTATCCACAAAATATCCAAATCCGCATTGTGGATACCTCCTAATATCCATATCGTATCGCTGCGGATATTTGGATAACAGATTACATCCTGATACGGAAATACGAGGCCACGTGATCTCTAGTGGCTTGACTATACATCGCGTAGTTCTAGAAGGTTCTGACCCTCCTATATGTATATATAGTGGGGGAAAGGAAAGACAACGAGATGAGGAATACAGACAGACAAGAAGGGAGAAAGATCTATCGTCAACAAGATAGAGAATCAATCGTCATATGGCATCCTATCCTTAGTAGGCTACGTTCGTGTAGTTGATGCAGCTTCCTTCTGCCCTTTCCCCTTTGAGCATTCACAACACATCCATATCCGCGGATATGCGGATTTGGATATGCGGATTTGGATATATCGCGGATATTGCCGCAGTCTAATTTGAAGGATTGGCTGAGCTCCCCTTTCAATATGTGCCTGAATCCTAGCCCGAAGCCCAAGATATATTGTATGAAATGGAGTAAGGATATGGTCCCCTACAGCTTCTGGAGGTTGCTGAGGATCATATCCTAGCTCTAGTAGCTGATTTCGAGTCCAGTGGTAAGTCTCAGGTGTAACGGGCATAGGCAGTATTATTTTCAACTGGCTGTCCTGGATAAACGAGTATCACAAGCTTAGAGAAGGAAACAAAAGTCAGAAGCGCAAATATCCTCCTCCTCCCTTTTATCAACCTTTTCCGGTCGTACGTGAAGACTTTTCGGATCTGTATGCCGACGGATCTCTTTACGGAAGCTGCGCGCTGAAATTCCGAGATCGTACCTTGTTCTGTTGTACAACCCCACATATTTCAAATAAAGACCTGAAATATAAGCACTACAAAGACATAGCAAAATCATGGAAAAGTTTCATATTACAGGAGTGCAAGAATGGTGTGAGGTGGGTCTGGGCAAGCTTGGCTGAATCTGCTTCCCCTCTATATTACCAGCAGTTGAGCAAGAGCCCAGGAACTATCCCTAAAACAATATCAACTTTGTTTTCATCATTGATTTGGCAGCCCCTGCGCCTACACCTTATATTAGTATCGGCTTGAGATCAACAACTACCCACAGCAACGATCAAAACGGGATCGGCGCACACACAGACGCCGAGTACTTTACTATAATTGCCCGCTATACAGAAGGACTCGAGGTGCTCGGTAAATCCGGGAATTGGATCAAGGGTTAGCCGTTCCCTGGCACGTTTCTGGTGAATGTTACGGATTATTTCATGAGGCTTATGCATGATTTCTCCGTGAGTACGGTGCATCGTGTTATCAACGAGAGTGGGAGGGAGAGGTACTCCGTGCCGTTCTGGGGCTTTGCTCAGAAGACATTGTTAAATCCGGTTGAGACGTGCGTGAGCGAGGAGAATCCGGCGAGGTATGAGCTTATGACGGCGGGTGAGTAGTATGAGTGGAGAATAAGGAGGCAGAAGGTCTCTTGGGTCAATGGCAAGTAGTAATGCGGCAACGCGCAATTTTATAACATATATCATGACCTGGGGGACTTGGAAAATGCACTGCTTGAGCCATGAAGCTCATGTAGTCATGTTGTGCATACATTAATTAACACCTGTGTCTAGCTGGGTTTCTATAGATCTCCGGCCAGAGCATATCGACCTTATTCCAGAAATCAATATCAAAGGCCATATCCAGCAAGTCCGATTCCGAGTATCCATTACTCCCGTCCGATGGATATGAGGCCCCAGAGTTGCTGCTGCTATACACAGGCAGCCCTTCCCAGGACATTGCATCGCTGCCAAAGGTAGGATATTCGGCCATATTCGCATTCTGCGTACTAGCACCAATGTACGCTGAGGCGCGCTCATTTGCAGCGAGAGTCTCAAACTTTGCACACAGCCCCTGTACAATGTTACTCGCACTCGTCGCAACAGCGAACTTGATCCCAAAATTCTCAAATACCGCAATTGCAAGATGAATCGCGCTCTTGGCTCCCAAAGTCACCGTGCCAGATCCAGGGTACGCCAAGACAAAGCCAATGAGCGTCATCACGGCATTCCACTGGCAGTAAAAGGCCTCGTGCCAGCCGTCCAATAGTGATGTTTCTTCCAAAACCTGGTGTGTGAGCTTCGTCAAAGCAATGGCGTGAGCGGCGCAGCGCGTCGCAAGTTCGCCGGGTAGTGAGTTTCCTGACATGTGCACCTGGCTTGCTGGTTGATGCGGAAAGCATATCATTGGTCTGAATAGGTTGACGCAGACGTGGTGGTACGTGTGTTCGAGGAGCATGCGCTGTCGCTGTAACCACTGTGGGGCGAACTGCTCTAATACAACGCGGGCGCCATCGGTGGAGAACGGTCTGCTGTTGGGGTCCTGCCGTTTCAGCTTGAGGGCATCAGGGATGCTATCGCACCAAGCGTCGAGGGACGGGATATGCTGAGCGAGGATCTTGGCGCCGGCTTGGAGCGCATCCGGGCGATCCCAGATCGGCTGTCCTTCTTGTAGATGGAAATCGGCATTATAAAAGGATGTATAAGCTGATCTGATTGCTTTGTAGAGCGTTATCTGTCGCAGATTAAAGCTTAGCCACGTCGTATCTTCAGCGGCGGGGACGAACGTCGATCCTGATGATGCTGCAGCGCGCAAGCTATCGCTGGGGAGTGCGGGCATAGATTGGGACTCGGTAAGCATGAACGGACGTCCGAGTTTCATGTTAGCGCGGGTATCCATGAAATAAACGGTCCACCAGAGCCGCCTCCTCATTTCGCGCTCCGCCTCTGGGAGGGTCGATGGCGGATCCAGGTGGAGACCGACGATGTATGCTGTGCGCACGGCCTGTGCCATGGCTGTGTCCATCATATTGTGGAACGATCCGCCGCAGAGGTAGATCGCGCAGAGTACGTGGCATTGCAGGGTGGATATCGAAGGGCTTTCGAGCTCGTAGGTCAGTAATGTTTGGCCGCGCCAGTAGTGCCAGCGGCCGGCTACAAGGGCATCTTTGCCTTCAACTAGGACGCCTTGCGAGCCTAGGGGGAGTGTAGAGATGTGATACTGCATGCATGCTGCGACGACGATGTCGACGAGAGCCGATGGTTTGCGCTCTTTGCCGCCGGCGATCAGGAGGCTCTGATAGTGCTGCTTGAACTGGGCTTCGTCTAGAATTGGGCAGAGCGAGACGTGGTACGTTTGCCAGAAGTAATTCAAAAAGTATTCCTCCTGCAGGAGACTCAGATAGACGCTGTTGGATGAAGATCCGGAGGTTGAAGCGAAAAGGTCAGCCCCTGTCACCGGCCTGTCGAGAAGCTTGTCGTCGCTCGCGAAATTTGGGAGCATTTGGTGTGGAATGTGTTCTTGATTCAGCCTCACGTTCAGAAAGGAACTGAGCCGCTGAGTGAACGCGTACAGTGAGGAGGGCCCAAGCCAGAGGCTATTAGGCGATCGAGAGGGGCAAAAGTGTACGCCGCCCCAGCATTGCTTTGGTGCAGTGTCACCATTTCGAATCAGGATAGTTGCTTCGCGCGACGGTATCGGCAATTTCACCAACGGGGATCGTGACTCTAGTGTGACAGACGAGACACTGCCCGTGCTCCCCTCAGAGCGGTTCTGGAGTTCCGACTCCAAGTCTGATACCTTCTGCCTCAACAATGCGATCTCCTGGTGGGCCTGCGAGAGAGTAAATGCCGAGGGCGCGCTTTCCTTGCTGCAATCACTGCCATTCATCACACAGTTTGAGCAGGGAACATTATTATCGCATTTGATGCGACGCAGACGACAGCTACCACACGCCCGGGCCACTTGGACCCGTTTCCGTCGGCGCGGGGCCTGTTGAGGATCTGCGCCGACACCAGGGAATGCCAGATGAACCTCCATGATCCAGTATCCAGGTCGAGTTGCTCAGAGTGGAATCCCGAGAATGATTTGAGCGCGTCGTTGAATGTTGAATCATGAAGAGCTGAGGTTGCTGAATTCCATTGAAGTCAGCTGAACCTTCGCGAGTCAGTTGCTAATGTTGGTAAAGCACCCGGTGTGGCTCCAACAAATGACATTCCACCAGTGAGGGGTCATAGCCAAAAATGGCCCCAATACAGTGCAGACTGTTCTGTGACATTCCAACGCCGAGAATTCATGTTTTACTAGGATACATGATCCCAAGCTTTTGGCCAACAAAAGCCGCAAATCTTATGGAGTAGATGAGCTGACCGTAGTATTCCAACATGGACTGGCTGAGCGCTGACACTTTAAAGAGCTATAGTCAGCAGTAGACCATGACAAAGCCCGCGGGTTACCCGTAACGGGTCTACCCAAACCCGTAACGGGTTGGGTTTGGGTCCACTGTCTGAACCCGCGGGTTGGGTATGGGTTCAGACCCTCTACCCGCGCGGTTTTTGGGTAACCCGCGGGTTGTTAAACTATACAAACATGCCAAGCCTTGTAGCATGTATAATCTCTAAAATTTTATGCTGTAACTTCAAGTATTCGGATTACAGAAGCAGCTACAAGCCATAAGGGATTATAATAAAGTCATAATATGTATTTGTTTATTTATAGGAAGATACTGCTCAAATCACAATATTAAAAATAAAATTTTAAAGTGCAGTTATTTGGGTGGATATATCTTGTCAAATAGTATGTCTGTCACAGGCTATGGCCTGGGTTTTGGTTATCGGCAATGCCCTCAACCAAAGGTCTAAACAAGGTTTCTGTAACATTGGTCTGAACCAAGGTTCCGGAAAACTCAAAAAGTATTGACGCATGTTCAGAAAGGTTGATAAAAGGGAGGAAAGAGGGTTCATTTCTGTGTCTTTTATTTCTTTCTCTAAGCTTGTGATATTCGTGAATAGAGGACAGCTACTTGAAAACAATACTAACTACGCCCGTTACAATGTCAACATATATATTTCCGCCAACATACATTCAATTTTTAACCAAACTACTTTACTTCCTATAACACAGTCAGAGAGCAATAAAACTTACTTAATATAGTATACAGGTCTTTCTCTATTTAAATACAATCTATTTTCTCTATATTTCACTAGCTTTGGTTGTCTGATTGATAGTTGACTAAGTACAAGACCGAACGGCCGTAAAGAACAGTAACGTATCCCGTAAGCGAGTGGCCCATGTAAGCGAGCGGCCCACCTCTGTATTCCGTATAAAATGGCGCCTTTTATACTCTATTATCTCAACAACAGGTTGGTTTAGAGATGTAGAAGTATGTATTTAGTCTATTTAGTTAGCCTCTATTTAGGAATTAGGGATTTTATCCTGCTATAATAAGTATTCCCCCGAGTAATATAAATTACAGATGTATTTTTGGTATTCGAAAGTATTATACTATTTGGAGAGAAACCCTATGGCTATAGAGCTTAAAAATAAGATAAATATCGTTATAAAAGGATAAATTCTACCTCAGTTTTATAGTATTACTTACAACCTACTTGTTGAGTTAATAGAGTGTAAAAAGCCGCCATTTTATATGGAATACAGAGGTGGGCCGCTCGCTTACGGGATAAGTTACGTTAATAACGTAATCCACCACCGAGCTGCGCGGACCACCGAGCTGCGCGGTCACCGCCAAACAACGCGGCCACCCCTTTACCAGTTCATCATTCAATCACAAAAACATGGCTGAGCTTTCAAAAGAAGAGCGTATAAAGCTAGCTATTGATGCTTATAATTCAGGCCTTTTTACGTCAAAAACTGCTGCTGCAAAGGCATTTGATGTACCACCAAGAACTTTGATGACCCGGCTCAATGGAACAGCTTCTCGGAAAGAAGTAATTGCCAATTGCAGAAAATTGACAGATCTTGAAGAATCAACATTGAAGAAATGGATTATTAATATGGGTCAGCGTGGTCTTCCTCCATAGATATCAACTGTTCGCTACCTAGCGCGGCTTCTACTTGCAGCATGATTATCTCCCTCAAAGAATCCTACAGTTGGTGAAAACTGGGTAAATTGTTATGTTAACCGACATGCAGAGCTAAGCTCTAAATATACATGAAAATATGACTATCAGCAAGCAAGATGTGATGATCCTGAGCTATTCCAGGAGTGGTTCCGCCGGTTTTCCAGTACTATTGAGAAGTATGGGATTGCTAAGGATGACATCTATAATATGGATGAAACTGGCTTTCAGATAGGTATGATATCAACTGCAAAGGTCATCTGTGGAGCAGATATAAGAGACAGTCGCGCCAAAGCTGTTCAGCCTGGGAATAGAGAGTGGACTACTGCGATTATTGCAGTAAATGCATCTAGATAGGCTCTACCACTATATAATATCCTGGCAGCAGATAACCATCAATCTCAGTGGTATAATAATATACCAAGCGACTATCAACTCAGTGTTAGCAAGAATGGGTGGACAAATGATAAATTAGGTTTGGACTGGCTTCAAAACTGCTTCGAGATTCATACAGCTCCACGAACAGTTGGAAGATATTGCCTATTAATTCTAGATGGCCATAGCAGTCATGCTGCTGCAGGATTTGATAAGTTCTGTACAGAAAGGATGATTATTCTATTATATATGCCTCCTCATTCATCTCATCGCCTTCAACCACTTGATGTGACCTGCTTCTCACCGTTGAAGCATTTCTATGGCAAACAGACTGCAAAAATGATGGAAAATAGGATCTTCTTAATCAAGAAGGAAGATTTCCTTTATATCTTTCCCTCTGTTTTTGAACGCTCTATATCTTCATCAAACATCCAGAGTGGTTTTGCAGCAACTGGTCTTATTCCACTCTTACCTGAGAAGGTCCTATCAAGGTTACCAAAGCCTAAAACACCAACACCACCATCTACTTCTGAAAGCAACCAATCATTTGGTATAGGCAAGACTCCAGCAAATCTACGTCAGCTAGAAAAGCAGAAGCAGCGAATTCAATATCTTCAAAGCCGCCAATCAATATCTCCTAGTACAATGGAGCAGGCAGTAGATAAGATTGTCAAAAGTACAGAGATTACTATGCAGAATGCTGTTCTAGTACAGCAGGAGATCCAGCAACTTCGTGCAGGTATGAAATACCAAAAAGAGAAGCAGAAGACATCATGATATTTTATCTAGACTGGTGGCAGTCTGACAGGCAGTGAAGGACAGCAAAAAGCTCGAGAACATGAAGAACTTGCCCAACAGGTGCCAAGGCAACGTAGGCCACCAACCTGCAGCAACTGCAACCAGACAGGACATAATAGATTGTCATGTACTAATAGATAGTACTGTTTTATTCAGATAGGAAATTATAATATCTGTATTGTCTGAAGCCATGCAGTTGTCGTTTATATTTCTGAATATAATTTTTCTGTATTTGGCCGCGCAGCTCGGTGGTCCGCGCAGCTCGGTGGTGGATTACGTTATTTTATTTGGATGAGTCATTGGCTTTATGCAGAAAAATATGGCTAAATTGGGAAATTTTATGCAAAAAGGGTTCTTGGCGGGTAACCCCCGGGTTACCCAAAAACCCGGGCGGGTTTGCGGGTTTTGGGTACGGTTCCTGGCCCTCGACCCAACCCGCGGGTTCGGGTTCTGACCTTGGACCCGTCGCGGGTTTTGTCACGGTCTAGTCAGCAGTGGATATGCATTCTCCGCCCTGCGGATGGAGAACCAAATCAGATTTGATATGCACTGCAGCGCCACGAGATGGATGAGCCCTTGGATAGTCATGTTGAAAGTGCTTCGCATAGAATGGCGCAGTGAGTCTGTACTCGCTGTTCGGAATACAAAAGCTAATGAGGTAGTCAAAGAACCCGGCGGGTACTGAACACCAAACTTAAGGGAATGCAATGAATGGAAGCTATAGTCAACTGCTCCCGTAATGGATACAACAATGATCAGAGGATGCTTGGTAATGAGAAATGTCCGGTCGGAACAAGATCAGAGAGGTCGTATGGAGGTTGCCGAGGCCCCTTGCTCCTTCACTAACAGTGCCAAGTTACGCAACTCTTGTCGACCGACGAGATTCGTGTGCACACCCAGCAGCTTTCCAATCGGGTAGGGCTTTTTATCAAGATCCTTACTTGACCAAAGTGCCATAAAAAGACTGGAAGATTCCGGAGCCCCCGAGCTCTTCCCAATTTAAGCGCCTGTCTTTAATCAGCCGCAAATTCTGCAGCTCCGTGACTCCGCGTCCACTTCGACGCTGGATGAGTTCTAGCGAAAGTTAGCGCCTAGACTCCGTCGACTCCGTCAACTCCAGCTCTATCTTACAGTATTTCTCCGCAACTGCAGGCACGACACCCAGCGGAACTACGGAGAGCAAAATGGTTCTCAGCATTTGTGCTCCCGGGAAGCTCAGTATAAATAAGAGGCCATGGAACGAGTATTCTCACTATCATCAACAACCAAAACCATCATCTGCCTAAACAACAGCAACAATCAATCAGCCTTCCAATACTCTCTCGGATCCAAGCCAGAATTCTTCATTACAGCCCTAAAATTCCAAAACAACTTTAAACCAACAAACAAACCAACCCAACCATCAGAATGCCCGCCCGCAAAGCTCTCATCGCCGTCACCTCCGCAAGCGCCCCGCTCTTCAACGGCGCCGAAACAACCGGCCTCTTCATTGTCGAAGCTCTCCATCCCTACAAGGCGCTTGTCGCCGCCGGGTTCGAAGTTGACCTCGCATCCGAGACAGGCAGCTACACGCCCGACTGGCTTTCGCAGCAACCGGACTTCCTCAACGGCGAGGACCTCGAGATCTGGAACGACCTCAACAGCGACTTCCGCAAGAAGCTCGATAATATGCCCAAGGCGTCTGAGCTGTCCAGCAAGAAGGGCGACGAGTACGGGCTTTTCTTTGCTTCGGCCGGACACGCTTCCCTCATTGATTATCCGACTGCGAAGGGCTTGCAGGGGATTGCTGAAAAAGTCTGGGCAAACGGTGGTGTTGTCGCGTCCGTCTGCCACGGACCTGCTATCTTTTCCGATGTAAAGGACCTCACGACCGGTGAACCGGTAATCAAGGGGAAGAAGCTCACGGGCTTCACGACTGAGGCCGAGCACACGATGGGAATTATGGAGGAGTTGAGGGCGTTCCCCTCCGAATTGGTTGAGGAGCTTGCGGAGCGGTTGGGTGCCAAGTGTAAGTCTTGATATCTTTCTACCACTCTATTTGTCGCTGTACATTTGCTAACGATATTTCGCAGACGAGCGCTCGACTGGAATTTGGGATGACTTCCACGTTGTTGACGGGCGCCTGATTACGGGACAGAACCCTGCGAGTTCGACTTCGACTGCCAAGGCTGCCATTGAGGTCTTTGAGAAGCTATAGATGTGCGAGAACGGCGATGACTGACTCAGGGAGTTCTAATATAGATTGCAATGAATTACTTATTCTGATTTCCGAACTATGTCTTGAAAGCACCGCATCCAGAGCTTGGTGGCAGTACACTTCTACTAAAATCCACCTCATCCAGCGATTAACTTCCCAAGATAGGCTCTGGTGATTGAGATGGCCTGTTATGCCTAGCGGGCTGTCTGACTTCTGCCTTCCTTTGGAGGATGGAACTAGTGCCTCACCCGGCCCATTTAATGTCCTCGCCAAATGTTCTTCCATTCAGGCAGCTGAGCATGGGTTACTCTGGCCTTACTTGACAGAAGACTGGAATACTGGGCCTATTAGATAGGACATACTCCGGGTAAATTGAGGTTTATTGAATCCATGGTTGTACCTGCGCCCTGGTCCTGTGAATGAATTCCTTGGGGAGTCTCTCTTAAGCCCGACACGGCGGCCGTTTCCACGGCTTTCATTTTGAGAGCCAGATGAGGATTATTGCAGTTGTGCGACTAGCGGTGCTCGAGGTCGGTCCCTGCACGCAGTATGCTTCCTGCAACCAAAGGTTGGCGCATTGTGAGCCCACGCTCGGATTCCACGCGTAGAACTGTGCCAGAGGGATATTGAATTTGCTCTCAATCGACGCACAGTCATCGCCATCGACGACCGTATAGAATTGCTGACATCCAGCCACGGTATCCGTCGGCGTAGGACCCATGGTCGATGAAGTCTGAGAAGCCGTGCCAGTCTGCATGCGGATACGATATGGATAGCATTTGCTATCTGATATCCGCGGATATGCCGCAGTCTATGTCTGACATGATAATAGGTAAATCTAAGCTAAAAAGACGTCTGTCAATAGATAAACCCAGTTTCTTTCAAAGTGAAAACGCAAATTTAATTATTGCCTTAGATATCTAGAACCTCGTGTTATGGGTTCCTCATACAAGGTACCCCCTTGTCAGAACTCGGCTACTCAGAGGGCTTGTACAAGCAGGTGTTTGCTTAACATGATTTCTCTTTCTACCCACCTACTAGATACATCACTGCTTCACAACGAACCTTCTTGTATATACGGCATGATATAGCTTAGAGCAAGCATATCATCCCCTTATGCTAACAAAACAATTCTAATCCTAACCATAAATATCCATTAGATTAAATCTGCTTAGTGACTTGAATAGCGGGTACTTATGTGAGAGTAAAATTGGTATAAATCTTGTAACTGTAAAAGAGACTTTGGTACTTTAAATGAACAACTTCACCCAGTTGGACCAGGCAAGGATGAAGCCTCTGATATTGCTTTGATGAATGAATGTAGGACGCGGAATTTGACCTGCATCTTGGATCTCACCGGGAACCTTACCAACTCCGGCCTGAAAGAAGGAGATGGTGACGGTCAAGACAGAAATGGAATCCATGGAGACGCCCAAGCGCACGATGCCACACCACTGGAGCCGCTTTAGTCGGAAGATCCACCTAGCGAGGACGAACAAAATGAGGAAGATTATGCTAGCGTGGAAGAACAAGTACTCAGTCAATGCGAGCGTATAACAATTTGGAACACATACAAACAGGTGCAGCAGAGGAGCTCTCATTATATTTCATGCCCAACAAGTCAAACCCGCACCAACCAAATCTTCTGCTCCTTCTTCTGCATCATATCATCAAACTCGACTCCGACCTCTGTCACTTTCCCGTCAGCCCCTATACGAAACTCGACCCTCGCTCCCGCGTCGATCCCCGCTTTGCTTGAAACAAGAGTCCAATACGTCCCGGTCACGTGGAACAGATCCAGTGCAAGTTCTACAGACATTGGCCCGGACGTGAAGTTCTCAAATGAGGCGCATAGTCGCGCACCAGTCCATTTCTCTGGATTCTTGAGGACATCGCGCTCTGGGCAGTCCGTTGTTATTTTCAGCTTTGGGTACGCGGGATGCGTGTAGTGGCCGGAGTAGGCGTCTAGCTCGAGAGGGTGTGGGAGAAGGGAATCCCTATCCGGAAGATCCGGGTACAAGGCTGCGAGCGTCTCGTTTGACAATCTAAAGCCGGCGAGTTGGGTATCAATTCTGTATCATGATGTTTAGCCGCACTTCCCATACCTGCCAAGAAGGGGAAGAAAGAAGGGAAGGAATGATAGAACAGGATTCATACATTTTCTCCCAATCAGGCCTCTCCTCCTGTTCTATCCCGAGTAACCCATCGATAATTTCAAAAGCCAGAATCGACTTTACTGAATCCATCCCCATCATATCATCTCCCAAAATCGTCAAACCCGTCTCCTTCTCGGGGAGCAAAACCACAAGGGCCCCGAACCCTACCTGGTCCCCGCCATGCTGTATAATCTGCAACCCCTTATAGTTCTGCAGAATCCAGCCGAGACCATATAAATCCTGCGCCGAGAACGGTGGATTGACCATCGGCGCAATGATTGAATGCGCGCCAAAAAGCGCCGCGTACCCCTCTTCAGAAAGGGGCGGCGCGCGCACAAGGAGCGCAGATACCACTTTGCGTAATCGTTTACCGAGGTAAGAATATTTGCCGCGCCTCGAACAACGGCCGAGTACGCCAGGTTTGTCGCGACTGTTTGGTTCGTGGACGGGTTGAAGAAATACCCCTCGCTGATCTCCCTCTTGTCCGCGAGCGCGGGCGCAGTGTCAAGGTATGTCGAATGCATATCCAGCGGGCCCCATAGATTCTCTCTGAGGAACTTGTAGAGAGATTGGTTTGTCATCTTCTCAACTAAGTGTGCCGTGACAACATACATCAGGTTACAGTACTGGAACTTCGTTCTGATCCCCTCTGTCATTGGCAGGTATTTCAATATGTCCACGGCGGCTGGGAGAGTGAGGTCCTGCTCGAAGAGCACTGTGTCGTGTCGGGGCAGGCCGGAGCGGTGTGACAGAATGTCGATTAGAGTGAGATGGGTTGTGGCATAGGGGTCTGAGAGGATGAATTCAGGGAGGAGTGTGTGTAGAGGCGTCTTCCACTGGATGTGCGGGTAGTGGGTATTGTTTGCAACGAGGAGGGAAACCGCCGCCGCTGTGTGTGCTTTTGTTGTGCTTCCTGCAAAGAAGAGGGTGTCGGGGGTTGCAGGGGTCGATGTGGTGTTTGCGACGCCGTAGCCCTGTCTTGTATTAATATTCCTTTTCATGGTAGATGTACGGTTCAGAAGGTGGGGGGGTGGGGCGGGGCGGATACTGGCACAAGTCTTCCCATTTCGCACGACCGAGACAGCAAGGCCCGGAACGTGGTAGTGCTTGAGGACACGCGCAACTTTCGCGTCGAAAGCTTCGGTAAGAGGATCGTCATTAACGTCCTCACTCTCGTAAAATGGGTGTCCCAGAGAAATCTGTTCATGCGGCTCATTGATCAGAACTAAGCAGGCCCGTGCTAGGGCAGTTACACTGAGGACGCTGTAGAGCCGCATAACGACGATGGGTGACTGATAAGGGATTCTCAGCCGCAGAGGTTCGAGGACGATGAGAGGAAAGTCAACTTAAGGCCGTCGTGATTCTTAGCGCTCCTCGTGGGTTTACAGGGGTACTTTTGATATGCCGCTCCCGCTTAGGCACCTGCGCCACGGAAACATTGGCGAGTGGTGCCGGGAAATGTTTTGAACCCTTTTCTCGTCAGTTTTCTGAGCTCATTAATCATCTCTTTTGGTTTACAGACCACTTATACTTAGTAGCTGGCTAAAAGTATATGCATTTCCTCCGGCACACGCCACTCTATATCCCCCTCTTTCCAGACCCGCTTTCTGGATTTCCGTCCCACCAACCTGAGCCCTCGGCCCGAACCCTAACACAGTCCGCGGGGCTCGCTCCACTCGAGATCCAGGTACAGGCTGCCAGACATACGTTGATAAGGTTCATTCAGAAGGAATTCCTGGCGACCTTGGCGATGCTTATTTGTTCCGTGCGGGTGTGGCACACGGGAATAATGTCGTAATTGCTACGCTTTCGCTGCCGGCCAGCTGTATGGCACGAACTCTGCAATATCTCTCGCTAGACTGCGGCATAACCGCGGTTAACTGCGGTTATCCATCACCACAACCGTGCAGTGAGATGATGGCTGTGAGATTTGGATAACTCTACTTTGCAGTAAGGTTATGATTGTAGCTAGGGTATAACTGCAGTAATCATAGTTAATGCAAGGCGCTCAAGACAACGTTTATGCGGACAGATGTCGGAGCACCTGCGGCAGGTGCGGGGGAGATGCCTAGTCAATATATCGGAGCAGGCCTTATCCTCTATGGGGGGATGCAGGATGGCAGGCAAACAGAACAGAACAATCGCTTGGAGAGCTAGGTAGCTAACAATTCCAAATTTATGCAGCTAGATCAGAGGCGAAGTGGTTGTGATCTGGTTGCTACTCTGTAAATTCTGAGGTAAACAATAGCTCTTAGTCTCTTCTACCCAGGAGCTCTCTTTCTTGAGTGGGCTCATTGCCTCCTCGCTTTCCTTACCGATCCTCCACTTCTGAAACCGCGCTCGCCGGTGATTTTCCGACCTCTTCATTCCTTTATATCTGGCTCTTTGGTGGTGATATTGATGCTCAGCCGCTATCTCAGTCTCGGCCCTAGCTCCTGTCCTATAGTCAAAGCAGTTCCTTCGCGTATTAGCGAAAGAGGCCCTTTCGAAACCACTCTCTGGTAGGATCGAGCCTGAATGGTCTCTTGCGCAGCCACCATCTAGCGAGTACATCAGCGGGAACTACTAGAACTACCTGAAAGAAATATAATACCTTGACAGCTGGTAATAAGCAGCTTTAAACCTAGAAATCCCACCATCAAAGACGTTACAGCACGCAGAGACAGAAACCCATCGCCATAGCTTATCAGAAGAAGCAGCCGTAACCATGAGCAGAACTGCATTGCCCCAGCTAACAGGGTGACTTGGATTCCATAGTCGCAGCTCCAGCAAGAGTAGGACTGCGAGAGAGTAGAGGGTCAAAGATGTTGGGTGATCTCACCCAGTGATCATCTCGAACAGCAGGGCTTGGTTCTCCGTGTCCACTTGATACGGCCTTTTCATGGTGAAGATAACAAATAGGTTACGGGCTCATGAATAAGGACTGAGGCGTTGATAGATTCCGCTGGCAGCACACTGGAATCCAGCCCATGGCGCTTGACGGGAGTGTGGCGCCATAAAGCCCTGCGTCTACCTCTTGCTCGCTTCCTAGAATTTGCGTGGGACCATCCCTCTGCATCAGTATCAAGTTTTGAATAAGTTTCAAAGACTGTCAATTTTACTTGTCTCATCAATCTACACATATCAACCCTCAACCCACCATCGAGATGCCCTGCGAAAACCCAAACAATGTGCAAAGAATGTGTTACAGTCACCAAACGACTTATATCTGAGAGGATCATTCACCTAACATTGGCGGATTTCCGATTCCCAACACCAGCTCCTTCCTCATCCAGACCAAAGCCAGCGCGCTCAAAAAGACGCTCGGTATCGACGAACTGTAACGACTATATCTACGTGACCCTCAAGAGACACCTGTGGGGAACAACCATCCCCGTCTTCTTCCTCTCCTTCATGGGTCGCACCAAGGAGAATGAGGAAGACATCACGACGCGATCTCGATCCTCGCTGATGTGCGGAAGGACGTGGAGGTTGATGAGAAGAAGATCAGGGTCCCTATCAAAAGCTACGTGCGAATTTTGCTAAGAGAGCTTGGAAAATGAGTTGCTCCCTGACCATACGACGAAGAATCGGTTGCTGTGGTTGAAGGGAAGTTTTCACAAGGAGAGAATGCCGCGACGTTTAGTGTAATTTAAAGGGACGATGGCGGGTTGCACACTGCTTGATAGTTTGCTGTCAACGAAGAATATAGGCATATATTGACGGCGTTTCTCTTAAAACTTGTGGGAAGCTCTTCATTTCTGGGTTACTATTCAACCAAGGTGACGTCGCCTCTTCGGCTGAAGATACATACAGATACCGGTCTGGGGGCGCTTGGTAAAAACACTTTGCCGCAGCATAGCTAGATTGAATTAGGGACAGCTGCTGGAGTACTTTCAATTTTTTAACGTTATAGAGTCTTTTCATGTAACTAAGTTGCCAGTTACTGACGCGTATTGCTGTATCCGTATGTCCCGCATCTGTCTCGGCTCACTTCCTCCCAATACTCCTAAAAATAGAACTGAAGATAGGCGCCATAAGTTACCTTTCTTTCTTTATTTGCGTTAGAAAATGCAGAGATTCCTAGTCCGTTTCGAATTACGTTGCAAGGACCCTTGTGTACATCCGTACAATACAAGTCAACAAAGGCTCAAGATATGAAGGGATGGGCGCGTTTATAAGATCTATCTTAGTGAGGTGACACGCTTCCATTGTTATAAGTGTTCTCAAGCATGAATAAATACCAAACCATAAGCCTGATACAAGTTTCATAGGAAGCATATAAAAAACGCTTTACATGCATGGCTATATAACTGCTACGGAAACCACAGTAGGGATGCTGTAACTATTAGCACAGCATCTCATAACCTTTCACAACCATACAAATCTGCAGGCTCCTCTAGATACACTTAGGTAATTAACGAAAATCAGAAGCCAACAAGCGACCCTTCAGCTAACCCTGGGAGGTCTCCTACGTCGCAAGGAGACCTCTACGACGCCTCCGACAACAAGTAACAAGTCAAGCCCCTTTCAATCAGCAAGCGCCAAGGTTACGACCTTCGGGAGAGGGATCGCCACAACGTCTAGGACGACGAAGCCAAAACGAGACCCCCATCCATCACCGAACGAGACAGACACATCCCGCCTCAAGTTACATCACCCGGGGCATCCAGCAAACCGTTATTGACGGCGTGTCCCCTGCATCTCCTGTGCTCAGCCAAGTCTGCGGAGAGATGAAACCATTTGTTATGCGGTCTGTTTCTGATATACGGAAGACTTTCGAAGGGCTTCCTAATGACAATGAACCGGGTTTCGCAGCTCGGGGATCCAAAGTGGGCATAGTACAGCCCTACCCTGCCTCTCGAGTGGACAGGGAATCCGCTACATCCGCCGCCAGCAGTCAACAGTTGTCTAAGGCTTCCGTTCATCCGGAGACTGAGGCCGAGGAAGAGAATCCTGATGAAGCATCCCGAAAGCCACAACAGCCACACCCTCGGGGCTCGTTGGATTATGCGCTAGACAAGTTGGACCAGGCGAACCCGTCCTCCGGCAGGTCCTCTGTAACTAGTTCTTGCGGGCGAGTCCCGCGCTCCCTTTATACACGATGAGGCAGACGCTCGTGAGGAGCGGCGAGATACAGCAAGTCCTCGTCAGACACGTGCACCTACTATTCATCAGGAGACTTACGATGCACTACATGGTCGTGGCCCGGCGGGTTCCAGCTGTCGCCTGGTCTTGCTCATGGACCTCGCAGGGATTCTGTTGCCAGTTCCCGTCACTCGTCGCGGGCCCCTTCCAGCGACGAAGAAGCGATCCCAGAGCATGAGGATGAGGGAGCTCGCACTCCACGTGCGTTCCGCATGCCAACCTCGAGCTCCGCGGGGCGCGATGCCCGAGAACCGAGTGGAGACTCCGTAGGTAGTTCAGGACGGTCATCACGCGCTCCTTTCCTAGACAATGTTGAAGACGAGATTGAGGCGCAATACGCCTGCCACGCAGACGGAGGCTGAAGAACAAGCACGGCGCAGACCCTATGTCGCCAGTTCCCGTCGATCATCCCGCGCCTCTCCTGTTGACAACATCGAGGAGGAGATCGAAGCTCATTATGCCCGCCGAGCTGTGCGTGAAGGAAAACAGCCTGCAAAAAAAGAGCAAGGATCTCAGCGAGACTCCGCTGCTAGTTCTCGTCTAATGTCGCACGCCCTGGATAATATTGAGAAAGAGATAGAGGCTGAATGCGCCTGTCGTAAACAGACTGAAGGGCAATCCCACAGGTTCTCTGTACCTACCTCTCCCCGCCCGTTACGAGACCCCGACGAATGGACTGGAGAGCACATTGAAGCTGAATACAGACGCCGCGCTCAAAAAAAAGCTGAGGAGCAACAATCTCGCATATCTTCCGTCGCTAGCTCCAGACGGTCTTCACGCGCTCCTGCCATGTCCATTCAAGAAGAGGTAGAAGCTCTTTACGCAAGCCGCAATGCGAATTACCGAATGCAGGTCCATGGATCGGACAATGACGGAATAGTTACTCCTCGAGCATTGTCCCCATCACGCAGACCTTCAACCAGAGCCCCAGCCGCTTCGGCTCCCCGTTCCCTCACGTCACCTAGGTACGAGGAGAACTAGTTCCCAGCGCATACACCATCGCGGACTTTATCGGTCCGAGGCGATTCTCGCGCTTCTGCTTCAATGTGCGGATCATCTCGAAATGAATCGGACATTCACCCGGCATTTCGAGGCGGATCCTACTTCAGTCCATCGTCACCGCGCCGCGAGTCCAGGGCCGAATTGCTAGACCGCTGCGCATCAGATGAAAGCTCAAGCTCAAGCTCAAGCACGAACGAACGGGAACGCAGCACAACAGATTGGCTCTGCAGCGAGTGTCGCCATGCCTTGAAGACCACCCAGCCCGACATCAATGACAGTTACATGGAGTACCCGTCCGACATACATCCTGTTCTCGTCGAATGTATCCTAGCCGGGACTTCTGATGATGCCGCTGCAATTGCAGTTGACCTGCACCAACGGATCCTCAAATACACCTCGTGCCACTTCGGGACGTCAACCGGGACACTGGTACGAAATCGCGACGAAAGAGCTACCCACCGGCCGAGCCTCTTCTACATCCAGGTACTACTACGACAGGGGCCCCGGGGCAATTCAGAAGGTGTTCTACTCACCGTACTCGTGGGCAAAGAAGCAAGAAAAGCGCAAACAGAAGCACATCAAGGAGACTCACATTAAGCTTTGCGATATGAGAATTCGGATAGACTTTCCCTGGCAGATTGAGAAGGGTGGCATGATTGAAAGAAAGATCTTCGAAGCCCTGCCGAAGAATGTGAAGGTCACCAAGTTGCAGCATATCAGAGCCCGCCATAACCTGCGCCGTCTGAGTTGGTGGGCTAGGACGCATCCCGTGCACCATGATACGACTAATACCTCCTGGGAACGTGCCGATCCTTCTGGGTCTATGGAGCGTGGGCCGGATGGCCATTCCACTCGTGGACCGTCTGAATTCTCATCTGGGGAGCGAGGTAACCAGCACTCACGTCGTTCCTCCGAGTCTTCTTCATAGGAGCGCGATATAGGCTAGTCGCTTTGTCGTTCCGAGTCCTCCTCTAGCGAACATGTACCATTACCGTAGCTATGGCCGCAAAGATAGCCATCTGGACTCCCGCCTAATTTCAGGTAGTTATTGCTATTGGGTCTTTATTTTGTTACTTGTTAGGCAATTCTTGTTGTTTACTTTTACTCGGTTTCATCAGTTAGCAATTTGACAAGAATTAAATACAAAACGGCAGATTTCAGTTTACCCATAACGTTCAAGATGATCTAGTATCCGGCCCTAGACGGAATAAGAACAATGCATCAGCTGTACCGACCATTGCCTTGGCAATTTGTGGCATTTATGGACCTTTGGAGTGCGTTTTGGTGGACCATCTAACTTATGTACCGGTATATCAGAAACACCCAAGAGTGTCGCGATTTGCAGTTAGATATAGAGAGAGGAATCGTATGACCCCCTTAGCTGCTCCCGCAAGTGTGCAGGCTTCGCGGGCCGCCAGGTTAGCACGAATCGTCATTTCCCCCATACATTCCACCTCGTTCAAACCCCTTGATATACTTCGTGGGAGATGTTGTTGCTTCATGTTTCTTTCAATGCGGGACGCTGAGAATGAATAATTCATTTCGATGGACCTGGGTCACATCTTCTGCTTGGTTGTGTCTTGATTCTTCCACTTTTCCTCTTCCCGGTCCCATATAGAGCTCAAACTCCTTCATACTGCTATATCAAATGTAGGAAGATTCAAGGATTAGACACGATATCAGCTGCCCCTGGTGCTTTGTCCGTTCTGCCTCTTCAAGGCGACCGGAACAAGAAGTAGGCAATGAAAGAACCATCAGGAAGATCATTGGGGGATCTCGCACTGGACAAAGGAAAGGCATGCACAGTTGATCTTGAATAAACATTATATGAAAGAAAGGTTACTCCTAGAGTAGTGCCAGCCCTTTTTTCTGAACCTGCTATATAACCTGCCAACACACCTAGATCTTCAATTCTGCAATCATGCCACCCCACTAACCAAAATCCACAGCATTGCACGCGACGCTCACCCAATCAACAATAGAATGCTGTGCACTATGCAATCAAACATTTACCCCTCCTGCATGGCTACCCTGCTCTTTATCCAGCGCAGATACCCGGAGTCCACAATCACGCCTATGAAAGCCACAATCTACCCGGTCTCATTCCGAGCGGCCTTCCCTGAATCCGAAGTACCCTTCGACTACGCACTTCGGGTAGCAGATGCCATCAAAGATACGGTCCTGGAAGTCTTCGGTGAGCACGTCTCGGTCCTTGCATATAGCAATTTCGAGTCTCAGCCTCGGGCTGGTAGCGAGATATGGGTCTCTGTTTTGATTGAGTTTCCAGTCAGGGTTAAGAGGATGATTAAGGAGATGCCTAAGGGTGTTGCTGGGGAGTTGGAGGGGTGGCAGTGCCTCTTGCCCCGGGGTGTGGCGAGCCCAGTTTGGGCATATATTCTTAAGAAGGATGAATCTTGCACGATGCGGCTAAATTCTTCAGCCCCGGCAGCTGTACCTAGAAGCCAGTCTATTGTCTTTGACGGGCTATTCTTTATGTTTCTCTATCTCTCCTTCCAGCGCTTCCTGGTGTATGGGCAGAAGAAGAAGTGGATGGGAGACTTCTGCCTTTGGCAGGAGCAGGTAGCTAGATAGTCTGCATGGTGGAATCTCTCATGATATAACGCAAAATCTCCATGGCCAGTACAGGCGGCTATCAGCCTGCCTAGCACCCAGCGGGGGGAGCTTGTGCTCGCGGGACCGGCTATCCTTTGTATAAGGCCTAATGTTGAGAGCCTGGTAGGTCTGTGGTGCATCCTTAATATAGGCTGCGTGTGTAGCCGCGCGGACCTGCTGCTATACCTCCCGTCGAAGGTATGAAGGGGAAGGGGGAATGTCTGGGCTAGGTATTGAGGCACCCTGCTTGGCTAGCTTGTCCGCTAGCTCGTTCCCTGCTATCCCCGAGTGGCCAGGCACCCAGCAGACCCGTACGGGCTTGCGGGGAGCGCATAGAAGGGAAGGAAGGCTGTGCCATTGGGTGGAGAGCTGGTGGAAGTCCTCTGTAAGTTTGTGTCTGTGTGGGATAGGCCTACCATCTGCTAGGAGGCTAGCTGCAGCTAGATTATCTAGGCGGATGGTAACCTGGGAGGCATATTTTGTGCAGTCTTGACTAACTACCGCGCGGAGGCCTTCTACTGCGCCCATAATCTCTGCACTGTATACCTCTGTCCTCAGGCCGGCGGGGCCAAAACCCTGAGTTAGTGGGATAGGGCCAAAGTAAAGTGCATAGCCATACCCAGCTCCATGTCCTGTACGCGAGCCGTCAGAGTAGATTGCAATTTCTGGAGGGGAGGGAGGGTGTTGGTCTTGGATGGCAGGGAGCACGGGTGGCGGGGGGAGGGGTAGCTGTATCTGGGCACGTTCTGGTGCTGGCCTAGGGATAAGCTGAAGGATCCTAGTACGCCTGGTTTCCGGTTTAAATCCTGGGGCACTAGCATTGGCTATGCGAGTAATTGGATGCTTGGCATTAAGGCTTGCATATCTTACTGCTGCCCTTTGAAGGAGACCTTTAAGCAGAGCTTCAGGGTCTGGAAGGTCTGCCTCGCGAAAAAGAGCTGCAATAGGGGTAGTCTTGTAGACTGGAAGGATAGCTAGAGCTGCCAAACGGAGCAGGGAGCGTAGGGATTTAAATAACCCATTGTTGTTGTTTGCCAGTATAGAAGACTTCTGCACTGTAGAGAGCTGTTGGTTGGACACACTGCATAATAACTGCGCGCATAGAAGCTACTAGGCATCCTCGCTGAGTGTTGCTTAGTCTCTGAAGGTGTTGGGCGAGTTGTTTCCCGCGGCTGAAGGTCCAGTTTATATGTGGCCTAAAAGTAAGCTTTGTGTAGGGCAGGACTCCTAGCCAGCGGGTGTATGGGGATGGCTTGATCTCGCCTACGCATGGTAGAAGGACTGTAGGAGCAGCTGTTTTCGCTGCTTGGAAAAGTGCTGTATCTCTGTCTTCTTAATAGAGAAAGGAAGGCCTGACTCAGACCCAAGTGTGGTAAGTAACTTGTAGGCCTCTACTAGTTGCTGGGAGGTCTCTTTTAGAGTACAACCAGTAAAAAGTAGCCCTAGATTATCCGCGTAGCAGAAGGATCCCTTTAATGTTAAGACTACCCTCGCCGCGTACAGCAGGAAGAGGATTGGAGATAATAGGGAGCCTTGGGGGAGACCGCCTTGAATTGTAGCTGTAGCAGCAGCTTCCCTAAAATAAACAGAGGCAGAGCGGCCGGTTAGCCAATCCTGGGTCAGCTGGACTAGGCCCTTGTCCCAACCTTGTAGGCGTAGGTGTGAGAGAAGCCGCTGGTATATTACAGCATTAAAGGCCCCTTTCACATCTAATAGTAGTAGTAAAGCCGCCATCCTTCGTCCAAAGGCCTTCTCTACTTTGTGGACAAGTATCTGGACCAGATCAGTTGGGGAACGGCCAGGGAGCGCGCTGAAGTGGCAGGATGCTAGCAGCCCTGCCTGAATCGCCCATACAGCCATACGCCGCGCAAGGAAGCGTTCCAGGCCTTTACCTAGGGTAGAGAGTAGGCTGATAGGCCGCCAGGCATTCAGCTGTGTGTAATCCCTCCTTCCTGGCTTTGGTAGCATTATTACCTTTGCAGATTTAAAGCTCCGTGGAAAGCAGCCTTCTTCTATGCATCGCTGATATAGAAGTGTGATTGGGTCGCCTAATACTGGCCAGAGCTCCCTCCAAACTGTTGTAGCGAGTCCGTCCTCCCCTGGGGCAGATGGGGCCGGGGCGCAGAGAGCAGCCCAGCAGTCTTCCTTGGTTGGTGAGCCTAGCAGATCAAGAGGCTTTGATGGGGGGCCCTCCTCCGACTGGTCCCGGGGGGGGTGGGAGTGGGAGGGAGGCCCCTTTCTCCAGTAGATGTGAGAGAAAGGCATATGCTTTAGCTTGTGGTGTGCTAACTTGTTCTCCATTAATATTTAGAGGAGGAGCAGCAAGCTGGCCTGTTTGTTTGTGCTATTTAGCAAGTAGAAAAGCATCCTTAGGTAGTACTGCTTTCTCTATTTGCTCTTTCCAGTAACTAGCTTTTGCGCAGGAGATGGCCTGTTTAAGTAGGAGGTAGTTTAGGACTTGCGGATGTCTTGTGTGTTGTAGCAAGTTCATAAATGCTGGTGCCCACCAGGGGGTATGTGGAAGCTTTTGGGAGTTATATTTTAATGCGCTGTAGATGGCTAGCTGTATATTCTTGACTAGTTCCTCAGCTATTGTATCAACAGGGAGGAGTGGAGATGGGAGGCTTAGTAGAGCTCTGGCCATCCCCCAGCCTGTGGAGCCAAGCTTTGGGCGGGATGGGGGCTCCCTCTGGTTGGTTGTTATTAGGATAGTTGCGTGGTTGCTTGAGGTACGGAGGGAGTCTTTAACTGCAGCCTCTGCTGAGATGTTGGAGAAGACAAGGTCCAGGGTATTTGGCCCACGGGTGGGGGTACCTGGCTTGATACAGAGGGCTAGCTCATGGGCTTCAAGCCACTCTGTGAGTGCCGTTGCTCCGGCTGAGATCCTGTGAGACTCTGTTCCAGGCTGCCAGAGTGGGTGGTGAGTGTTAAAGTCCCCAGCGAGAATGGTACCCTGTGGAGGGGAGAACTGGAGTAGGGTGTGTAGTGTAGATAGGGTTGACCCTGATCCTGCTGGTGCAACGGGGTCGCCTGGCGCACGGTAGATGTTTATAATGGTTAGGCCAGCAGTGCAAATAGCTGCGATATCTGGTGAAATAGGTTGGGGGAGAGAGTATGCTGGGAGATCTTGGCGTACATATATCAAAGCCCTATGTCTGGCCTCCCAGGGGTGGCAGGGCTGAATAGGTTGTATTGTGGATGTGTTTTAGTAAGGTGTTTTGCCATATTTGTCCAGGGGCTCCTGGACGAGGATAATATCTGCTTTAAATGATAGTAGCAGGTCATTGGCGGCACCACCTCGGCCAACATTAGCTTGTACTATCTTCATAGTTCTGGCGAGGAAAGGGTTTGGTTTGCAAGCTCCTGAGCAAGTTGGCTTGAGGGTTGTTGGGGCATGCATGGGCTAGTTGCCGTTTGGTTAGAGGAGCTTTTAGCCTGTTCTTGTTGAAAAGTAAGCCGGCCAGCCTTCTGAATAGCAGCAAGTGCCTTTTTTGACAGGCAAGCAATAGTGCCTTTATACATGTATAGCCTAGCAGGGCACTTCTGGTAATCTGCTGCATGTAGGCCGCAGCAGTTTATACATTGCACGCGGCAGGTATGGTCAGGTTTGGAGGATCCACAGGAGATGCAGCGCTCGCTGGAGCAGCAGGCATGGGAGTTATGGAAGCAGTGGCAGTAAGTACATTGTAGTGGTCTCTGTTTGGGGCGGGTAGGCTGTGATAAGCTGGAGGAGCCAAATAGTTGTAAGGCATGCTGTAGCTTCTTTGGGAAGGCAATTACTGCGGTAATGGAGTCCTCCTCTACAGGGTGTTTTGAAAGCTTGGTCATTAGAGGCTTGGTGCCAGTAATACGTTCAGCTTCTGCACTAATGTTATTGATTGTAGTGGGTGCCCACCCCTTCCTAGTCTAGAGTTGTTTGGGGATCCGAGGGATTACTACCTGGTAGAATCCTGTTGCGGCTTCAAAGTAGCCTTCCCCGGCCAGTGTATTAGCCTGTGGAGAAAGTAGGAAAGTCCTGCCTTCCTCTGTAGTAGAGATGGCATAGCTAGTAGCTACAGCCTGCACCCGTGTAATTCCCCCAGGGATTTTCTCAGCTAGTGTAACGCGAATGCCGTGTGGACCAATGGCGCGCATGCCGCAATGTTCTGGGAGCCAAAGAAAGATACGGGAGTTGGCTTTCTCCATGCACCGAGACAGCTGTTTAGCTGGCTTTTGTACTTATAGTCGTTCTTTCTGCTGTAGGGCTGATGTGTGATGTTGCGGGGCAATAGTTTGCCAGTTCTTCTGGTCAGCTTTTGGAGCGGCTAGTATAGCCCAGGTTAAGGTTTGTATAGCCTGGTTGGTTGGGGGAGCTTGCTTAGCGTGCGTTGGTTGAGCTTTTGGCTGGGGGGGTGCTGTAGCAGGTTTAGCCTCCTGCTGCGGAGTGTCTTGGTTAGCTAGGGAAATAAACCTAGCTACAAGTCCTCTAGCAATTTCCTTCGGGCGGTCTTGTAGGGAGGAGACAGATGTATTAAGTGCTTTAGCAAGAGAGGTCAGCGCTAGCTTCCAATTGCCAAGGAGGAGCTGGTTCTCCGTTGTTGCAACAACCTGCTGTGGATAGACAGGGCGCCTGGCATGCTGGATGTAGAGGCTGGTACCGCTGCAGAGTCCTTGTATGGAGAGAATAGTGCTCTCCTTTTCAGGGAGTTGCCCGGGGGCGTGTAGGGGTGGTAGGCCCCGAGGGAGGATCAGAGATTTCACGCGTGAGCGGAGCCCCCGGACGGGCTCCGTCCGCGGGGGGGTCGTCCACCTCCATAAGTTGGAGGGAGCAAATAATCGGTATGGCAGTATAGACCAGGTGTCGTAGCAGAAAGGGCTCTATACTCCCCTTGTCGTGATCGATGATGGCTGCGTTGTGTAACGTTCCAGACGAGCCATAAATCAATTTGTTAAGGAATGGAGGAGCAAGACACGTGCGGTAGCTTGACGATATCACAGCAAGCCCGCTCATGATGTTAACATCCATCTCAATGGGGACTTCGGCGGTAACTCTCGGCAGAATCATCCAGGTGCTGGGAAAACACGAAGCCAAAAGATGTGGCGGGGTGTAGGAGGCTTTAGTGAGCGGCACGGGAGAGAAGTGCAAGAAAGGCCACGTCAGCAGCTCGGGCTTGGCGGTCGAATTTTAGAGGGCTTCAGGGCGTTCGGGTGAAGGACTGAAGGCAGACAATCCAAAATGCGAATTATCAATAAAAGCAAAAAACATACAACAGCTGGGATTCGCATGTGGTCACCCACCATACTACTAACCAGCCGGCGTGTGGCTTAAGTACGGCTGAGCGGACGGGAAGCCCTGTTTTCCACACCCTATGGTCGTATGTGCCTGGTTTTTCAATACCGGAAATTATGAAGTATTTGAGACGGGAAGAACCCTAACTTCTCCACAGACTAAAGTAGCGGACTATAGCACATCGCCAAAGATCCTATATTTGCGGAAAGCAGTCCAATTATCTTGCCCTTTTTCTCTTTCCCCATACATTTGGCTTGGACAATTATTTGCAGGCTCGTAGGGTACAGTGTCTACCCCGCGAGCCCATTCACTAGATCTCGCTACTAGTGACCTCTAGATAGAGGAGATGCGAAACCAAACGATCTTTCCTTCTCCAAAGACAATATACTGCTGCTCAAAGATAGGCCTTGGAATCGGTTTAAAAGCTAGTAACCCGACCTGGAAAACCGACGCGCTCGGTCAGGTCCCAGCAACGGGGTCAAAAAGAACAAAACAGAAACCCTAACGTCAAGATGGGAACAGGCGATACTCAAAGACCCTCACATGTTCAAAAAAGACCACAATTGCTCCAGCCAGCTTGGAGATTCCCCTATGGTCAGTACAAGAGATATCGTCTTCTCCAGCATCGTTCCAGCCATTTACGAGGAACATGAGCTGGCTGCAAGGAACAGGAAAAGCAGGAGTATCCCGGGTGCGGTTGCATAGGGTGCATGAGCACTATGAGAAAGATGAACCAAGCGCGTGATATCATCACGCCCTCAATCTCGCTCTAAAGAGACCGCTACTCCTCCGGGGTAATCCGACACTGACGATGTTAACGAGATCCGAGATGGAGAAGGCAGAGTGCGAGAGGCCTTCTTGCCGGCTGATTGCTGGCAAGCATTCAGCCACGCAGCACGTTTTATGGCTGATTATAAGGCGTTGGATCCCACCCTTAGACGTCTGATTTCGCCGTCGTAAGCTTGTATCAATAAACTTGATGGATAATGTTATTGCGATTGTCTTGTGTACTTTACCTTCTGGGTCAAATTTCTTCTTGACGCCTGTGAGGTTCGAGATTGAACTCATGTAGCTTGCGGCGCTTATGATTGCGGTTTGCTCTCCGTATCCCATGCGAATCATTTACATTGTTTCATTGTCATATTGGGCAGAGGAGGATGCGCTGCACAAGGAAATGACCCATTGTTACTGCCTCGTCGTCGGTGTGTGTATGACGGGCGACTTAGAATTCCGCGTGGGATACTTTGCCTCTGCATCGCAAGGAATATCAGTTTGGACAGAGATACATTCGTGAGCGAAAAGCAACGGACTGGCGCGGTTCATCGACGCAGGCCGGATTCCCCTGATCTGCTAACCACCACAGATAACTTGAAGGACAAGGTCATCCTCTCTGTCATTGTGAGTGTCATTGCAAGTGGCAGCTATTCCATGACCGAACTGCTAATGACAGCCGGGCCAAACATGACCGCTGTGCTTTCATTTCTAGGCTTCTACGCCCTCAGCACATTCCCTAGATGGCGTGAGCTGATGATGGACCTGGAGGGAGGTTGTATTGAGATAGAAATATGCATCTGGTGCTCCGCTTCTATCTACTGGCGGCACTTCTTTGATTCCCCTTATGTCACGGTAACATATGCTTCTGTTGCGCATGTAGTCAACACATAGCTCCTCTTCCACGCCAGGTCGAAGGCAGGTTTAGTGAGTGACAGGCTGTATCCTGAGGTCTTCCGCGAGAATATAGCGTGGACCGCGGAAGCAAGATCTGTAGTTAGCCAGGCAACTAAACTCTCAGTGCGATAAATGATAGAATACCCAATTGCAGTATTACAGTTCACTCGTCTTATTGACTGTACGCTTCCAACTTTCATAAAGCCGATGCGAGGGTGACAGTGCCGTCAGGGATTGCAAAAGCTGGCCATATCCCGGCACGATTCACGAGGAAGTTTCATATTTTCCAAATATTTGTCCTTTCTCTCACCAAATGACTGGGTTTCGGACATCGCCTGGTCTTATCTGTTAATACGTTGGAGTTTTCAACTGAGGCCACGGCCACATTGTAGGGCATTTCGACCCGCAGTAAGCAACAAGCTAAGAAAGTGGCTGCGGGGAAGAAAGCTTGTATTTAGCCCAGGATACAGGAAACATTCTTGCTTTACAAAGTTATTATTGACAGGGGCTATTCGCCCTTCAAAGCAGCAAGGCACCCAATTCACTTCTTTGCGGCTTAACGGCAGCCCTGAGCCAAGCGAACTGAGAATCCTTGACCCTGCGACCGCGCCGTATGCGCGAAAAGACTTGGGCAGAAGATCACATAGCAGTCTTAAACAGTGTCTTAATTAACAAATCGACAGCATTTGGAGTGATAACCGAGTCTCGTATGAGTTAGTGTGATAGAGAGGTGACAACAAGTATATTAGTCAGAACTTGGCTCTCCAAGGAGGGTTAGCCCTTTTTGGCTGAGTGGGAAGTTCGATAAGAGGATAGGGCATATGGCGCTAACCTTTTTTCGGATATTGTCACGTGATCCGAAGAACCAAACCTCTTCCGAACCTCCGGCAAGAACATTGACGACTTCTCGTACAGCCTCAATTCCCGTCTTCGCAGCGTCCAGCCGCCAAAATGGCCAAGAAAGGTACGCTTCAGTCTGTCAATTCTGAGTGGACACAATATTTCCACCGCTGAACCCGCTCCTACGACCCGTTAGAAGCCGCTAAGCTAATCCTACATCTGACAGCGAAATCACGTACCATGGCCGTTCGCCTGATCTCGATGGCCATGACTGGCTACTACCGCACAATGACCCGACCCCGTGCGCACCGTCCTTTGAGCATGCTGAAGTACGATCCCGTTGTCAAGAAAAAGGTGCTGTTCCTGGAGGCAACCAAGGGTGGACGCGCGAAATGATTTACCTTCTACCGTGGACCTCGACGATTCCTCTATCGCCGGTCATCGCTATTTGATTTTGGAACATCATTCCGCGGCTCGGTCTTCTCGGTTCTACTCGATCCCTACTTCATTTTGCGATCCTCATACCCCGCGCATATCCCTCAGGCTATTGCGCTCCCGCTTCCTTTGAACGACGATCATGTACATTAGACACTGCAATAAGGGCGCTTTCTGAGTTGCCTCTATTTGCTATTATATTTGGTGCTGTATAGGCAATACGGTGTTCATTCTGGCGTTTTAGCAGACAAGCTCGGTCAATCGATATACATCATTTTCCTCAATCCCGTCGCTTTTTACATGAGGCTGGTTTCCTAATCGTACATGGTATATTATCGGTTATAGTGTGCTATATCAGTCAGTTTGATTCACCCCCCGGCGCCTCAGCTAAGTGAGCGCTTCTATCACCTGGAGTCAGAACCTGCACAATCCGCAAAGAGAGCAGAACCCAGCCCGCATTCCTCGTCCTGTCCCCCTCTTGCCTCTACTAGAGGTCCATCTTGTCAGGTTTGGAATGTGACGAAGTACGACTGCTCCCAGAAGCCAGTCCTCGTAGGGCTTCACTTCGAAGATCGTAGAGCGCGGGTCCGCTCCTTGTCTGGCTTCGTCTAGGTCATAATGCCGGGATCAGCTGCTGGACAAAACCTCTGGTACCGACCGCTGTCTGGTACCTGGCCGCTGGTATCCAGAAATGCGTGTGGTACTCGTTTGGCTCTTCTTCCATCGCTTGTCGTCGCCTCACAGCTCTCAATTGATTTTCGTCAGCCAACGAGTACCGAAAGACATCATTCACCAAGTCTGCCAGGCGCTTGAATGGCCGCTCTTGGTGGGTGCAATTTGATGCGTTTTTTTTATTTTATTTGGCGCTTCCCCCCCCCCCCCCCCTGCTGACTGTATATAGTTGACCAGACTGCTCTGATGGACACTGCAGCAGAATGCAGTCCAGCCCCCGACTCAGACACAATCCTCCATAAAAATCAGGTCACTCTGTGAATGTCTAGGTAACACAATTTTGTGTGATCTCATTTCGTGGCAGAGAAAGGACGTTTATCAAACAAGACGTTTCTGCAGACCGCCCAGTTGCAAAGCCACAGTCCGCCGCAATCGGACCATATCGGGCGGTGTTGATGAAGGACGAGGATGATAATCGCCGTTCAGCTCAGACAAACGTACCATTGGTTGTCGCGCTGGACCATCAGGGAAAGGTCCAAAAAAAGCCAAGATCCTTGTCACAACCCCAGCGCCTAATCACAAAGTGACAGCCATCCGTGCCTCCTGATTGGTTGCTGAAGCTTCCCCCTGCGGCATCAAACAAACCCTCATGCCAATCCAACCTGACGATTCTGCAGATATCTGGGATCAGAGTTTCGAGTCGACTTGCGTGCACCTATCATCTTCCACCGTCACGGTGACTCGATCCTGCAGATTCCTGAAGATTGGTGGTTCGTGCGACTCCAAACGTTGCGCTGCTATATAGAGACGGGCCATGGATCCCCCCGCGCCCAATTTTACGCAAAGAATTCCCGTCTCTCGCAGGTAACTATATTGTCGTATACCAAGCTTTGTCGTATACCAAGGCCTGAATTCGATTCTCACAGTCGAGCCTATTCGCATTTGTTGGTCATCTCGATTATGCAGTTCTAAGCGAGTTATGTCTCCTACGTATCTATACAGCTCTCTTGTGGTCTCCATTCTTGTCGCCCAGTCGGCCGCCCAGGGTGAATATGATCCAAATGACATCGAGGCTTTAAATGCTGCTGGTGCAGCTGGAAAGTCGGGCGGCGGAGGCATGTCCACTGAAGGCATGATTGCACTCTGTGTGATTGTTGGAGTGGTTGTTATCATAGGATGTTCGTTCTTTCCTACCGGCGCCTATTGGTAAAGCAGGTAGTCGCGATGCTGACATGCTCTCCTTGTTACAGTCTCTTCCGCCGCTCTCTTCTACATAGCCAAGAAGCGTCAATGGGCTATGCGCGAGGCGCTCCGACGATCCGCCAAACAAGTGGTTCGAGCCGTCAAGACGCCTCTCACACCCCGGTTTCCCAGAAGCCAACGGCCGCTTACTCCGGATGGTGATTCAGACGCCGTGAATAGGAATGCACCAAGGGTGAAGCCGGCGAGGAAGCCAACGGACGTGGAAAAGGACGCTGTCATTACATCGAACGAAGCATCGAAGAGTTCAGAGACCAAGCCTCGTGGCTGGAGCTCTTATTTCTCATTCAACCGCTCGTGATGCCAGATTCCGTCTACCAACTCCATCTTCCAACGGCGATGGCTGGCAAGTACATTGCGTCTCCCCTACGCCGGTTGTAGGACGGGTATTTTGTACTTTCATGGTCAATGTGGGATCTCTTTGCTGTTTTGGTAATCTGGGGATAATAAGTGTGGTTCTCTACTCGTGGATACCTGCTAGGCAGAGGTCATTTGTGGCTTACCAAAACAAGACTATGTTTGCATCTATTAGCCTTTTCATGTGAAGATACCAAGTTGTTATGCATTTTACTCTTGTTGATTCCCATGCGTAGGGTGATCCAGACTCAACCTTTATGCAATTACACGTTATGCTCGTTGTCCTTGCCCCAGCCAGGGCGCAGTCTCTCTAGCAAGAGCCCCGAGTCCCGTGAATTGCCAGCGGTCCGGATTCGTTTTCAATCTGCACAGTAATGATTGTGGAGTGCTTCCTTAAACAGATTTCTTCAAGTGTCGGGCGAGAGCTTAAGAACACCGCGGGCATTTCTCAATACGGACGAGGGAACCGCTTAGGGTTTGTCTCGACCAGGTTGTATAGTAGATTGAGATATACCCTTCTTGATTGTCAAACCCACAGTGTAAGACGCAGACCATGACGCCAGCGCCTAAGAACAGATTGTCATTTGCTATCATAGTATGTTCAATGCCAGAAGCCGTATATGCAAGAAAATAAAGCCAGAACAATAGGTCACATGTACAAGTCCCATTCTAGACAGTCAAACAAATCCTCAATAATATTCGGGCAAGTTGCCAAAACTCGGAATGTCATCACCGCATTTGTAGTCAGGATTATAAGCCTTTGCGGGCATAAATCCATTCTTCCAACCCGTCTTATAGCTCCACTGCGGCGCCGACTCAGTATGCCACGTCCAGTAGAACCAGCCCTGTGCCTGCTCAAAGGCATACATCTGGGCCTCCGCGTACGTTTTTAAGAACAGCTTGTAGTCATCTGAGTATTCTGACGGGTCTGCGTTGGCTTCGGTACAGCTGCATGTCCTCTGTTCGGCCGTAGGACAGTACATAGTCGAGTCGTCCTCGGAATAGGTGCCTTCCCAGCGGGTGCCGCGGCCGACATTGTTGAGGTTTTTCGCACAGTCGGTGTCGGCTTGTGTAAATTCACCGCAGATTGTGGGACCCCAGCTTTGTTCTTGTCAGTATTTTATGTAATCTGCAAAGCACACGAATATGGAGAAAGGAAAGGGAGCGTACCCTTCAGAAGTGGAGTTGATTTCACCAATCATGCCGACCCAGTCATTGCAGACGAAGTTGACCTTTGCGGTATGGTTAAGAACGATCTGGGCAACATTATAGATAGTATACTGATGAGTGTCAAGAAGCAGGTTCGAGGGTCCATTCTTGAGCATTGTCTTCCATTTGCTGAGATTGAGGAAGCCATCGTGAAAGGCAATTTTGGCGGTAATGCCGTTCTTCTGGACCAATTCGGTGGCTGCGACGGTCCAATTGAGAACTTTCTCGACATCCAGAGAAAGCATGTACGGTTCATTGATGAGGCCATAGATGGTGATGATGTTTTTGTAGCGGTCCTGGGCGAAGAACTTGGATATTTTCTCATGGAATTCGAGCGAGCGCCGGGCGTATGTGTCGCCATCATCACCATTTAGCCAGCGAATGCTGCCTTGCCGTCCGCTGTGATTCATGCCATTTTGGCTGCCCGGCATACCGTGCGGGTCGAGGTTTACACGTAATCCGTATTTGCGGCAGTACTCGATGACGCGAAGTAGATAACGCCACGAGATTTTGGCAACATAGGGCTCATCTTCCCTGGGGTTTACTGCCCAGTAAGAAAATGGAATTCGAACATGGTCGATCCCGGCCTCAGCCATGTCGGCAAAATCTTGTTCTGTGATAAAGGTTGCGTAGTGCTCTTCAAGCTTTCTGGCGGCGTTGTCGCCTAGTTTTGTGGTCAGCGTGTACTCATCGACGACATCTGATGAGTAGCCTTCAAATAAAGAGGGCGTGATGAAGGGCTCGAGAGACAGCAATCCTCCGATGTTTACACCACGAATTGGCTGTGACCCATACGGAAATGGCTTGTTAAGTGGCGGTACATTTTCGTTCGGCGCAACAGAATCGTCCCAGGTGGAGTTCAAGCCCATGACAGAGAGCCCACCGACAGTCTCGTCTGTATAGGTTACATTGAAGTCTGTTGTTTCGTACCATGTCCATGGGTCAAGCACTGTGCCTTGGGCTGATTTCTAGAGCATGTTGGTATAACGGTCTTTCGCAAACGAGTGGCAGGTCAGGCTTACCGGGATACTGTCGTGATCAAGTCCATTTAGGGCCGATTTATCACCACCCCAAGAATCTGATGAAGCTGAATTGGAATCTGAGGCAGAATCTGAGTCGCTTTTCTTATTATTCGATACGACGACCGCGACGACAATAATTATGACCACGATAACAAGCACAATGGCTCCAATATACCACCATTTCTTCCGCTTCCAGAACGGTGTCATTGGGGCTGAGCCATCACTGTCTTTCTCCCATAGTCTCTCCCTCGGCGGCCCTCTTCCGCCCCCACGCAGTCTGACTTCCATATCTGGAGCCCTGCCTTCTTCAAGGTAGGCTCCCGATACGATGCGGCCTTCGGACTGACCCCGGGGGACTTCATCAGGAAACGGTTCGAGGGTGCGCATCTGCCCTTCGACTGCCGGACGTTTGCGCCTTCTTTTCCTTTCCGCTTTAGCTTCTTTTTCTGCCCGACGCTGTTCCTGACGGTCTAGCTCTTCATGCTGCGCTCTGAGTTTAGCCAAGGCGTCTGCATTCAACAGCCCGGCCGAACTATTCGAAGAGTCCGTACTCTTGTGCTTAGAGGTTTCAGCGCGCCGTTCTCGCTCGCGTTCTCGTTCTCGGCGACGGAGTCTTCGTGCAGCGTCTTCTAATTCCTCATCGTCCAGGCCGCGATCCCGTCTTGTGCGTGACCTCCTATCGCGGTGGGCTCGCGGCGCCGGACTGCCATCGCTCTCTTCTGTTCGCCGTCGTCTGTGCCCTCTGCCTGGGTCCCGTGTGCGTTCTCGTTTGCGAGGTGACGTGCCTGGTGACGCCCTGGCCCGTTCCCGCCGTCGCTCTGTGTCCGATCGGTATCTCCGTGGTTCCTCCTCCACATCAACTACTTCGTAATCGTCGTGAGAATCGTAAACTCGTGAATCAACAGGCGCGCGCCGGTAGCCATCTCGTCTGTAGCGGCGGTCGCGTGGGTTGTCGTCGAAATCGTCGTCATCGTCATCGTCCTCGGATACGTGGTATTTTCTGCGTGGTTGGACGCGGGAACGATCGCGATCGCTGTCGCGACCATATCGGTCCCGACTGCGGGATTGGCTGGGCATGCAATCCTGTTTGGAGAAGAATGTGGTGTCTCGTGTCAGAAGCAGGAATGCTGTTGCTACCCGCAGAACTCTATCTTAGACGGAGAAGGGCGCATTGAAGCTGAAGAAGAACCTCAAGAGGGGGAAAACATGAGCAGCAGTGTCATTCACACAAGGTTTTCTCGCCAAGTGACGACAAGAGCAGCCAAGCTGGCCAGCTGTTTTTGTGATGTCGTTGCCTGAATGTTTCATGATTTCCTAATTGGGATAGCGTGAGGCTGGCACGTGCCCACCACGAACTTGCGCACAGTTTTATGATTCCATGGCGCATGGAGAGCTTGTGCACTGACTAAAATCTAAAAAGTAATCTCGACTAAGATTAACAGTATCCCGAAATATCTTATTGTCCTCGTCTGACGTAGATTGCAAACTGTGGCTACGCTCCTGCAATCAGCAGTAGGGGCAATTAGGTAAGCAACGGAAAATATATCCGCCGCCACCGAAACGAGAATCAATCGGCCGATGCTCGTGAAGCTGAGCGGCACATTCCTTCGATGGGCCCGAAATAATCCAATTGGCGTCTCGCCCAATGATAGACAGCCAAGAACAACCATGGCCGTAATGGCGGAGGCGCAGTGGATGCATGAGATGACCCTCTTTTGTGCCTGGTGGCTAATGAAATCCCATGGATGCCGCGGACCTTCCAGCAGGGTCTTTCAAGTCCAGCCGGGCGGCGCCTGCGACGGCCCCAATTTAGAGACCGGGCAAATCTGACCGGAGCTTGGCCTCTTTTCCTGTCAATGTGTCTCTCCTGATCCAGATTCCAGAGGGATCCTCTCGCCAAATTTAGCCATTTCGTCAAAGCGGCTGATTTTCCGCTCATCATCCAGACTCCTATATTCAAGGTGGTGAAGACCGACTCTGTCAAGTGTCTTTTTCTGAACTTCAGTTTTGTTGGTGAATTGCGTGTCCAGCGTCGCTGTCGACACCATTTAATGAGCGACCAGCTGGCCCCTGCATAAGCCTCAATTCACACTTCGTCAGCTTTCGCAAGCCAAAGTCTCTGTCTGGAGCACTTTTGAGAGACAATAATCCGCCATGCGATCTGGCCAATAAGTCGTTCCCACATTCACTCCTCTGAATAATAATCGATATTCCACACTCTCTTTTCATCTGGGCCTCTTTTAATTATTTTCGCCCTGGTTTCTCATTCCATATCTTCGTTTCAGCATGGCGAGCCTCATGGTGAGCTCAAGTCGCTATGTGGCGGCCATTGTCGTCTTTCTGCTCATCTTCAACATGTACCTTTTCCACCGAGTGATCCGTCTCAACACGCAAAATGAATCCCTTGAAATGTCACTACAAACCTCTTTACCTGCCGCGATCACCTCCAAAATAGATTCCGCTACTGTAACCGTCACTGCCACCGTGACGGCTACGAAAACCATCAACGCCGAGAAGACCGCAAACGCACCCGCACCCGCGAACGGACTCAATCCTCAACCCGACAAGGACACCATTACAGGCATCAAGCCCCTCCTAGCACACGAAGCTTCTCCTACATTCCCCGCGAAAATATGGCATAAATGTGGTCCGAAGGGTGTCAGCGAGCATGCTCAGAAGTTGATGGACCTATGGCTCGAGAAGAACCCCCATTTCCGCCATGAGCTCCTCACCGACGAGAGCGCCGACCAATACGTCCGAGAGAACTATGCGGATTGGCCGGACGTGCTGGAAACATATATGGCCCTGCAAGTGCCCATCCTCAAAGCCGATTTTCTTCGCGTCCTCATTCTCTACGCCGACGGCGGTATCTGGAGCGATCTCGATGTCCAAGACGAAGTTCCTGTGTCCGGGTGGATTCCTGAAAAGTATACCGAAGATACGGAACACCCCGTCAACGTAGTTGTGGGCATAGAGTTCGACGGATGGCAGTTCACCAGCTGGACCATTATGGCCAAGCCGCATCTCCTACACTTCAAGAATGTTATCGAGTATGTCGTGAAACAACTCAAGACCACGGCAATTGAAAACCACGTCAGTCTGTCACAAGTCACAAAAGCCATGGTCGGGGAGGTAGTGGCTGTCACCGGCCCGCAGGCTATCACGATGGCGTTGCTTCAAAGCGTCTCTGAGGAAACTGGTCAGGATATCACGAAACAACATATTCGCCAGCTGAAAGAGCCGAAGCTCCTCGGCGATATCTTGGTCCTACCACAAGCCGCCTTTGCAGCACTGCAAGGTGGCAATCCGACAGATCAGGGCCCGTACCTAGTATCACATCAGTATGCCGGGTCATGGAAGAACGACGTTGGTGGGGAAGAAGGCCAAAATCCGCCTGCGCCGAAGGAAACAGCAGCCTCCT
Source organism: Aspergillus quadrilineatus (assembly GCA_013305525.1). Taxonomy (NCBI): domain Eukaryota; kingdom Fungi; phylum Ascomycota; class Eurotiomycetes; order Eurotiales; family Aspergillaceae; genus Aspergillus; species Aspergillus quadrilineatus. Next base: position 128,738 of record JAAXYA010000058.1, on the reverse strand, counting down.
CATAACGATTCCCATTTTCTTTTCCTCCTCCTTCTTCTTCCTCTTCTTCTACTATCGGTCCTTTAGCTTTTACTTTATTTCATACTCGTCGGTCCGCGATTACGCGTTGAACATGAATGATTGGACGCATGTATTTACAGGTTGTACATAAGATAGCTATCTATATACCGGCATGAGAATATCTAATCTGTCTCAAACAAACAAGATAAGCTCATGAAGACGCAGCGCTGATCTAGACCAACCATAAAGACGTCGTTTATAGATCCGATGTCCCAGGGAAAATAAATAGAAATTGATATCAAATCGTCCCGCCTGCGCCGCAAGCCCAAAAAATGCGCTCCTCTCCAAAGAGCCAGTCCCATAAGAGCAGCAAAGAGTGCCAAATAAGCCCAATCAGCCAGCATCAACCACACCAACTCCAATAAATTACGATCATGAATTAGGCGGGGTCGGATCAACCCACTTAACCCCATGGCAAGGATTCTCCTCTCTCCATTGCCTTATCACATCAACGTTCCACCCCGAAAAAACCCGTTTCCCGTCCTTGGTCGGCCATCTCTTCCCGCCGATGCGGAACGCCTGCGTCGACACCTCACATTTCCCGTCTGTATCATACCGCCATTGAAAGCACTGCTTTAAGCCCTTGCAGGCGTCGCGGCAGGCTTCCAGGGACGGGGAGAGCGCGCCAGCGAATTCAATCCCGATATTCGAGAGATTGTCCCAGTCCTCTTCGAACTCAAGCATTGTGGCGTTGGGGAAAGAGAGGTGGGAAAGTTCGGCGAAGGTTAGTGGTTGCTGTGCGTGAAAACAATTGTTAGTTATGTATTGGTGGTGGAAGGCGGGATAGAGGGGGGAAAGGGAGAAGTACAGTTAGGTCCGGCCGAGTCTGCTCGAAATCAAAGATCGCCGTTCGCTCCCGCGGGTGGAGGTGATGCATTGTCACGACGGGCTGGCACCAGTGCGTCGGGCCGAACGGGAGCGTAGACGGCTTCTCCCCGTTGATTTGGGGGAACATATTCTGGACTTGGATGTCCAGCTCCGCGCGGATGGTGTTAGCGAGCACAGAGTCTCCGCAGCAGTTTGACGTAAAAGCATCGTCGTACTTATTGGCGAGCCCGGGCTCCCCACCAATGAACTGCTCAAGGAGCTTGCCGGAAATCATAATCCCAGAGCCACCGTGCGCAAAAGGATCATTCATAAAGTACGCAACAGAGCCCAGATACAGCGGCTCAGTAGGCGGCGAAATACGTTGCAGCCAAAGCACCAGATTCGTCCACACAATGTACGTATCCGTCTCAAAGAAAAAGTACCAATCGCGACCCGGGCGCTCCAGCCACGCCTTTTCCACCATATGCAGGAACTTGTATTTATCAAGCTTCCATGCATGCTCGCCCTTTAGGGGCGCCATATCCTGGTTTGTACGACGGAACTCATGCTGCAGACGGTAGAGCTCGAAATCAGGGAGCGTGGCCTTGAGAGTCTCGTTGAAGTCGGCGAGAGTGTCGCGAAGACGGTAGGGGCCAATTTGCTCATCAAGGTCGGAGAAAAGGAGGAAGTCTTGGACGCAGCCGAGTGTGGTAAGGAGCTGCGTGGGGAGTTTCTCGTAGACTTCAGTAGCGCCGGTTTTGATCACGAAGACGACGTTGCCGGGGTCAGCAAAGGCTTGACAGCGGCGATCGCCTTGCACGGCATTGCTGGGGTTGTATTTGGTGACACTGCTGCTGCTGCTGCTGCTTGGAGTGGTTGGGGTGTTTCTGAAATCATCACTAGTCTGAGTTTCCAGGACTTTGGTGGCTGGTAGGTTTGAGGATGAGGACAGTGGGATGTCCTCATACTGATGAAAGAGCAGCAAGAGAGTGCAGGCCAGGCAAATGGCGGCCAGCGCCACCCACGCGGTCTTCCGGGGCTTAAGAGAAAGCCACGAGTCCGGTGATCGCATGGGGAAGAATTGAAATGAAAAGAAGTTGGGGATGAAGATTAGAAGAGAATGGCCGTCGACATGAGCTCGATTTGTGAGGTTCAAAGGCTGACGAGGCCGGCGCCAGGGATGGAACAACACTGCTCCAGCTCTTTCAGACTTCTAGGCTCCGCTCCACACTTAGCCATGCATCGGCATCATGACGGTCTCCATCTGATTGCGACGATACACAGTCATCGTTCGTCGAGTTTCAGGCAACCCGTTTGATCGTTAGCTTACCTGCCAATCACAGCGCTAACTGACACTAGGCGAGACCAACTGCAGCCCGCGCTTTACTGCCGCCTCCACACAACGTCGACCGGCCGGCCAGCGACTATTTCCATTGCTTGATTGGCACAAGTCCAGCGGTATGAATCATGCTATGAATGGAATTCCGCAAGCCGAGTGGTCAGCGAACGGCAGATTCGTCCTTATTATCTTTGGGTTCTTGTCTGACGCGGAGTTCTGCAAAAATAATATGTGCGCCTAATAGGCAATCAATCCCAGGCGCCGTTGGGATTTAGATCATCCCATCAGCGCAGCTGAGGGCCGGAATCTCCAAATTGGTCGGGTCGAGTCGGTGACCTATCAATTCATCCTGCACTATCTCGTTTCAGGCTTGTTCCTGCAAGTTCTCGTACCGAAATATAACTTCGGGGGCCAAATGACGACGAAGGCTTTCGCGTCACCTTGCGAGCCGTTTAGGGCCTTGAAATAGGCTCAGCTGAGGGCTGAGCAGGTGCCAGACTCCGGATGCCAGGCACTATGTAAATACAGCGAACCCACTCATCACGGCCCCGATCTGCATTGGCATGGCATGTCTGTGGAGAGACCTGCGCTGAGGCTGACTCAAGCCTAATAAACCTAATAAAAACGGCAAGCCCAGGCCTCGGGTTCATTTTCGAAGTTCCTGGATTTGCTCCTGAAGGAGGTTTACGCTGTGTCATCTCAGGGTTGCCTTTCATAACCGCGTCCACGGCCCGATTCCTAACAGCCCTTCCTAACATCCCTTCAACCTCCTGAGCCACATACTTCGTACTCCGTACGTGCTAGACAGACAAGCGTAAAGGGGATGAAGTCCCTCGTCTCTTTTCTCGTCGTCTATGGCGCTAGCCTATGCTATGCCCAAACGACAAATTTCTTCTTAAGCCCCGGCTCGCAGCAAGAACAACTTGACAGCGGAAACAACACAGATCAATATCCTGTCTATGCACGAAACGACAACTTCACCTTTACTTGGATAACGAATTGGACAAGAGTCAGTCTCATCTTATACCAAAATGAGAATGCCTCTGCCATTCGCATTTTCGGTACGATTGCCCAACTAACCCTAGTCCGGACCCCAGAAATGAGGATACCGGGTTCTGTAAGTGATATTTACGCAATACTGATCAAGAACGCAGAAAATGAAGACAATCCGCCCAGCAAGTACACCTACGACATGAACCCAGACGTCGACCTAAGCTGGAACGACGTCTTCTTCGCCACCCTCTGGAACGAGAACCGCGCTTCACAGGGCGGAAACCCTTACTTCTCCTCATCCTACTTCCGCATCAACGCCTCATCCTCGACAACCACAACTTCAACACAAACCCCATCCTCAATCCCCGTCACGAACAACACCGACACCACCCCCGATTCCCAATCAACCAGCCCTTCCTTATCTGGTAATGATGGCGGGAGCGACCTCGACGCCGGCGCCAAAGTCGGCATCGGCGTCGGCGTAGGCCTAGGCGTGCCCGCCCTCGCCCTCGCCGGTCTCGCAGCTTTCTATTTCCGCCGTCGCGCTAAGATCCAGGCGCAGCAGTTGCAGATGCAGCAGGCGCAACAGTATCCACCGGGGATTGGAGCGGCGGGACAGTATGGGGGGCATCCCAGTCAGCCAGTCTCCGAACTGAGTGGTCCTGCACCATATAAGCCGCCTACTAATGCTCAGTATAGAGCACCGAGTGAGGTTGAAGCGTCGAATGTGGGTGCTGGTGTGCAGTCGAGGTTTCAGGAGTTATCTGGGAACTGATCAACAATCTCTGTTGATGATGGGTATACCTTCGGAAAAGATTGGCAAGATCGATGGCTCACAACAGTCTCAAGCCTCCCCGCGCAACGATCAAGATTGCATATATCCGTCAGTACGGGTCTTTGTCGATGATGTATAGAGCCACGCTGTAATTTGAATTTTCTCGGCTCACATTTCTTTCCATTTATCATCCGCGCTAGTCCGGCGTCTTCCGAGTGCCTTGACAAGTAGAATACCCTGTTTGGGGCGCTCGGTAGATAGAAAATCATTTAGAAACAGCGTGCACGCTATATCCATTCCAAATCTCTATAACATTCCCAGGAGGTAGTATATGTAAAGAAAATCGACCGTCATTAATTACAAAGATTCAAGTCCGCCTGCATATGCATACTGTATGCGTCTGCGATGTCAAGAACATGCATGAATGTGAGAGGGGTAAGTGGGTATTGGTCTCAGCGTCCAAGATTTCGAGTACAAATCAGAGACAGAAGCCACTCGAGACGGATCATCCTAAAAAAAAAAAAAAAACAGAAGCAGAAACCGGAACCGGAACAGATATGGGAACGTGAGGGAATACATCCGAATAGTTGAAAGAAAATGGTATGCATAGATGAGATTATATGTATGTCCGGTCATCATATGTCAGTCAGTTAAGTCAGTTAGCCACCCCGTTCTGTCAACTCCGGAGCCAACCCAGGTAAGGAGATAAGAGATGAAATGAAAATACAGGCAAATGGAGGCATATGAGCGCTGAAGCCAGGGGAATCGAATCAGGTATCGAAAATGGAAAAGAAGCTGATTATGGTATTGAATCTCGGAGTCGACATTAGTTCAACTCTCGGGTTCGATATACCACTGCTGCCTGGCCATGAATTGGTTAGGACGCCAGAGTTTATCATAGTAGTCAGCGCCATATTGCTGCATGTAGTCGAGAAGGATTGTCGAAGAGTATTGCTGGTCACCAGTGGTCTTGACCGAGATATTCGCCAACTAGCTCGTGCACGCCTTGGTCCGTTCTCAGCGGACTCTATTGGTGACTTCGAAAATGCACAAGTAATCACCAATACGAATGTGATGATTAAGGAAGAATGCATCCCGCGTATAAATCAGCTGATGATTTGTCGTGCACCTTCCTTGCCCAGAACACCAGGTTCCTGCGGCTTCGGACTCCTGTCACGTCCTTTCTTGCGGCTCAGGAAGGAAAGCATACCACTATTAGTAGACTTTCCTTTGCCGCTAGCATCGAACCCTTCGGCGGGAAGGGTGGCACTCTGATCGGCAAGCTCGCTCCAGCTGCCCGCTTCCTCGAGAACCATTTGCACACCACCCCCCTTGCTGGTCTTGCGAGCCGTTGGTCGAGCCCGTGCTGCTGCCGGTGGGACGAAAGGGCGAGCGAAGTTGGGAGCTGTAGCGGGAGGAGGTGTCTGTGACGCAGGACTCAGAGGCTGGCTATTTGTGCCCTCTAGAGCCACACCAATTGAAGACTGATTGTCCGGTAGCGTCAAGCGAGACGGCGATCCTTCCGCGCGTGCAGGTGAGCCTCGCGTAGAATCAGGCTGAGAGTAGTGTCGTGAATGCGTTGATGAAGCTGCAGTTTGGATACAATCTTCAGGGTTCGCAACAGATGCAATTGCTTCAGCAGCATTTCCGTGGTAGGTTACGGCTGTGTAATCAAAGGGCTCAAACATGGTTTCGATCAGTCGGTGAAGCTCATCTTCGCGAATCTCCTTCGCAGTCGCATCCTCCCTCAGCTCAGCTCTTGGTTTCTGCCTTCGCGCTCTAGCTTCGAGCGGAGCTTCCTCCAAGAGTAACTCCTCCAAATCGTACGTAGCATCGAAATTTGTCTTGTCGCTGGATGGGCGGAATACCGGGGGCACTTCTTTTCGTTCCAGTGCCTCAAAGTCGATGTCTGCGAAAAACTGATGCGAAGTAAAGCTCTCAAAACTAACCGCGCCAATTCGTTTGCTTCGGTCCTTCTCCATCAAGGCCGACATGGCGCGCAAGCAGGGAATGGATACGGCGGGGTTGGTAACGTAGTATTTCGGTTGGGCTTTTTTGATGTTCTCGCTGAGGGTGTCTTGAGACCGGCCTTCAAAGGGTCTCTTGTTGTAGATGCATTCGTAAAATGTAACCCCCAATGACCACCAATCGACTTCAAAATAATATCCTCCTCCCTCGTATACTTCCGGAGCGAGGTATGCGAGTGTACCTGACTTACTCGTGAGAGGCTTTCCAGGTCTGAAGTCGGACGCCACGTTCTGCCGCGAGTCAGAGCCAGTCCATATCTAGACATCATGTGGAGAACTTACGAAGTCTGCAAGGTGAACGTGTCCTTCCGAGTCTAGTAGCACATTGTCCGGCTTGACATCTCGATGAATGATGCCCTGCGAGTGAATATATCTCAGAGCGCAACCAAGCTCAGCGAGCCAAAACCGCACTGCTTCTTCTGTAAAGCATTTTCGCGAGATATGGAATCGCAGATCACCACCATTCATTAAATCGACCACAATGTAGCTTGTAAAGTCAGCAACGGTTCGAATATCACCGGAGGTAAAAACACACATGTACTCTATATCCTGGAAGCTGTATCGCAAATTGCAAAGAAAGGGATGGTTGAGATGTTCCAGCATTCGCCGTTCTCGAATAATATTCCGTACACTTTCCGAGCGGACAACTGCAGCGAAAATAACCGGTCAGCGTTGGTTAAAAGGTTTAAAAAAATTCGTCTAGAGAAGTACGCACCTTCCTCTTTCCGAATATACTTCAAAGCAAAAGTTAAGCCCGTATCCTTTTTCTCCACTATACGGACTTTGCCGAAAGCACCTTTCCCGACAACTCGAAGTAGCCGGAACTGATTCAAGTTCACTGCCCCAGTGTCAGCCAAACCTCGCCATCTCTCTCATGCGAGATGTGCAGGCCAATGCCCATTGCATAGCTTCGGTCTGCCGGGGTATACACCTACCCTCATTGTCGGAGGCGACCTGTCTCCCCTGGGAGTTTCCCATCTAGAAATCGGTATACAACAGAGCTAAATTCGTCGTTTCGCGTTACCTGCGACAGCCTTCCATCCGAATTGTGGTATGAATTGTTGAGGCGGACGGGTTGCGGTCGGGGTTGCTCGTATTTGATGGACGGAGACCGGGGGAAAAGAACGGAGATGCGGAAGGAGCAGCGGACGGCGGGGTTTAACTGAAGATTCACCGCATCCAGGCCTAGACATAACAAGTTAGAGGTTAATATTGGAGGTCTCATCTGAACAAAGAACCGTTTGAGTTCACAGACGGGCGTGTGCAGGAGACCCCGACGAAGCGGGCAGGGGAAAAACGGCGCCGGCGAAGGTATGGCTGGAGAGCGAGGGTGACGTACGTACCGGAATGGAGAAACGGCGGAGCCAAGAGAGAAAGAGAACTAGTAGAGGGATTGTCGGGAGACGGGATTTGGGAAGGGGCAGAAAACTGAAGTGAGGGCGAAACGAGATGTGGTTGAAAAGGAGAGTTCGTCGACTGGCGACGGGGAAGTTGATGGAGGCGGGCCGCTACTAGTCTAGCAGTCTGTGATGTGGATAGAGATAGACACTCCCAGCCAAGCATCCGAAAAAGTCAAGATTTTGGGGCAAACAAGGCCAAGTCAGCGAATGGATCAGTTATGAGACTCTTGCTCACTTTGCATCCAGTGTTACTGGATTGACTATTGATATTTCCCTGCAAAAGGCGACTGTGACCTTTGCAGGGCTTCCATGGCCGACCACAGCTCGTGGCCGCCACGTTTTTCATTCATTTCGTTCGCAGGCTGAGAGCTGCAGATCGCGTTTCATCTCCTCGCAACCTTCTGACCAGTCGACTGTCGCGCCTTCATCAATCATTCGATCCTCCTTCACATGAGACTTGTCTAGAAACACCGCCTGAGTCGAGCCTTCTGCTGTAACTTGTGGCGGCATGCTTTCTTTTTCCCTTTCCTCCCAGTGCTCGATCTTACGTGTCGCTCGCCTTCTTTGAGACTTCTAGAAGCCTTTTCAAATCCCCAATTCGCTTTTTCAGGGGCTGAAGCTTCGTATCCATCGTCTTGGGAACCCCTACCGTTATCTCCACTACTAGCTGACAAGCCATCCATCCACGCTCAGACTCCGCTGTCACTGTCAGCCTCTGCCTATCAGTCCATCAGGGAACGACTGTGCTCAGAAATATGACATGTATCTAAATTTGACCAAATATGTTGCTACGGAGTAGGTAAATGCAGCCGATAATAGTAAGAAATATACAGTGCCAAACTCCAGTCCAGAAAAAAACGGCAGTCCCGAAACCTAATATGCAGAACTCTCCCAATGCATCCCTTCCCAGCCAACATTCACGCCGTTCTATTTCCATCCATCGTTACACTAACCCAAACTCCCCGTTCCAGTAACCAGTCTACCACCGTCTTGCATAAACAGAGTTTTCAGTCGAAGGCACTCGTCTTTCTTGTTTGCCTTTGCGATCACGAGAGCCTTCCGGAGCGCCATTTGACCGGCTTTGAGTAGAGGATTCATAGTCGGACCTCAGCAGATTTCCCTTCTGCGGCGAGAATTCCAAACTGCTCTGGCCGCCTGTGTATCGCGACTCGGCGTCTCTGCCAAACAGTGCCATCATGTCGTTCATCGTCAATTTGGCCGCTGCCGTCTTGCCTTCGATGGTCACATTAGCGAGTTCGCGCTTTCGCTCTTGTAGATCCAGGATTCGCTCTTCGACGGTGTCTTTAATGATCATCTTGTATATTTTGACATCCACTGTCTGGTTAAGTCGGTGCACACGATCAATCGCTTGCTCTTCCACGAACTAAAGGCCCGAATTAGCTCATTGTCAATCGCGTGGGGAAGAAGTAAGCTTACCGGGTTCCAGAATGGCTCTAAAATGACCACGCGACTTGCTGCAGTGAGATTCAGCCCCAGCGCCCCAGCCCGCAAACTACAAAGCAGTACACGGGTCCCCCGGTGGTTCCGGAGTTTCTCCAGACTCGCCTCTCGGAGGTCATTGCGCATGCTTCCGTCGTATCGTGCATAACCGATACCAGCGCGGTTGAGGAACGGCTCAACTTTATCAAGCATGGAAGTAAAGACGGAGAACACGATGAACTTAAAATCGGGCGCTTCTCGTCGAAGAATTTTCATCAATTGGCGGATCTTGGTCGACGGAAGAACCTGCTTTTCGTCGTCTCCAGGATTTAAGTAGATATCATCGTCAGAGTCCTCTTCAACCTGGGGTTTGCGGTGAGCTCCCCGCTGACTAGGCGATTCGGGTTCGTCATCAGTTTCAGAATCATCAGAACGAAGCCATTCGCCGCCGCCTTCTGCATCTTCGTCGTCGGAACCGCCGACTTTGCCTAGAGATAGCCCTGTACGCTGACTCTCGGGAACAAGCCATTCACCGTCATCCTCTTCTTCGTCATCGCTATCTATCACGATCTTTCTATTCCTGCGGAAGCGAGCCATGCGGTCTTGCAGTCGGCGTTCTGATGGAGACGCGGTGGGGTCGGCAATATGCTCGGATGCCTTGTTCTTGTCCTCCTTCTTCTTGGCCCTGTCTGCAACAAAAGGCGTGTTGAAATCTTTCTCACAGTCACTGCATCTGCTACCTCCTCCGGTAGATTCGACTTGGCTTAATGTCATCTGACAGATGTCGCATTTCTTTGAGACAACACTCAGTGCGCCAAAGAGATCCGCCACATCATCTAGCTCATCCTGCTTTTTGGACGATGATTGACTGTTCGAAGTACCCGTCTGCAAGAGGATATCCTTGTCTTTAGCCAGGTCGCTTCTGACCAAGTCAGGATGGTTACAGCACTGTCGGAGTCGTAACAGCAAAGTCAGCGCCCCAGCATAATCCATTTTAGAATCACCCATCATCTTTTCGAGACTGTTGTCCGTTCGCTGTTCCAGTCGCTCGTAAAAATTCTTCTCGCCGGGCATAAAGTCAACTGCGACTTTGACCACCTCACGCTTGACGATTTGAAACCCGGGATTTTTCTTTTCCCCGTCAGCTTCTTCACCAGGCTTAAGGTTGGCATTAAGCTTCAGCACGTCTTTGGTACGGCGCTTCATGAAGGCTTTAAGGACGACTTGTAGTCGTTCAATTGCGAGTCCACCGCGCCCGTTCGCTAATGGCCGTGTAATTTGGTCCTTCCAATTAGCCAAATCGTTGTATGGCTTGATCCGAAGGAACCTAATCAGACTCTGTAACTCATCGAGATTGTTCTGCATGGGCGTGCCTGAAAGGCACCAACGGTACTCAGCATCCAATGCATATGCTGCCTGTGTTGCCTTTGCGTTGCGGTTCTTGATGGTGTGGGCTTCATCGAGGATGATGCGGTACCAGTAGACGGAGAAAATGCCCGCCTTCTTATCGTTCTTGGCCACTGCGTTGTGCTCAGAAGTCAGGGTACCATATGTAGTAATAACAACATCATAGTCGTCCAAACGGTCAGTTGCTTTAGCCCTTGCATTGCCGTGGTATACAAGGACTCGGAGCCTGTGGGAAGGTTCAACCTTGGTTTTGATCTCGGATTCCCACTGTTTGATCAATGCAAGAGGTGCGACGACCAGAGTGGATTTGCTCAAGCCTTTCGGGAGATTTCTCGACTCGGCACTTTCTTCATCAGTATCTTCAGGTTTTTGGTCGTAATCGGACAGTGCTGGTTGTCGTCTCGACCCGTCTTTCGGCTTCTGATTTGTGAGCATTAGGGCGATGGCTTGGACTGTCTTTCCAAGACCCATATCGTCTGCTAGAATACCACCCTTCGGGAGCACGCCCTTCTCCTCCTTTCTGGGTTTCAGTGAGCCGATCTCTTTAGCGCACATCCAGTTTACTCCCTGCCGCTGGTGAGGGAGCAGTTGAACCCTCAGGCCCTCGACAATTCCATCATCGTCTTCGTCTTCACTGTCCTCCTCGGTGTCCGAACCAGCGTCGCTGCCGTCCTTCTCGTCCTCGACTTCCTGTTCTTCTGTTTCCTTGATGCTCTCCTTCGTAGTAGAATCGTCATCGTTTTCAGCTTGTTGACTCTCGTTGACACTCACTCCCTGCAGCTTAGTGGCTAGGTCATCCATATCCAAACTCTCTTCTTTGGCTTTCGGGCTCTCGCTGTTCTGTTTTTTCCCCTTGTTCTTCTTGTTCTTTTTCATCTTGCCTTTTGGCTTTGGTTGCTTTTCATCTTCGTCTTCAAATGCTCCTTCCAGCAGAGCTTTGATATTCTCATTAGCCTTCGCTGTATCAACCCAATCATTCGCCGTTGAGATTCCGAATCCTGGATGCCGGCTCGTCCGAGAAGTAGAAAAGCCACCTCCGGGCGTTGTTGTTGTTAGGTCGACAAAATTCTGCAGATTCTTAGCGGCAGTATTTTGTTTCAGCGGAGAAGCTTTATTGGCAAAGAAAGTCTTCGGGGCTCTAGGAGTGCCGAAAGTTATATTCTCGGGGCGGCGGATCTCAAAGACTTCATTATTGACAGGGCGAGACATCCGATCATTCTTGTAGGCGGAGGGACGGACAGGTTTGAAAGGGTCGAAGGGTTCGCGGTTCTTGGGAGTGGACGCGGCGTGGGGAGGAGGAAGATCTGGTCGGCTCGCATTCTGGTGGAGAGGGTTGTGTGGTCGTTGATAATTTTGTTGTGGTCTATGATGCTCTGGTCTAGGGCGGTTCTGCTTGGGAATGTTAAAAGGATTGCTTGAGCCGTGATTTTGAGGGTAGGACTGGCGGCCTAATGGTGAGGGGACCCCGAACTCAGGTTGGTGCGGCAGAGGACGGTTTGTCTGTTCCTTCGGTTTTACCGGGGTCGTGAGATCAATTGGGGCGTTGCTTTCTCGTGCCATCGTGTACAGCGGGCTGTGTACGTGTCTTACGAAACGCTATCTCCGTTGTTCGACCGAGATGAACGAGACCGACTGAGGCAATCCTGGTCGGGTTTTCACTAGTACCTGTTATTCGTTCTGGGGGTTTTCTTGCGATATCGAGGTGTGGATGTCGAGCTGTTTGTTTCATTCATCGTCAGTTGGTGATTTAGTAGACTAATTTGGCTGTTGATGATGCCTTACGACGGCGTCTTCAATTGGAAGCGTCAAAGTTGTTGCGGGCGAAACACACTAAACCTGCTTCTTCAGAAGGTTCTATGCGCAAAACCATCCATCCTCTTGTCGGTTTTGTGTGCAGATCCAGGGAGCCCAGTTGAGGTTGGGAATTTCGTGATTTGTGGGTGGAAACCTTAGCCGTCACATTTTCTTATCGAGTTATCGCTCGTTTGTTTTGGATTCTGCCCCAGCAACCGAAGGCGGGGTTGGGGGCTTGTCATCAACGATTGACATGGTCAATGCAGCGGTGGTTACGGAGTACGGAGGACTTCTACTAGTCCCTGATATTTTTATAGCCACTAACGATACTATAGCTCTGGAAATGTCTTAGAATCCCCGTGCTGGTTTCTCTTCTTGTGCTCAGTGCCTTATACATGTCCATAGCGGACAGTGTAAAGTGTAACCTGGTTTCACAGAGAGTGAATCGAGTCTTATCTAAATAGACTCGCTGACAGTAAGCCCGTCAGTGGGAAAGGAGCTGAAAGAGCCCACTTCACGGAGGTCATATTGAGGTCGATTAGAATTAGTGACTTAGTAAAATTGTAAGTAGAAGTATCTAGCCCGAAATGCACTCTTCAAAATACAGCAAATCAAAAGCATAATCCCACCCCGATACATACTATACACCACAGCCGCTTCGGTTGATTCCGACGCATCACAATTCTCCAATCATTGGGCATTTAGTGGCCGTGCTCCAGAGGGCTACAGCCAAGACCGAGAGTACCACCCTATTCTTTATTAGCCGCATGTCAGGCTTCACCGGTGAGGCATAAGGCTTACCAAGAGGTTGGCTTCTGTGCAGCACTGGGGCTCGGAAGTGCAAGTATCGTCGTAGGCATGGCCTGTCGACATTAGCAAATTGAAGGAGAGTAGGTAGCCACAACTACAGGAGACATACAGAGAAGACCAACGGAGCCAACGATCTCAGCTGCGTCGATACCCACAAGCTCGAGGATGGGGTCGACAAGGGGATCGAGAGGAGTAGTAAGGCTACCACAGCAAAGGAGAGGACCAATGCAATCGCTTTGCCGCTTCTCAGTGTTGGCAGCGGAGGGCAGAGCAGAGGCCAGAGCAGAACCGGCAACGGCGAGAACAGAGAGGGCAGTGGCGACCTTCATTTTGACGTCTGTTTGATAGAATAGGGAAATTTGAAAGAGCGATTGATCAACAAGGATGCAAAATAGGGACTTTGGTCTTTGCGATTGGAAGAATGCTGTTGGAATTGTACTCTTTCCGGGGGAGATGCGAAGCCCTATATATACTTTCGATTCTGACGGTATAAAGAACGACTGGGCTGAGCTCGGTAGGAAAGCTTATCGGATCATCGTGTGTCCTTCCTGAAGCAGATGTGTGCTTCTCATAATGTCATTATTCCAGAAACCCTATCTCTGGCTTCACATAAAGGGCTGGTCGGGTTCAGGTACGGATTCTGGTATACCGTTCAGGTCGAGATGTGAGAGGAGCCCGAGCCTAATTCGAATCAAGTTATGAGTTGCAGATCCATCTCCACATAGATAAGGCCATGTTCTGGTCTCTCATATGCCTTGGAGCCACTGGGAGTGCATGCTTCATGACGAAGTAGTAGCGAACTGGTCCAGGAACCCTTTGCCTTGCTGGCGCCACGAACCCGGCTCCATAGATCTTGGCGAGTGGCCGATCATTTCTTGCAACCTGCAGGAACAGCGCATGAACAGTGACGGTGGGGTAAGCCGATCTATCTACAGAATACTCGCGTTGAATTGTGTCCGGATATCGGCTTGCTGTGATTTGGTGGATAACTCGCTAGCAGGCCCAGGTAGCGGGATCAGAACAAGGTGCCGCAGGGTACGGAGCAATAGCCGATCCCAGAAGCGCTGCAGAGTGCTGACATCAAAGCTCGCTTAGTGGGCGTACAAAGAACAAATCCAGTTCTGTCGTCACTTGTCGCAAAGCTCGGGCGTAGGCTCCTCAAGCCTGAAAGCCGGAATCCTTATCGGTAAGACTGCTCCAGAGACGAGAAGATCTGATATCAAATAAGACCCATCAAATCAAGCTGAAAACTCCAGACTATGTCAACATTGTGGCCACTAATCAATTGTTAAAAATCACGGCTGATTTTGGAGGAGCTTTTGCAGCTCACTGGACGTCCGGAGTAGCGATGATCATACGAGCTAGTCCCCGGAGAAAAAGGAACGAACCATTAGTTCAATCCACTGCCACTGACATCTGAGCATCCATGCGGCAAATGCGGAGAATGCACCAAAGGGGGCAGATACAGATAACCTCGGCCTCGAAGCTCTGAGAAATAAAAACTGATAACTGATAAGCCGTCATGCTGAAGCATCCAACAGCAGTTGCTGCTGACCGACGATCTGGTTGACAGCTCACAAAACAATTTCTCGTTATCCGCGATTATGACCCGAGATCGTCGCCAAGGATGTGGTCTTATTGGGCTTTTAGAACTTTGTTCATGTGTTCCTTGCCCACATTGAGTACGGGGCATCTTGCACGCTGACAATATAGTAAGCGTTCATTGTGATTGACTTTCAACTTCATGGCTATTCGATCAATAGGAGTATTTCACAGGTTCCACTGAAAGATATGAGATCATTTACGTAAATGAAGCCATACTGTATGCTGGTTATCAGCAAGATTCAAGGCGGATTTAACCAAGGGTACAGAATCCGTCGGTTGACCGGATGGGTTCCAGGGACCGGCAACAACAGGCTCAAGGTTCGGACATGTCCTGAAAGTATGAGGCTGCCATAGCCGAGTGACGTTCGTATCAAGGTTTCGAGAGGTGAATTTTTTTCTCTGTGCAGTTAGAGTTGAATTGTCAACAGGGAGAGTGCGGAATGCAACGACTATAAACACGTACCGTTTTGGGTATACAGTGTTGATACCTGAGGCATAAGTGTGGCTAGACATGTGCTGCTCCATATGGCGGTGCCAAGCCCACCAGCCACAGTACCACTCGCGACACAAAAAATCGCCTTTCTCTGGGTTCCCAATATCCCGCCGCCTGCAAGCTTACCGTCCCCAGATCTCATAAGGCTACCTCGGTTTCTGAGGGGCTTATTTGTGACATTTAGGTCAACGTTGTTTTAATTTTCTTGTTGTTCTATTTTTTTGACATCATGGCCCCGATCTCCATCGCAGATATTGTTGCGGCCCTCCCCGCGGAGGACACCTGGGGTCCTGTCACCTCGGCGGACAACATGCTTGATGGCGTCCCCTACGCTCCTTTCTCCAAGGGTGACAAGCTAGGCCGCATGGCTGACTGGACTGCTGACTCCAAAGACCGTGACCGTGGCGGTCGTCAGGCATACAACCGCAACTACAGAGGTATGAAAATGACCAACCACTCATCGCTTATAGGACGGTTCTAACGAATATCGTCATCCAGACCAACAAGTATACGGAGCTGGCTCTTCTAGCCTCTTCGCCGTCCAAGTTGCCGAAGACGAATCTTCTTTCTCCGTGGTTGACAACACTCGCACTTCCGCTAAGCGCACCTTTGGCCGGGGCGGTGGCACCGTCTTCCGTGGCCGTGCCCAGCGCGGCGGCGCGGGCCAGAGAGGCGGCCGTGCTGGCTTCCAGCGTGTTGGTGCTGGTCGCGGCCAAGGTGGTGACCGCTACTACGACAACCGTGGCGCCCGCGGCAACCGGGGTCGTCGCTTCGGATGGAAAGACTACGATAAGCCGCAGAGGACCCGCGAGCCTTCAGTCAACATTCGCCCTGACTGGTCCATGCTGGAGGAGGTCGACTTCAACCGCTTGTCCAAGTTGAACCTACAGGCACCCGAGGGTGAGGATGTCGACACGTACGGTTTCCTCTACTACTACGACCGTTCTTACGACAAGGCCCCTGTCAAGAACGCCGAGCGCCGACTGCAGGCTCTCGACCGCGCTGCGTACAACGTCACCACGTCGCAGGATCCCGTTATCCAAGAACTGGCTGAGAAGAACCAAGCTACCATCTTCGCTACCTCCGATATCCTCTCCATGCTCATGTGTGCTCCTCGCAGCGTGTACTCGTGGGATATCGTCATCGTTCACCAGGGCAACAAGATCTACTTCGACAAGCGTGAGGGCGCTTCGTTGGATTTGGTGACTGTCAACGAGAATGCCGCCGATGCGCCCCTCGAGGTCGCCGAATCCTCCGGCAAGCAGGAGTCAATCAACACTCCCAGCGCTCTCGCTCTGGAGGCTACTTTCATCAACCACAATTTTGCTCTCCAGACTGTTGTGGAGGCTAACAACGCCAAGGTTGACTTCAACCACCCCAATCCCTTCTACAACGCCGAAGAGGAGACCGAGTCTCTTGCGTCTAAGGGTTATAAGTACCGCCGCTTCGACCTCTCTCTGGAGAGCGATGAGGAGCCTCTTAACATGATCGTCCGTACTGAGGTTGACGCCCTGGTCAAGAACCCCGTTAACGGCGAGGATCAGCAATTGGTCGTCAAGGCTCTTAACGAGTTCGACAGCAAGGCCCAGGGCTCTGGTGGCTCCCTGGACTGGCGCAGCAAGCTGTACTCTCAGCGCGGTGCGGTCGTCGCTACAGAGATGAAGAACAACAGCTGCAAGCTTGCCCGCTGGACAACGCAAGCCATTCTCGCAAAGGCTGACGGCATGAAGCTTGGTTTCGTGTCTCGTGCCAACCCCCGTTCGGCCGCCGCTCACGTCATCCTGGGTGTTGCGGGATACAAGCCCCGCGAATTCGCTGCTCAGATGAACCTCAACCTTGGCAACGGATGGGGTATCGTGCGCACGATCGTCGATCGCATCCGTGCCCTTGATGCGGACGAGGAGGAGGACAAGGTCACCAAGTACATCTTGGTTAAGGACCCCAACCGTCCTGTCCTCCGTCTGTACAGTGTTCCCGCCCACGCGTTCGAGGAAGACGATGAGGCTGCTGAGGAAGAGCAGGAAGCCAAGGGTGAAGATGAGGAGGAGGCATGAAGTAATGAATGCGTTCTTTTGCAGAGATTTGAGATATCATATGTTTAAGTGCCTTTCATGTGCATATTCAAAAGTACTAGATCACGAGTCCTATTTGCAAGATTTTGGGTCGAGCATCATTTTACTACTACGTATGTTCCGCATTTTCAGCATCAGATTTAGATTTGGACCGTACCGTAATGCAGCTCTGAATATTTGATACGACTAGACAGTCGGGTCTTAGCCCAATCTATTCTCTCTCCCCTCCCCAGTTCTCATTTGACAGTCCTCGTTAGACTACCGACCAATTGGTTTTAATATCCTTGTCAAGAAGCCAAGACCATGATTCAAGTCAAACGCGTTTTCGCTCCCAGTCAACCCCAGATACAATGTCCTTGATCCTAAAACAAGGTCTCGCGCAAAGCATCAACGACGAAGGTTATCGCTCCAGACTGGAGACGCCACGCATCAACTTTGGGCTTCAATAATGATATAGGAGGTTAGTCACAGACGCGTTCTAAAGTGTTCTGCCGATTCCCGTCATTTACAGTGCCATGCTTGTGTGGCATGGCTGACACACTCCAGACCACATTCAGATACACTTCCCCGCCACACTCCGTTGCAATAAGGATTATTACATTCCGCCGCATCTCGCTTCTCTTACTGCTTTAAGTTTTCCTGGTTATCCTGCTGCCTGCCCTGGAGGATTACTAGAATCTAGCTCTGCGGAGACTGGAGCGGGTTTCGAGCTCGGGTCAGGAGTCGCAACGACCCCACAATGAAAACTGTGACTTTGCACGAAGGGGACACGGCTGTTGACCTTAAAAATGGCCGGGTGGATACTGGGAAGTCAACGCTAGAGAGGGCTCGAATTAGCCGGATGAGAAGTTGAGGACCTTTCGTCCCAAATACAGGACATTGCAGCCTGCTACTTCAGCTTCGGCAATCGGGACCCATGAGCCATCTCGATAAAACACGGTCTGCATAGGGCTATTACCTCGCAAATTGGAAAACTGAGTGCCGAACCCAGAAGGCGATACTGCCTATTTTGGTATTTTCTTGACTGAATCTGGAGTGCCCGGTTTCACCTTCGGACGTTTCAAGAACCAGATATACTTTGCTTAGAATTCACCGAGGTACGAGCTCAAGGGTCTAGGACTGCGAAAATCCAAAGTCAGGGTCTAGTAACTACATACCAATCTATATCAAACACCGATGGGGCTTGCTACCGGCAATTAGCCGTATCAACTGGCAAAATGAGATCGTATCCGATCTCTCGATCTTCTCCTCGTTCCGGCAATTGATACCTCGAATCACGGATTAATGGCAGGCTGCCATGGTTTTATGCTCACTATTTGAGTATGAAAGCCGAGATGGACGGTTCTATCAACTGCCGAACCTGCGTTTGGCTTTGTTTTGGTGGTCTAACTGAGCCCATCGCAGCATTGCCAATTTTTGGAGTCTTTAGTGGCCCCCAGCAGCGTTCACGCACCAACTCCTGGTTCGAAAGCATTCCGGCCCCCTAATAAAGCCACGCTGGAGGGATCGGCAGTTGACTGGTGCCCAGTTCCACCACTACTTTAGCCTTTATCTGCTTAAACTTCGGGATTCCAGCGCCCTCGCCCCAACTGCACACACCAAGTGTTTCAGATCGGGGCACCACGACGGTGTGAGAGATCAGTCACAGAACGATTGATGTTCATTTCCCAGCCCTGCCAATGCTGTACGGCACTGGTCAATTCGGGCCTACTTCTACCGCTACCGAGGCCCGGCATATGTAGTAGTCACTCAACTCTCAGGATGCTGTTTTGTAATATGCGGGGCGCTGGTTTATACTTGATTTATACTAGGACGGTCGGACGAACTACCCCCTCTTGACCATACCCCCGTGGCTGCAAGGGCCGAGGGAACATGTTTGACCCTGATTCAAGGCACGGGAAAGGTACATCTTAGGGTTCGGTAGGCCAATAGCCACACGGGTTCCGTCACCGAGTCACAGGTGCAGGTACGGGAGCAAGAGTATATAAACCATGCCATCGTTTGAAAGGGAATCATCCAGCTCATCAAGTCTAGCAGGCCTAGCCAAGGTTCCTCCTCACTTTCTCTCGTTCACTTTCTCCGTGTCACTCTTTACAGTCACTCTGCAAAATGCACTTTAAATTCCTGTCCCTTGTTGCTCTCGCCGGCCTGTCCGTTGCCAGTCCTTTGAATCTTGACGAGCGCCAGCGTACGTCTCTGCCTAGTTAAATGCCTACCACGTCAGCTAACCAGACGCAGTCGGTAGCTCGAGCGGCAATGATCTCCGCGACGGCGACTGCAAGCCCGTCACCTTTATTTTCGCCCGCGCCTCCACTGAGCCCGGCCTTCTGGGCATGTCGACTGGTCCTGCCGTTTGCAATGACCTCAAGGCCGATGCCTCTCTCGGAGGCGTAGCTTGTCAGGGTGTTGGGCCGAAGTACACCGCGGGGCTGGCCGAGAATGCTTTGCCTCAGGGAACCTCTAGCGCGGCCATCAACGAGGCCAAGGAGCTCTTCGAACTGGCTGCCTCCAAGTGCCCTGACACAAAGATTGTAGCTGGTGGATACAGGTACGTCCTATCGCTCTGCTCATTCACTCGCATTCCCTAATGTATGGTTATGACAGTCAAGGAACGGCCGTCATGCACGGGGCGATTCCCGACCTCTCCGACGAGATCAAGGACAAGATCGCGGGTGTCGTGCTCTTCGGCGACACCCGCAACAAGCAGGACGGCGGGCAGATCAAGAATTTCCCCAAAGACAAGATCAAGATCTACTGCGCTACCGGTGACCTGGTCTGCGATGGTACGTTGGTCGTTACCGCCGCGCATTTCACCTACGTCGCAAACACCGGTGAAGCTTCCAAGTGGCTTGAGCAGCAACTCGCTTCCATGCCCGCCTCCACCTCCACCTCTAGCAGCTCTAGCAGCTCTTCATCTGCCTCTGCTAGCCAAGCCAGCCAGTCTAGTGGTCTCTCTAGTTGGTTCTCTGGCCTTGGTAACTGAGTGTGCTGTCATGGTCGTGTACGGTGCTGCGGATGGTCCGAGCCGCATTTGTTTATAACCAGGGGCCCGGTACAGTGAGTGGTGCCTAGTAGTACACGATATTAGACGAGGACTCTTTTTATGTCACCCGTCTGAGGAACAAGTTATAGTAGGCTATTCTTTCTAGACCTTTTTAGCGACTCAACTCCGAAATATATATTCTAAAGTGCTCTACGAGACGGTTATCCGCCCACCCACGTACTTTCATGCCTCCACCACAGATGACCGAAAGATTTGCCGGATACATTAAGATGTCTTATTACTGATAAGTTATGCCCTGTTTTCCAACCATCGGCTCAGAAAGCTAAACAAAGCGAGACAGAACTCGGGGCTTTTGCTAGCCAACATTTCTTTGGCTTATATATCAAAACGCGCCAATGTAAACAAATCAGTCCGGCAAGGTGGCCGAGTGGTCTAAGGCGCACGGTTCAGGTTTACCTGATCCTTCAGACTTCCGTCTAAGCTTCCGTGTATCGAAAGGTGCGTGGGTTCGAATCCCACCCTTGTCAATGTTTTTGGATGATTTTGGATACTTTCTTTTGTCCTATTATAGGAGACTTTGCGGATATCAGTTAAAGACAAAAGATTACATAATATCAATTGGCAAGGTGGCCGAGTGGTCTAAGGCGCACGGTTCAGGCTTTACCTGATCCTTCAGACTTCCGTCTAAGTTTCCGTGTATCGAAAGGTGCGTGGGTTCGAATCCCACCCTTGTCATTTCTATTATTTTTAGAACTATCTTTTCTTTTTATCATCTCTTACAGCGTACTATACATATGTGCATTCCAGAGATGCCGACAGGCGGCATGCGTTAAGCCTATCAGACATAAGGGTGGTGGCTGCCGGTGCCCAATAACAAGCATCTATGTTAAAAACTCTCCTCATTCTATTTGCTCTCAGTTACTCCGCGCTCAAGATCCAACTTCAACCCCACAATTCAACAAAGTGTATGACACGCCCGCCACCGAACCGAATTGTGTCTTACACCAATCAGTTCAGACAACCGCAATCAACAAGACAGAGATAAGCTTGTTTCCAATTCCAAGCACAACTGTCACTGCTATGCTACCCAACAACCCAGGTTTAAACCTGCCAACGGCGTCAGACGCCAACAGAGACAAGGACAAGGACAAGCACAAAGCTGCGGACAAAGACAAGCTCTCCAAGCCTCGACCTGTAACGTCCTGCTCTGCATGTCGCATTCGGAAAGTAAAGGTATTCCACCCCGCCTTCTCTTGACTCTTCCTTAACATACACCAATCTTTACATCTGGAGTACAAGCTCTGATCAAAATCCACTACTTAACATGAAACGGCTCTATAATATAATTTGATGGATGCTGTTCCAGTGCGCCGATAGTTAACTAGTGGCAGTGCAACCGCGCTTCTCCCTGCAGCGCCTGCATCAGCCGCAAAACCCCCTCCGAGTGTACATACGCCAGCACAGTTGAAGACCGTGAGGCGATCGCAGCCGCGGAGACGATAGCTGAGCTCCGCGGGATAAGGAGCGAGCTGCAAGAGAAGCTGGCGAAGGCTACGGCCGGAAAGGTCCTTGACGGGGGCGGGGAGGATGACGAGGAGGCAGAAGCACTCGAGGCCGTTTATGCGGTTTTGAAAGGGGGTTCGGTTGATCTGATTAGTGAGGTCGTTGAGAGAATCAGAGCAGGTGAGGAGGTGGGTGGTGTTTTGGCGGGGTTAGGTGTCAGGTAGGCGGTTCGAACGGGTTGGGCTAGATGGTGCTGGTGATGATGGATGGATGCATTGAAGGGTTGAATGTTACTGATTTAGATGATGGGTGACATGGTATTATAGGAATGAACCGCCCTTGCTATGAAGACCTGGTATAGCGCTTAACCCAAATAAAAAAAAAAAAAAAAAAAAAAGAAACTATATATAGCGACCGAAGGGTGAAAGTAGAAAGGAAACAACCGCTCGAGCAGAATGATATATATACAGTTTCTGCGGATGGCTAGGCATCGGCAGTAAAGTAAATGGGAAAAAAGGGCATCAGAAAGCTCAGAAAAGAAGCGAGCTGTCAGGTCATGAATACATCGTCTCATCAGCATGCCGAGAGAACGCAACGCCGACGGGGCCGGAACCCTCCACTTTTGACCCCAGGACGCTGCTAAAGCAGTCCATGAGTTCAAAGTCCTCCAGGACCGCCCCGAATCCGTAGCAGCGCACCTTGTTCTCAAGCGTGTCCATGATCAGTTTAACGTCGTCCCGCGTCAACTTCGTATACATCTCATGGTTCTTTAGAGCCTGGAGTGCCATTATCGGGGTAACCTGTCCCTCAGTGACTAGTTGTCGGCTAAGATTGAGTAGCGTTGTGAGGTTAGCATGCGGCAGGTCGTAGGTCTTGTGCGGATATGTTTGCTCGCTCGTAGTATTGGCGATGTAGCTTGGCGGTGGGCAGGTGGCCATCAGCGCATGCCCTGAAAATGGCATGTCCTCGTCATCGGCTTCAGTAATGGATCGTCGGCAGAGGTAGTCAGTATGATCTCGACAGGGTGATTCCAGCCTGTTAGAGTCAGAAAGACCTTGTAAGAATAAAACGTAAAACATACGCTAGAATGAAGTCAATCTGAAGCTGGGGATTGTCTTCAAATATCCCCGCTCCTTGAATCGGCGGGCGACGGTCTATGGCGGCAAGTGCATCACACGGGATCGTAGCAATACCCTGATTGTTCGGCCCGACGTCCGGAACTGACGAGAAGTCAAACTTTTCCACTCCATTAACTTTCGGGCTCATTCCTGATGACACTGTCGTTGGCGGCGTGCTGTAAGTATGCGCCGTAAACGAAGCGACGCCCGTCTGCGATCCAACGCTCCCGGCTCCAACGGGACTGGAGTGGAATCCAGATCCCATCTGTCGCTCGGCTCTGCGGCGTTCCAATTCAGCATCGTAATTGATACTGTGGGCCACTAGAATCTCTTTCAACATGTTGTTTTCCTCCGATATGGAGTTGACCATTTCACGATGTTGGTGAACAGCAAGGTTCGCAGCAGATATCTCCTGAGTGTACGCTTCCCGCAACCGCGCAACTTCGCTCTCCAAAGCTCTGATGTATTGCTCCTTCCGCTCACGATGTGTCCTAGAGGAATAAGCATAATCCTAGAGGTTGATGGTGGAGTTCCTACCTCTGCGCCTGACGGTTCAACTCTTGTCGCCGCGTAAGAGCTGGCTTGCTATCGGGTTTTGGTCCTCTTCGTTTGGCAGGTTGCCCGTCTAAGACGTGTTAACCAGGAGGTCCAGTCTAGGAGCGACGAGAACAAACCTCGAGTAGTCTTCTTAGCCTGTCCCCCAGCGCCAAAGAACTTGAAGAAGTCCGTACTGATTGAACCCCTCATACCGGGCGTATCTTGGCCTGCTGCAGGTATCGAGTCAGCGACTGTGCGACAATCGTTCAACGCCGTGGAAAGGTAGAGTAAGACGAGCCCCACGTCACGCAGGGTGCCAGCATCAGGACAAAGAGAAACCCCGGTATGGACACTAAAAGAATTGCTCACATTCCAGGGTGCATCCACAAGAGGTACAGAGTGTAGGAGCGACGGGTGTCGTTTAATGCTTACCAGGTGAAGCACTCTGCGCTAAGCTTTGCCGATTCAAGGAGTCCATCGCGTTCAGATCCAAGGGTATTGGCCTACTACTGATCGAAGTCATGGTGGTCGAGTTGTGAATAGCGGAGAAATGCGAGGAGGTTGAAATGCGACCGGTGGGCGGCGTGAAGCGAGGAAAGGGTCGACGTCAAAAAAAAACCCGGGGTAAGACGCAAATGAAGATTCTTCGGGCTGATGCGATGTTCTATGTACAGATCAGAAATAGTGTCAGCCTCGAACGAAGTCGATTTGAAACGAGTGGGCTCCGCTGTGCAAAGCGCCCGGCCGTTGGAAATGATGGGTATACGCACCCAATAAGCCTGACGACGGACCTTCCTTCCCTCACAGCCACAGATAGACCAGGTCGAAAAGCTGCGATGCAGTCGTTTAAGACTTGCTACGGATGCAACGAGCGAAACGTCAACCAGTCAGCGAAGTCGAGTCCAATATTAATAGTAATCCAGATCGGATCCAGTTGTAGGCAAGGCCGGCGTTATAGGTAAAGTGGGAGGGTCAGCCTTGACTGCAGTGCTTGTCCTCACTACCCCGAACGACCCCCCAAAAGCACTGGTTAGTGGCTCGGTGCCGTTATTCAGGGCCCAGTCGACTGGCGTCGATAAACCGATACAATCATACGAGTCTCGATGGCTTAGCTAGCGACAGTTCCGGCAAATCGGCCCAGGCACACAGTCGATTGAAACGCGAGGCTTGGTGGCTTGAAATCCACTTTCCGCTTATGAATCGGTCGTAAGAGGCGCTGACAGGGAAGAGAAGATGAGAAAGGGAAGAATGAAGTACTTTGAATAGAGAGGTGTTGATGAACGGGACAAGAAGCGTAGATGAAGCAGTAGCAGGAGGATCACGGATCAAGAGTTCTCAACTGCTGGGTCCAGATCGCCCCGTGGAGAAGAATTAATCTCGATGGCCTTACGAGTCAGGGCCTCACGGCTCCCGACTGGCGTACTCTTAAAAGGACCTGATTTCTCTGATTCTCGCCTCGATTACAGCATTGGCTCCTTTCTTTGCCCGAGGTCCTTTGTAAACAGGACACAGCACTTAACTGGCACTATACTCCGCACCGAGTGACGATTATTGGCTTTAGCGGACAGGGCCCCGTAGGCTATTCCGAGTCTTCTTTGCCGTTTACAGCGTACTCCGTAGGGGGGCCGACGACGGTGCTTGCTTCTGCTCCACCGAGCGATCTCTTGTCTTTGAGACCCAGTCACGGGCCGGCATCAGCGGCAGTCATCCTACAGGAAGAGGAAGAGAAAGAGGATGAAGTGGAAGAAGGCGCATTTCCCAGATACACATTCAGATACACATTCGACATCTCATACGCAGGAACGAATTCTGCACCTAAGACCAAATCCCGGATTTCGTGCTGGCGCCTCACTAGGAGCGGCAAGCAATATTTCGATCGGTCATCCAGATCCTGGCTTGTCGATGGCCTTTGCAGATCCTTCGACTCCTCTAGCCTCGACTCTAGCCTCTTTGGAGAAGAGGTGTCCACAAGACCGCCACCATCGTTCCCTTTCCCACCGGTTGACCGAGGACCAGGAAACCCCGTAATACCCAAGCCTTGGAGCGGAAGCTAGCCATCAGTAATGATAATAATAATGATTTTATTTTTTTGGTTTTGTTTTATTTGTTTTATTTTATTTTATTTTTATTATTTTATTTTTTTATTATTATTTTTTTATAAGGCTGCTTAGTATGATATCATGCATCCGTAGTGGCCTTCCTATTGTGGTTCCAATGGCCGAGGTCCAGCAGAATTATCCTCATTCCCAGTTCATAAAGGAATGGCATAGATACGGAAAGCCGCAGCTGGGGGTGTTCGGCACAATGTTCAGGAGCCAGGGAGTCTAGAGACGCTCGAGCAGACGCTCGAGAGCCGTCTTATCAGGAGACCGCCAGCAAGACGCCACTGGAGTCCAGCAAAGACTAGCACCGGTTTTTCATTAACTCAGGTAGGGAAATGCCAGTTGACTCGCGGACCAGGTGGAGTCCGACATCAGACATAGTGTCTATGCCTATATGTTGCTAATATCCGTAGTTCTTGGTGTTGCAACAGTCGGTACCGCACCGGAATGTCATGACTCGCGACGTAAACTTTGCAGGTCTTGTCGTATCTGAACTATTGATGGTTCCTGGTTCCGTAGCCAGGGCACCAATCAAGCCATGAGGTCGCGAGTTCGTGACATGGGAGGCTTGAGAGTAGATCAAGGGCCGACGCCTTAGCGGAAGATCGCCGCAACTGGCAGGAAAACAATTCCAAATCACCGCGAGATTGTGAACCGATCTTCGTTTGCGATAGTTGAGCCAAAGCGTGGACTATCATCGCGTTTCCCATTGCGCCGGGAGGAGCCGAGCCCTGCATGCGAGATAATCATGATGTGACGATTCAGACCCTGGCAATAGTAGTGAGGCGATCTATTGTTATGGGCCCCGTAAGCGTTGAATCAGTTGGTTTGTAAATTCATGCGTTTGTCGGGATGATGGACTCGATGGATCGTTGAACTGTTGCCGGCGCTTTGGCCTCAGGCGACAAGGCACAAAATCACACCCCGCCCAAGTCCTTCAGTATTGGTCATTATCGAGGTCCCGTACCCCAGTCGTTCTTTTCCTCATCAACGCTTGATTCGACACTTATACAGGATATATAATATGACCAGCCACTAAAATGCAAGGCGCATGGACAGATCAGAAATCCTCGTCCACATCTCGGCGCCAAGTAGCGCTGTCGACGATGCCCGCTACCGCGCCCAGGTCGAGGCTATTCTGAATTTCCAGAGCCACTCTCGTGAGACTATCACCCTCACATCGCCAATTTCAGAGGAAGCAGATCCAAGGACAGTCCACGACCCGTCGCTTCTAGATCAAGCCGCCCAACAGAATGGGTCCCAGGATGATCGATCCTCGCTGGAGACGCCCGTCAGCGTCATCCCGGACTCGCAGCCGGAACTTCAACAATCAGGCGCTCAGTGTGAGAGTCTGACTCTGCTTCCTGTCGCAGAAACAAGCCTCTCTTCTTGTATTCCTTCAAAACGCCGTCGAGTGGACTCGCCGCCGCCAGTCGAGAATTCCCCGCATGAAAATGTTCAGGGACTGCGCGATATTCCGGCAGGGGGTCGTAATATCAATCTGGAACATGCCAGTCCAACCAGCACCACCAACACCCTCACTACTCCGGGAAAAGGACAAGAAAAACAGGATGATGAAAACCGCATCCAGCCACGTTCGGCCGAGCCAGTCGCTGGGCTAGAACTAGGGCTAGAACCAGGCTTAGAAACAGAAGCAGAAGCATCATCTCCGCCAAATGGCCGCAAAAAAGGCTATTCTCCAATCCTTCCCTCCCTTCCCCTAGAAATCAGACCACCCCCACCCCCAATCTCCTCATCCCCCTTCACAACCCACATCACCCCAACCCTAGAGATGTTGAGCAACCGCCTCAAGTCCCCCCGGACATACAACCCTGTCTTCCAAACTCGGGACCTCGACATCCTCGAACGCGGATACTGGTATCTCCGCCTGACTATAGTCCCGAGAGCCGAACCTGAGTTCGAGAACCAGAACCAGACGGCCGCAAGAACCAATAGCAAGGCGCTATGCTGGGACAAGCCCCTCTTCACCAGATTCTGGACTTTCCTGTCTGACTTCATCGGCAAAGAGGGTCGAGCTGGATGGGGTGTCTGGTGTATCCTCGAGGAATGGGAGCGGGTTTGGGATCGTGATGCGAGTGGGGAAGATACAACATCCGCAGAACCCATTGTCGCCCAGTCCGTATCTTTAAAAGTCTACGCCTGGGGCGAGATCGCGACCCATATATACCTCCTCCTGTTCCTGGCTAGCGAGCGGCGGGTTCGCAAATCGGGTGCACAGTGGCGCGATGGGCGCGATGAGGTAGTTATTCAGATGCCCGAGTCTGGGATGGGCATGTAGCTGTTTTATTAGCTAGACTATAGTATAAGCCAGACTTAAAGCATATCTACCTTACAAACGCTATACAAGTTTCTCTTGAGAAGCTACAAAATAAATCCCGGAAATCCATGTAGTAAGCCAATCCCACACTGTACCTACCGTACTGTACCTATTTAAAAAAAGTAAAAAACAAGCCTATGCTATGGTACATTCAAATCCCAGTTCAGACAGGACAACCATAGAAAAACGGAAGTTCTGAGAAGGTATATGGTTACAACAGGCGGGGAAGAGCTGCTTGCTTGACAGTGCAAAAATGAGATTGGGTTTCACAGGTGTAGTGGTTTGATACAGGAGAGGATAAGAAAAGTAAAAACAGGCAAAAATTTAAGTGCTGCTCTTTTATGCGCTTCGGAAGAAGATAACCAGTGCAGATCGGACTGAGCAAGAGAAAGAAGGTGAGAGATAATTGCTGAACCCAGAATGCAAATAAGAGCGATTAGCGAGGAGAAAAATATGCCCGTTGACGCCGAAGGAAATATCGAGGTACTACGCCTTGAAATTCGATTCAAGTATCAGTAGTTCAACTCGCCGCTCCCAGCACCACCGACAGCGTCAAGATCCTCATAGCTTTTCAGGCTACGACCCTGAACAGCTTCACGCGGCCCCATGGCTTGCTGAGAAGGGCCGGAGCCAATCGCGTCAGGGAAACCTCCCGCACCAGCAAAAGCCGCGGCCGGATGACCGGGTGGAATGTAGGGAGCACCAGCAGCGGCGGGGAGACGGCCACCGGATCCCATGTTAAGCATGCCACGGCCCGGGCTCATGCGGCCGAAGCCCTGGGTCCCGTGCCGATTGCCACGGCGATCGTAAGGTCCGGAACGATTGTTGTTGTAGCGGTTTCCGCCACGGCGCATGACACCAGGTTGGTGCAATTCGCCGCCGGCCATGCCATTCGCAGCCCAAGACGCTTGGTTGCTCACGAAACCGGGCAGTCCTCCCGGTACGCCCTGTAGGCCAGCTGCGACTGCTCCATTAGCGAGGTAGGGGGGCATTGCCGCCAGACTGAAACCACGAGGTGTGCCAGTCTGGTTCTGACCGGAGCTGAGAGGGAAGTGGCCGTTGCTATTGGCGTCGGATCGCGAAGGCGCAATGCGAGCAGGGTCAAGCACATATGCGTTCACGAGGGCGAGCTGTAGTGGGTGAATTAGCATACATTGTCACCGTGCAGAGCAATCTCAGCTTACATCATTTTTGATACGTTCATACCACTCCGAGTGTCTCTTCTCAACATGTTTACGCCAGAAATGTTCTGCCTTGAACAATTTCGTGCATTCTGGCACCTTGCACCGGAACTTTGACTCATCCTCCTGCTTGACATGTTTGGCCAGTTCCTCTTCCAAGGCTTCGTCAACGGGCTTGCCACCGAGTTTGACAATGTCCACATTCTCTGGTTCGAGAATCTGAAGAATCTTGTCCTCGAATGTCTTTACCCAGTTAAATGCACGCTGCAGTTGCTGTTCCGATTTCGAACTGTATCTCTGGGAGCGTCTCTCCTTCTCACTAAGGGGTGCTTGCTCCTCGCCTTCCTCGCTGGGGTCTTTCCTCTTGACGGGGAAAGGTTGCCCGAGGGCACTGGCTTTGGCGACGGCTTTGGCCTGGGTGGTAAGACCACTTCGCGGCCGACGGAGATGTCCACCGGGACACTTGCGCGTTAGCTCGTGGAGCGAGTCGGACTCGAAAACGCAGAAGAAGCAGAAGTTATACACTCGACGAAGGTATTCTACCATCAGATCCAATTTCTTCTTCTTCGCCAGGAGCTCCTCATCATCGACCTCATCGTCTGCCCAATCTTCCTGCTCTTCCCCTTCTTCAGCCTCACCCTCATCAACATCGTCGGCGTCGAAGTTGGATTTCCTTCTCTTAACACTAACGGGTCCAGTAACCGGTGGTTGCAACCAGCCCTTTCCGCGAAGCTCTTCAACACGTTCTTCGACCTTGGCGTAACCATCAGCGCCGTGTCCCATTTCAGAGTCAAGCTTCCCGACTAATCTCCTAGCCAACTCCAGATCGCGCTCAATCCGGTCAGGTGAAGAGAAAAGATCCCATAGGGCTTTCTTTCGAAGTTGAGCTGGCGGCGCGTGAACACCAACATGGCATACAAAATCTCCATGAACTGGGTCATGAATTGTCTTGTCGTTAGTCGCCTCAAGTGCCTTTTCAGCAACGGTGGCAGCTCCCGATCCATTGGCAACATTGTCCTGGTCCATCTCGCCCTCTTCTTCGCGTCCATCACCTCTTTCGACAACCGCAACCTCGGGGGCGGGATGTAGCATAATCCATCCCATCCTATGGTACTTCTTTGACGGGTTTGGATCACTTAAACTGAGCCATCTAAAGCCTCCATCCTGTTCTCCGAGATGTTCCTTGCAGAACTCCTCGATCTTCTGACGGCTGACGTTTGGTGCCAGCGTCTTGATGAGCAAGGCGGGTTGTGATAAAGCTTCGTCGCGCAGATCTCCGCCTCTGGCAGGAAGCAAGTCTAGAACACCTAGGGTCTCCCCAACAGCTGTCGTCTCGCCTTCCTCCTTCTCAATCACGCCGCCCGCGCCGTCACTTTCGCTTTTGTAGATGCCCTCCAGAGTAAATTCGTCAAACAGACCCCCATCGAGATCCCGCTCCCACTGCTGATAAGCGCCCACTCTGAATTCCATCAGGTTTCGACGAAGAGGGTCCCGTATTTCCGGAATGTAGCGCTCTTTGAACCATTCATCGTTCTTATGTTGCTGAACGAATGCTCTGGCCATTTTGACCTGAAGATCCACCTTGTAGGTATCGTAAGCCGCCTGTATCTGGGCTCTTTCCCTGTCACGGTCTTCCCGTGCCTCACGTTCTCCCTTCACACGGTCGGATGGCCGGCGTCCCCCGTGCTTTGCACGCTCCTTTTCCTCTTTGATAGATTGCTCAGCTCGCCACCATTCAGCAAACCAATTGAAGCCCACTTGAAAATCAAGATTCAAAGGATTCGGCAGGGGGTTGGAGGGGATCGACCGCTTGCCAGCGTCTTGTCCGGGAACGTAACGGTCAATGTTCGCAGCCATCGGAGAAGGAGGGCGACGGCGATCTTCACGGTCTCGTCCGGTATGTTCGCGCGAAGCAGAGTAGAAATCGTCCCGAGAAGCTCTGCGATCTGAAGGTTCGTATCGATCGATCATTACAGGAGAGCGCGAACGCCCGCGTCCACGCCGCCGATCTTGGGATACTATATCGAAGATTAGTTAAAGACTGAAGAGACGAAAGTGCCGCGAGAGTAACCGACCAGGCGATCTGCGTCTGTACGAATCCATCGAAGCCCGACTCATATAAGAATCTCCTCCGTCGCGGCCCCTGGGCGAGGATCCGTAAGTATCATACGAATCCATTGGTAGCGAAATTTCGTGAAGCTGGACTCCAAGCGCGATTTATGGACCACAGCAAGGCTCCAAAACGCGTGTGTTATGCGAAAGGTTGACAGAAAGGCACCCGTCGCAGCAAGGAAGAAAGGAGTGCTGTTGTCTTTCCGGTGGAGGACGTGGAGTAAGCTAGAACCTGGTACCATCAACATTAGACGATGTCCTTCAGATATTTGTTTGATGGACTGTGTTCATCTGATGCGCTGACTAGCATTAAAGACGGAGAGATGTGAAAGTGGAAGGAAAGCCGACCGCGAAGCGGTAAATGGATAATTCATGAAGCCACCCATGGCGGGAGCGAAAAGAAAGAGATGAGTGAATGAGAAACATGAGCTCGCAAAGAGCATAAAAAAGCGCAAATGGTGAAGACCATGTGACAAGAATTCGGACGGTCTCGAGGTCCACGGATGGCGCGACGATTCACTGTCGACTCCAGGGTAACGGAAGACGAACGAATTGTGAGGAACAGCGCTAGGGAGAGATATTAAAGAGTATAGAGGGTTCAATATGGATAAAGGGCTGGAGCAGAATTGGTTGAGAGCGTACGGCAGGGAAGGGGAACAGAAAGACAAGGGCGGGTAGCGGATGACTGATGAACGCAATGAAGATGTGAGAAAAGGCAGGCAACCTACAAGAGGCCTTGAAGTGAAGTATGGCGGTATCTAATCCCCCTCTAGGAACGTCCAGCCCGACGACGTCAAGTGGAGTGATAACGTTGGGACAGCGAGAGGGAGATCAAAGAGACAAGAGAGCAAGAGAGAGATCTCATTTGGAGTTGGAGGTTCCAGAGCCGGAGCTGAAGGGAGACCTAGTCCGAATTGGGGATA
Source organism: Aspergillus quadrilineatus (assembly GCA_013305525.1). Taxonomy (NCBI): domain Eukaryota; kingdom Fungi; phylum Ascomycota; class Eurotiomycetes; order Eurotiales; family Aspergillaceae; genus Aspergillus; species Aspergillus quadrilineatus. Next base: position 96,898 of record JAAXYA010000058.1, on the reverse strand, counting down.
GCCCATATTGACCCCAGCTGATTATGTGATAGCTTAGCAGTCACGGGACACCAGGGCAGCCATTGTTTACTGTGCAGGCATATTTCGAGTAACTTCAGGTAAGTTTAGGCTGCCCAGGTGGACATTTATTTCGGGTCAATCAACTATGGGAGTACGAAGTGTCAGTATGCTACTATAGACACATTTACGTACACGGAGGGCTACCACTTACATTCACGATCGCGACATTCAAGCGCAAATATATCTTTAATCCGTTCGATTTGTTAAAAGTGTTCATTCATCTTCATATATAGCCAACTACTAGAGATGAGATCTGACTTAAGTATACTTCAAGCACACTGGAAAGTATATTGTGACATCCTTTTAACCTCCTGCAGGAACGTACTATTAAAGGGGAATCACAAAACAACAGATGAAAATCTGGACGCCATATCACCGCAGACAGAATCAATCCAAGCACAGAGGTTCTAACATATCTGCTTTGCCAATGTCTTGTCGACAATTCCAACTGTTTGTGGTGAAAAAAAAATCAAGCATGAGGATGAGCTCATTGTTAAGAGAAATAGAACCACTGGACCCAGTTGTCGAAACCCCATCTTAGCACAAAACGCCGCATATACCAAGAAGCACTCGAGTGTATATTGTGTTTCGTGCAGCGGAAAACCTAGGGCATGAGCCGGTGAAGCGTGAAGTAACCAGATCTAGCCCGCTACATCTGCCACCACGCCGAGACTCCAAGATTTTACCCGCAAAGGAACCTCTCTCTATATCCGTCCAGAGAAGCCATAAAGGACGACGCGAGAGAGAAGAAAGGAAAGCAAACAGGGTATGTATAACTAAAAGGATAAAAGGCGATTATAGGGAAAAAAGGAGAAAAATACGACGTGGCGGCATCTAAGATGCCCTGGGGAAACAGTTGCAACATCAGCGGTTTATCTGCATTCCAATTCCGAACCGTACTGGGCTCGGTACACAGAAATGATAAGGGGTATCGGCAATGTCGCCCATCCAGGAAACCAAGCTCATCCACCACGCTAAAGAAGAGAAAACAAAAAGTATCAAACCATGGGCACATCATACATGCAATCCTGACATAGTGAGGATCATGAAGGTAATATCAGACATCATACCAGCATAAAAATATAAACAGACATGAATGGAACGAAGGAAAAAAGATACACATTTTCCAAAGCCAGCCACCCAGAAGAAATCGAAAAGACGCATCGCGCAAAACTCAGCCATCCTCATCCGAGGGACCGCCGGACTCTGCCTCGCTTTCGTCGGCATTGTTACTGGCCTTCTGGGCGCCGGTCTTTGCTTTCTTCGCAGAGTTAGGGTTTTCGTTATTGCCATCACTGGCTTTGCGTTTCTGAGACGCAGGTGAACTGTCACTGACCGCTTTTGAAGCATTCGGATCTGCATTCTCCTGTCCACCTGCAGCATTCTTCTTCTCCATCGCGGCCACCTCGTCTGCGGTCAGGAATCGACCGCCAGGGCCTCGGGGGCGACGCATCGCGTGGTTGTGACGGGACTCATGGAGATACGGTTTGCGACCTTTAGATGTGAGTCGTAACTGTTCTTCTAATTTCTGTCGCGCAACGCGTCGCTTGAGGATACGATGAAACTGTTTTGCATTCACGTACAATGGCGACTCCTCTGCGCCACTAGGCACCATGTCCGGGGAAGTTTGCGTCTGCTGAACAGGGTGCTGAGGAGGTGGCATCGGCGGAGGCACTGAAGGTCTACCAACGTGATTCAAGACGGGTTGGGCGTTCTGCACGTGCGGACTACCGACATGGCTCATGCGACGCTGCTGCATTTGAGCGGTTGGTGTTAGCGGTACCTGCGAACCCATCGGTGGCATCTGGCCGGGAATTTGAGGCGGAGACCGGGGATTCCGGTCAGTCTTCACCGGCACTCCTGCCATGCGGGGTGAGCTGCGCGGGCCTTGTGCCATTTGACCAGCCATCGAATCCCCGTGTGTAGGATAGAACTGCCCCGAAGCCGCTGCGGTCGCCATCGCAGCAGCCTGGGTGGGAGATATACCGTATGGTTGCGGCGGCATGGCCGTCGTGACGCCATATGACTGAGGGAAGTTCATTTGCTGGTGCATCGAGCCCGGGGCATTCTGCGCCTGCTGGTAATGGGACTGAGATGGAACAACAGGAGATGCCTGATGCGTGGGATGTGCTTGTTGAATGTGTGTTTGAGGGTTGGTTGGGGAAGTCATCGATCCCAGAGCGGACCCGGGGTTCTGAGGTGCTGTTGGATATGCGCCAGTCATATGAGAGGCCGGGTGCGGATGTTGACCATGTTGTTGTTGATATTGTGGAGAGTATTCCATACTGTGAGATTTCGGCGGAGCAACACGCCTGTCACACTTCCTAGTTAGTGTTGCTGTTAGTGGTTTTCAAATGCCAGGAACCGGCCAACTAGGACCAATAACAGCGTCGAAGATGGATGATTGGTGAACCGATGTTCCAGTCAAATAAAGAGACAGAGAACCACGGCAGTGTGATAGGATATAAAGACTCTGCGCTTGAGGTTATCGGGCAAGCTGAGGGGCAGTTACAGAGCAGGCGCCGCTTGTAACTTATGATTTGTAGATCAAATGTGCAAGGACTGCAAACGCTTATTAGCTAGTGGATTCAAGGCGCAGCACGAAGCGGTCACTGGATCAATCGGTGGGGTTTAATGGGGACGGAGGGCGCTTGATCTGGGCGCTTACCTTTAGTCTCTGGTGCTTTTCAGCTTTCGAGATCAATGAGATCAGCTTTGGGGAGATGCTTGTTCCACAGAACAATCCACAGAGTAACTTCTAACAAGATCCTTCGGAGGGTCCGTCTTTTTTCTACATCCACCTTCAAAGTGTAACGTGGTTGGGCTCGGATGCAGCTAACCAGGATGCCCTCGACTAGGCTCGTACTCGATGCGTTGTCAGACAAAGCGCGATCGCTAGGTAGAAACGCACTACTGCTTATCGCCGCCACAGAATTGGGGTGGCCCTGTGGGAGCTACAGAGTTTGGTCTGGGACGATAGGTCGTAGTTCACCTCGTCCAGGCTCTAAATCAGTTAGGCTGCCAGGCGATGTCGGTAACGAGGCGACAAGGCAGGAAGTCAAAATCTGAGGCGGTGCAAGAGCGTGTCCCCTGAAGCGCTGAGGGGATCCCGATATGAGACTGATGTCAGAATCCGTCTCTAATCAGATACTCTGGCACGGCAAGCGCAACTGCAAGAGATCGTCAGCTACCATTTCTAAAATAGGGTTTATTTTTTGGCAGTGGATTGTGCGCTGTCAACATGAGGGGAGTGGGCAAGGTGGCGGGGACGAGAGGGAAAGACCAAGATTGTCGCGGCTTAGTTTCTCCAGGCTGAGGGATGTATGCGTTGGCAAGCGGGAATCATGATGCAGCCGATGACATACCTCGTCACAATGCGCGACGCACCACCTAGTCTTCCAGGCTGCACGCGGATGTCCGGAGTAGCAATCGCGCCAATTCAAAACAATTGCACGGCTAATGGAAGAGATATGTCAGAAGCGAAGAACTATGAAGGTTGACGCGTGGTGATTGGGCCTCAAGGCAGCGGGACGCGACAGAAACATAACAACAGTGCAGGAATACCACAGAAAGTCCAAGTGCCCACATGCGCTAAGGCAAGAGGATCGGTCAATGCAGCAAAAAAGTAAAAATAAGGCCTTGTCTGCAACGCCTCGAAGAATATGCAGTTTCAGGTGCAAGATTGCAATGCTGGCTAAAGGAGGGGAAAAAAAAAGATCACAGTCGCGGTCTTGCCGGGCCGCGGTGGTGAGAGCCAAGTAAGCACCGACCTCCAGCGCCGGTGAGTAAGCGACGGCAGCGACTGTGTCGCGCGGTGTCGCGCGGCTAGTAAAGCGATAGAAAAAGAGGGCAGAAGAGTTCAGACGCGGTAGGGGTCAATTGCCAATTACCAGATGCCTCTTCACTGAGCGCGCGCGCGAAATGTGCCAACCAAAGCACGGCTTTTTGCGCGACAGTGTGTGCTGCCGCTGATGTCAGTCGGCCTCGCGAGGCTGGGACCGCGACCAAGGCGGACAACGGCACGGGGCGACTAACAGACAGTCGGCGGGAATCTCACAATGTGGAGGATGGAGGGTTCAAGGATGAAGCCAAAGTAATGTGATTTGTGGAGGGTAAACAACCGATAGTCTGGAAGCCAACGAGAGAATGCAGCCGGGCAGCTGGGGAATGCGTAGACACAGGAGACACGATGGAAAGTGATGGGATTTGCTGGTGCCGACCTCGAGGGGAGACCGCATGCAACGGGATTGGGCACGGGCAAATTAAGGTGTGCGATATTGGAGCACAAGAGCAAAAATACAACAGCAGAAAAGCACGGTGCGAGTAAGGGGCAGCTGTGAGCCCGTGATGGGTTCCAAGCTGTATTTTGAACGTACCTGGCGAGGTGATTCGACCACAACCGTGGAAAATATCCAAAGTGGCCAGAAAGTGATCAATCACAAAGGAGCACAGCAGATCGGGTGGGAAGGCAAGCAATGATGCGGTTGGACGACGAATTGCCAGACCTCTTAAGGGGGGGACGAGTAGGAAAAAAAGGGAAGAGGAGCAAGGCCAATGGGCAGAGTGCGGGCAGGCCGGCCAGGAGGACAGAGTCGATGACTGGAGGGAATGCAAGGACTGGAGGCTGGATGACCAACGAGAGAGACCAGGCGAGAAGCGAGAGCGAACTGGGCGGGACGGGGCCTTGATATTTGTACGATTCATTGACTGGCGGCTTAGTACACAGTACGGTACCAGAGCCGCCCCACTCGCTGTCATAATACCGCGCTGGAACAACGCTTACAGATCACAAACTGGAACAGATTCTCTGATTCCGCGATCACCAATTCTCTAACGATCTCATCAAACCATCAAAACTATATAGACAGTTCGACGCCGGATGATCTCTCTGATATTTATAAAGGCCATATTCGGGACTGTATCGCTCGTCGACGCTGTGCTGGAACGTACCGGCGTGAAAATACCGGTAAAGTCCCAGTAAATTACGCTACCCAACCTCTGTTATCATTCAGTCATCATCCATGGATCAATTTGGATCACTTGGTCAATTGATCCAGGGTCAGAATATCCTTCTACAAAATGCGAAAAGCGAGAAAAGAGAAAAAAAATCGCAGCTGTCAACTCTGAATATTTTGCTACTCCTGTTTTATGTGGTCAATTTCCGGCGCTTAAATGCGGCAACCCGGCACTTCCGAGATTGCGATGGTCTCGAGCCGCCGTGGGGGTTGCCAATGGACGCTGCCACTAGAGGCTGGAGGCTGGAGGCTGGAGGCTGGGAGCTGGGAGCTGTTTTTAAGTGCTCGCGGCTCGCCCGTGGCTTGTGCGAATCATGATTCGACAGCACCAAGGAATTCCGTGACTGGATTCTTCACAGCAGTCAACAGGTGTAACACAAAGTGTGATTTCCCTACATCTCGCTAACCGGGCTGAGGATGACCTTTTTCTCCCATGCAAGGCGAGCATCGCCAGGCTCAGAGCCTAAGACCAGCTAGGTGCACGGACATGTGCTCCGTATTGAGCGCAGCCGAGACGGGCTAAAGCTGCGGTCACCAGCGCCTCGGTTATATTCCTTGTTAGGGAAGCCCAAGGTTGCGCCCCGGGTCGCCATCGGGCATCCAAAAGAATATGCCGACGAGATGTATATCAGCAAGGACAAGCATACATTTTCCTTCACCCCTTGTCGATTGGGACCGCTGGAATACACTTCTGAGTCTGAACGGGACGCCGGAAAAGGGGCCAGAACCCGCGGACACGAGGCTGACGCGAGACATCGAAGGTGCAGTTGGGTGCAGTTGGAGTCGGGGCGTCTTTTCGAATCTGGCATTTGGAATCGGCTTTCGAGATCCTTGTCGGTGTGCAACTGAGCGTCTGGGAATACGAGCAATCCCAGCGCGGCAGAGCTAGCATTGAGCACATCTTCGGTGACCCGTCATTATTCTAAGCCCAGCCAGGCAGACATCCGTTCAATCGGAGTTTTGCTTCTCTTTCGCAGGATACTTGGAAAGCCTCGAAAAGGGTCTGCTCGAGAGACAAGGTCTCGACACCGTAACTTGGTGAGGACGAAGACGGAGTAGATGTGTCGACTGTCTCGCGCTGGATCTTGGTTGATACCTGTCATGGCTAGACCCAAAATCCTGAAAAATAAATGATATTGGGCCGATCTGTGCCACACCACGTGTAGGAACTGGGAACCGACCGCTGCCTGCCCGTGACAATCACTCACCTTTGGTCCTGGAGTTTAAAGCCGGAAAACTGCAGCCTGTACGCAGTATCTTACCTGCTCCAACCTCCTACTCTGAGTACTTCTAATTCAGTCCGAGTCTGTAATTGGGCAAACCACGAAATGCTCAACCTCTGTGCCTTGACGTCACTCTATATCGTTCCCCACACGGTACACCGCTCAATCAGTGGGATCGCCTGCGCTCTGTGCTTTGTATAAAATTTAGTTCGCGTTTCTTTTTTTAGGAGGATAGGTATTTCCCAAAATGAGGAAGCTCTAGTTCTTATGGCGCTCAATAGCTTTTCCTGTCAAGAAGCGGTCAAATCTCAGTGCCAGCTTTGTTGGATCTCAGAACCCGCATACCCATCGCCACGCGTTGCTCTGGTGTTCCAGAAGATGTCATCGATCTGTGAGAGGTGGAGCCTGCCGCCGACTGTTGACTTTGTCGTCAGCTTATCAAAAGGATGGCGCCGATCTGATGACTGCTTGGAGCCTGCTCTGCGACTATGACTGGCATTCGTGAGTCCCAAATGTGAGCACTCTACCCTTTATCGGCAGTCGTGCCTTCTCTTCGAGCTCGGAGGTTTTACCTCGAATCCCGAGCTCCTGTACTCCCTCGTGCACGGTTCACTTGTTTGACAATCTCACACTCTATCGTCGACTTTCCTGCGGAAAGAGACTAACGTTTGGACCCTGGATCAGATATCTACATGTGCGCTTGATCACTCGGCAGGCCGTCTGTTTCTTACAGGAACTACGGTGCAGGTCAAGTGGTGAAGGTATCGAAGAAGCACGATGATCTAAATCAATAAGGCTCATGGAAAGGCAACGTGCTCCTACGATGCTATGAATCGAACCGTCCGAGCTCTGTGGTCAGCGTCGTACAACAGCGTGAAGTGAAACTACTCGCTGTCTTCTCGAATCCATGTTCAAGTTGTCGGGATGCTCAAGATTGAGTTTTATCTTAGTTTCGAGTAACTACACTCGATTCGACGTGAACATCGACGCGGATATGGGCGCTGATTAGCAGGTTTGTCTCTGCTATGCTTGGACGCCAGGTAGGATACCGGCCTGGCAGCTGCTCTGAAATCATGGCAGTGCTACTCCGTACACTGCGTATCGTTTCTGTTGTCCGAGCGCTGCATTCATTGAAAAGTGGTCACGGAGCCTGAGTGCGAATACATCTCCAGCTGACAATTCCTCCATGAGTGATATCATGGGTCTTCCTTCGTCGATGGTGACGATATCGCGAAACATGGGGTGCTGAACGACGACCAATCGCTCGGACGTCAACTTGCCCCATGAAACACAAAGCAAGGCTGACAGGCCACATTCATCCAGAGGGAAGCACAAAAGACGCATTGCAAGGTACTGGCACGCAGCAGCTGTCATGCTTAGTACTTATCTCTGCACCGTCATTCGTTGAGGGCTAGCCCTCCAAGGCCCCTTCTGTGACGTGGCTGAGGCCAGAACAGGCTGTATCTAGGCTGATACAAGACTGGTTGTGCGGCCCTTACTAGGCCACGAAATGGTATTACGCCTGTCCTTGCCGCCGCGCATCGTGATTCCTTCCACAAACTATCTTTCCAGGGGATGGAATGCACATGACAGTCTCTGAGAGGCAACTACTCCGGAGTAGATAGCCGCTGCCATTTCCCTGAACGGCCTCGGCAGCAATCTGAACACTGGTGCAGGACCTCGTCATCTGAACAAGATGTCCAATCGGACCTCAGATGTAGCTTCTCGGTCTGCGACGGGGCAGCGCGGGGTGTGGAGCTTGCAGTATAAGTTGCATGACTTGTCTACCGCCCCGTTCTTATTGGATTCTTGCCGCCTGGAGCAGGAAAAGTCCCTCTGGACACGGCCCGGGGAGAAAGTCAATGAGCCACTCTGGTATTAGTCGCCAACTGTCACACTCGTCACGTCTATGACGACCATACATGGATCACCAGCTCTTACGTACTCTTCATTTCATATACAACCTGAGAAGCTGAAAAAAGGGACTATCTATGCCTTGGCCGCACTCTGTGAGCCCTCTCACAGCCTGACCCTGATGTGACGAAGATCGTATCTCCCCGGGCCATCTCTAAGAGCCGCTTCTCCCTTTTGGATGCTGCATCTAATTAGCTCTATTACGGATAAGGATACACTGAAAAAGCTAGCATCACCACGCACAGTACTAAGAACATGCCCAGTCCTAATGTTTGCGTTTTTATCAATTCTCTGGAGCTGGGACTTGGGAGTGTTGAAGTCGATGGTGCAAAGCAACCCTGTAACCACTTCATGATCTAGGCCACGTTGCGTTATTTGGAGCTCAATCTTCGTGAAGGTCTATCTTATCAAGACGTCCCATGATCCCAACACAGACGGGGTACATGTTCGTCATTGTGTTCAGGCTAAGGCAGGCAATCTCTAAACTAGACATTAGGTCCATACTGAGTAGATATGTCGTATTCCATTAGGGGTGCGTGCATGCATTGCAGATCTCAAACCCCAAACATTCTATACAAACGTGCTCTACAAAACATTCCAGAATCGCAGCTTCTCAAGGTTGATTCCCCATGATGATGATAATGAGGTGGCCAGACAGGGTTGAACCCTTAGGCCCGCATAACCAACTGATTGGGCATCAACGTCCAACCGAGCTGCGTGTCGTACTCACCTCTAACACCCCAAAAGTAGGACGTCTAGTTGTAGGCGGGAATAAGACTGGACTTTTCGTCTGAGTTGTCTCATGTCGTTTGCAACAGTTAGCCTACGCACTGTATCTATAACGAGGCAACTTATAATCCTGTCTTTCTTGTGCTGATGCTATTCAGTTGCCGTCTTCTCTGCTACTTGTCCGTCGCTTACAGGCTGCACTTGTTAGTGCATTCCGTTAGTCAGAACAGCCTAGTCTAGGCGAGATGGGTTGGGGCTATAACTGAGATAGCTAGTTCTGCTTTCGCCATTTCTTCTTAATTCGATAGGAAAGAGAGATGAATTAGGTATCGTACCATACCTTGTTCTGGAATGGCCGCAAATTGATCAGGCAGAGCCGGACTCATAGGGACAGACCTGAGGAATCTGCTTGCTTTACTGTCGATTTAGATGTCATAGATGCTGTGGATGTCGTGGCGGTGCAGCGATGTTTGCTAGAAAGACAGCTGTACCCTGATGCAGATGCTGAAACTGGTACAAAGGTGGGATCTTTCTAAGGCGGCTGGGCTGACAAAACAGACTCTTCTTCTAATCTGGTTGCCTCCATGCCTCGTCTCGTTCTTGTCGCCTCACTTCGTGTAGCGCGCGTTCGGAATTCGGTATAGGGATGGGGGTCAGTTCTGACACTGATACCTATCGAGTCGCTTCTCTCCCCCCCTTTCCCCCGACAACAGCCACCTGAGAACTTTAAGATGTTCTCAGGGGGAGCAGTGTTCTTGGATCTCTCTTGAATTGGGTAAGCAGTGGAATGTATTGATCCATTCTCATTGTCTGAGTATATCATGATGGCCGCCTGATAACAGCGCAGTCATCCTTCTTAACTGTGCGCTTTTACGTCTTTGATGCTACCACCTTTACATTTGTGGTCTTGCAAGCTCGTTGGGATGCTAAATTCTTGTCGCTTACTCAAAGCAGACGCGCAAGGTGAAGAAGCGTGCGCTTCCTTTTCTCGGACGGACTTCCTGGTTGACAGGCGTAATGAGGAATATCTCACCTGGTCCACGGCTCTTAGTAAACGAAACATGGAGTAAAGACGGCTTCAATACTCTTGCCTCGTTTAATGACTCCCATGTACCCGTCGAGATACGCCCTCTTACGCCGGGTTGACCTGGAATGAGTCGAGCCGTATGTCACCACCTACTGACAGGCGCGCAAACAAACCTAGGACGCTCCTAGAATCAGAGCAACATATTAACCGGTATAAGTTCCTTCCTGCTATGATTGCAGCTGTACTTTGAGACGAAAGGATCTGGCTGACCATGGGCGCGACGTCTGCTTAGACATTCCTTCCCCGGACCTATCTAACGAGAATCGGCGCCGGATGCTTGAAAATAACGTGAAGTTTTGGTTTGATCACTACCTGGTTCTGGCCGATTCATTTCTACAAGATGCAGCATTGGGCTCGACCAGTTGGGACCTGCCCTGCTGCGATTGATTCTCTCCTCAAAACTCCTCTCTCTCTCTCTGGACAGACAATAAGTTTATCAACGCCCAGAGACTATCACCGTCGATGGAAGGCATATACTAATCGCGGGATGCCAATTCGATGTCAAGTATGGTCTGCCAATATGTGGCAATATCAGCTCTGACATTGGAGTACAAGTGCACGATCAACTAGCCGCTTGGTGCCCATCTCTGGCCGAGACAATGGGGAATGGTAAAAGGGCATTAAGTAGAAGGTAAACGACAGAAACGTAAACTACTCTTTGTGCAAAGCTCTAAGAGTCACATCTACAGCTCAAATCCTGTTCTATGGGGCGGTCCAGCTTGAAAACTGGCATACATTCGGATTATAGTATAAGAAAATAGCTCAACGGCGAAGTTGTCAACACAAATATTGCATCACATCACTTAATCGAAGGTATGGTAGGCAATATATTGCATCTTGCTTCCACAAGTGGAGGAGTTAAAATGTACCCAGTGGTGTCCTTCAAAGTATGCGCTCCACTGTCGAAGTAGCGTACAGGCAGGCAGGCTGGAAACTCTCAGTGAGACGTGATAAGGTCATTCTTGAGTACTTGGACAACCGAAACCGCAAGCCTTTGGACTCTCAGATCCAGTGATATCAACAAAAATACTGTTGGCATAAAGAGGTCTAAATATTAGAATCCGGAACGTACGGAGTATATGTCTAGGTAGACTAGATATGTGTAGCCGCCCGTGTTGATTATGTAATATATCGGGATATCTCAGGTGGCCTCCCGGTGCCTGGGGTAGGAGGGTCCGCGGTTCTCGAGTCTGTTTAATCGTACAGATTCTCTCTATTATTGTTCCTGCAATCAGACATTTGCGAACACCGCAGTATTCGCCCTCGCCGCGCGACTGCTTGCGTTGTGATCTGTGTGCTTGATCCGTTTGCGAATTTATTTCGGACGCGCCAACTCCTGTCAACACTCGGTACCGCTACATGACGTCTGTGTTTAACCCAGCTACGCGCCGTCGAAAAGCCCCGGTCCCTTTACAAAAGAAGCAAATACTGTAACACGGGAGAGGTGCAGGGGTCTGGGAAAAATTCAGCTGCGATACGCTGAAGGCGGCGCTTTTGCGGCGTGCGCAATTTGTTGTCCGCTCCAACTGTCCGCCCCTGGCTATCAGCGCCCAGAAACCGAAGCGAGCCACGACCCCCGGGTGTATGGGCTATAGGCAAAAATGGCGCCAGGAGGTGGTGGAAACATTAAGGTGGTGGTGAGAGTGCGGCCGTTCAACAGCCGAGGTGAGTAAAGGGCAGCCTGCTGTGTTTACCTACCACCAGGGGCGTTAAGAGACTGATGAATGCCTTGAATTATAGAAATTGAACGGGGGGCAAAATGTATTGTGCAGATGAAAGACAGCCAAACGATCCTCACGCCGCCGCCCGGAGCTGAAGAGAAATCGCGAAAGGGTGGAAACAAGGCTGCTGCTGAAGGGCCAAAGACGTTTGCTTTTGATAGGTCGTATTGGTCTTTCGACAAGAAGGCTCCCAACTATGCCGGTCAGGATAATCTCTTCTCGGACTTGGGAGTTCCGCTTTTGGATAATGCCTTCCAAGGCTACAACAACTGTATTTTCGCGTACGGTCAGACCGGTTCGGGAAAGTCGTACTCGATGATGGGATACGGCAAGGAGTATGGTGTGATCCCGCGGATTTGTCAAGATATGTTTGAGCGCATCAGGAAGATACAAGAGGATAAGAACCTCACCTGCACGGTGGAGGTCTCGTATCTGGAAATCTATAACGAGCGGGTTCGTGACTTGCTCAACCCGTCGAATAAAGGCAACTTGAAAGTCCGTGAACACCCGTCAACAGGTCCCTACGTCGAAGATCTTGCCAAACTCGCCGTTCGCTCTTTTGAGGAAATAGAGAACTTGATGGACGAGGGAAACAAAGCGCGAACTGTTGCTGCTACGAACATGAACGAAACGTCTAGTCGATCACACGCCGTGTTTACGTTGATGCTTACACAGAAACGACATGATGCAGAGACAAGCATGGATACAGAAAAGGTGTCAAGAATCAGTCTGGTCGATCTTGCGGGTTCTGAGCGAGCGAACTCGACTGGAGCTACCGGTGCTAGGTTGAAGGAAGGAGCTGAAATCAACAGATCACTTTCTACGCTTGGACGTGTTATTGCGGCTCTGGCGGATGCGGCTTCTGGAAAGAAAAAGGGAAAGCAGGTGCCGTACCGTGACTCAGTACTTACGTGGTTGCTAAAGGATTCTCTTGGAGGTAATTCTATGACGGCCATGATTGCCGCGATCTCGCCTGCGGACATTAACTTTGACGAGACGCTGAGTACTTTACGTTATGCCGACTCTGCGAAGCGCATCAAGAACCACGCGGTTGTCAACGAGGACCCCAACGCGCGGATGATCAGAGAACTCAAGGACGAGCTGGCACAGTTACGAGCCAAGCTTGGCGGTGGTGCAGCAGGCGGCGCGACAGCAGGGGCAGCAGGCGGGGTGGTGGCAGACGAGGTATATCCCCCGGACACGCCTATGGAAAAGCAAATGGTCTCTATACAGCAGCCAGACGGTACCATTAAGAAAGTGAGCAAGGCGGAGATTGTGGAACAGCTGAACCAAAGCGAGAAGTTGTACAAGGATCTCAACCAAACTTGGGAAGAGAAATTGATCAAGACCGAGCAGATCCACAAAGAGCGTGAAGCGGCTCTGGAAGAGCTTGGTATCAGTATTGAGAAGGGATTTATCGGTTTGAGTACACCGAAAAAGATGCCGCATTTAGTCAATCTGAGCGATGACCCGTTGCTAGCAGAATGTCTAGTATATAATCTAAAACCGGGAGTCACTCACGTCGGAAATATGGACCAAGGAAATCACGTCGAGATCAGATTGAATGGCTCCAAGATCTTAGCTGATCACTGCAAGTTCGAAAATGTGGATAATGTCGTTACAATCCTGCCCAGCGAGGGGGCTGCGGTCATGGTCAATGGAGTGCGCGTCGACAAGCCCAAGAGGTTAAAGAGTGGTTACCGCATCATCCTGGGTGACTTTCATATCTTTCGATTCAATCACCCCCAGGAAGCAAGGGCTGAACGAGTAGAACAAAGCTTACTCCGCCATTCCGTTACGACTAGCCAGCTTGCCTCCCCTGCGCCGGGCAAAGCTCACGAGAGAAACGTCAGCAAGGCTTCAGATTTAGACTGGGATTCAAGCAGAGCTGACTCTCCAATGGGTTTTCAACGTGGGAGAGAATCGGACTGGTTTTACGCGCGTCGTGAAGCTGTGAGCGCGGGGACGGACCCGGATAGGCTTGCTCATATGCCTGACGATGAGCTCGATGCTCTGTTCGAGAATGTACAGAACGTTAGGGCAAACCGCCGTGGGTTATTGGAGAATGAAGAAGACTCGGATTCCTTAAGTTCATATCCGATTCGCGATAAGTATATGTCCAATGGTACTATTGACAACTTTTCCTTGGACACGGCCATCACAATGCCAGGGACACCTCGCCACGGCGATGAGGATGCCACCCTGCAGTCGGTGCGTCAGGATATGCAACGACAGTTAGAGCGACAGAAAGAGCAGTACCTGGATAAGCTAAGGGAGTCGGAAGCGTCCCCGAGTCAAGGCATCGACGAATTGCGGTCTGAAAAGGCCCGCATGGAGGATGCCCTTCGAGTAGCAAAGGAAGAATACGAAGAGCAACTTCGAAAACAGAAAGAAGCGTTTGAGACGCATATGAAGGCACTTGGTCACCCAGTGCCAAGAATCTACGAGAATGGTTACCCCAAGTTGTCCCCCAGGGAGCTAGAGGTTGCGCGCTCAGTTTTCCGACACTGGTCTCAGCAAAATTATGTCCGCATGGCCGAAAAGGTTTTGCAGCATGCTTCGCTGCTAAAGGAGGCCCAGATCATGAGCCATATAATGGACAAGAACGTCGTCTTCCAGTTCGCGATTGTTGACCATGGACATAACATGGCATCGTCGTACGATCTTGTTCTGAATGGCATCTCTGGAGACGAAGATATCATACTTGATGATGCCAGAAAGCCCTGTGTTGCGGTTCGTGTCATGGATTTTAAACAATGTGTCATCCACCTTTGGTCTATTGAAAAGCTCCAGCGCCGCGTTCAGGCCATGCGGCAACTGCACCAGTACATTGACAGGCCGGACTACATTCAGCACTTTAAGCTTGAAAACCCGTTCTCCGAGCCATGCTCGCCTCAGTACTCTCTTGTAGGTGACGCTGACATTCCGCTCACAGCTGTATTCGAGACGCGAGTTCAGGACTTTTCGGTTGATGTCATCTCACCCTATACACAGGGTGTGGTTGGTATCATACGACTGTCCTTGGAACCATCGTCGGCGCAGGCGCCGTCGTCTACCCTCAAATTCAACGTTGTCATGCGTGACATGGCCGGCTTTGCTGAGTGGGAGGGAACGGATGTGCACGCCCAGTTGTTTGTACCAGGCATCTCTGAAGAAGGTGGTGCAACCACAACACAGATGATCAGCGGGTTTAATGAGACACCGGTCCGTTTCGAGAGTGTCCACAGCATGAGCTTGCCGCTTTCCAGTCCGCGCAATGCAGCCCTTAAGATTTGTGTCTATGCGCGTGTGACCACAATGCATCTTGATAAGCTCCTTAGCTGGGATGACATGCGCGACTCAGCGGAGCAAGGGCACCAGGACCAAAAGACGCCACGTATCGCTGAATCAGAGTACTTTTCGGAAGAAAGACATGACGTTTTCGCAAGGCTCCAGGTACTGGAGATGACTGAAACGGGAGACTACCTGCCTGTGGAGGTGGTGCAAAACAGCCCTACTGAAGTGGGCACATATCAGCTCCATCAAGGTCTTCAGCGCCGAATCTCGGTGAATCTCACCTATAGCTCTACGGAAGCTCTTCCCTGGGATGATTTGACGAATATTCGCGTTGGTTCTGTGCGGCTGCTGGATCCATGGGGCAAGATACCCGACCAGGACCTTCAAACTCCGGATGTTCCTCTAAAGTTCATTCAAGAGCCCATGGTGAAGGACAATGCCGATGGAACGTCCAACATCACTCTTGTAGGCCAATGGGACTCCAGCTTACATAACTCGCTGCTCCTGGACCGGGTGACTGCGGAAAAGTACCGCGTGCAAGTAACGGTCAGATGGGATCTCCAGTCTTCACGCTTGCAGGACCCTGTGTCGTTCGAGATCGACCTGACGCTCCAAGTGCAGGGGCGGACGTATATACGCCCGCAATCGATGTTCAAGAACTTCTTTAGTACCACACGCGTTGTGCACTCCACGGTCCGTATGTATTCTGTTGCGGTACGTCCAGTGTCTGCAAAGCGTGCCGCAGACCTCTGGCGTATGAATACGCAGAATGACTATGTGAAAGGCGAGGAGTTCCTGACCAAGTGGGCTCCGAGAAAGGTTTCGCTTGTTCGTGACTATATCACCTCTCGCCGACGGCGCAGGCGTATTGCAGAGCTTAACGCTGCGAAAGGCGCACTTAGCGCAAATAGCCTCACTGTCGCCTCACCCCCACGGAGTGGAAGGTCAACCCCCCTTCGCGCTCAGGAGCCTGATCGCAGAGTCAAACTGCTTCAAAAATACGTTGACCTGTGGACCGCAAGAACCGATCCCATCGATGTGATTCTGATTCGAGACAATACGGAGCCCCCAGAACGTGGCGCGGCGTTTGCGTCTCGAGGAAAGAGTCCGTCAAGCAATAATACGAACGATAATGAAGAGCAGGGATCACTCACGCCGCGGTTCTACGCTACCGTTCAAACTCTCCCGAAGAATCCTTCCGCGTCTAAAACTGGGTATCTGTTAATGCCTGACGATACCTACACGCACTGGGCACGGCGGTTCGTCGAACTTCGGCTGCCGTACCTGCATATCTATTCTGTCCCGGAAGGCGACGAAATTAACGCCATCAACCTCCGCAATGCGCGAGTCGACCATGCGCCTGATTTCGCCAGACTCCTCGACGGCCCCGGAGCTGATGGGTCATCTCAGGGGCGGCCTAATGTGTTTGCAGTGTACGGTCCGCAGAACACGTTCCTCTTCGCGGCGCGGACAGAGGCTCAGAAGGTTGAATGGATCCTGAAGATCGATGATACCTATTTCAGCAATAACGCACCTCGAGCGGGAGCGACGACCAACAGATCCGGGAGATGAATCCCGCCTATTATCTAAAAACATTAATCGACGATGAAGATCTACATTGGAATGGCTTACGATCCAATATAGCGACGACCTGCCACTCTTCCTTTGTTACCCGCTACGCAGTCTGTATCATGTCTTCGTGGTTGTTAGCATTGGAAGTTTTGGTTGCTATGTACCCTTTTCGTTACCTCACCTGTCGATGTCACTCTTGTTCCCTTCCCTACCTACCTATTGATTGGCTTTGAGATACCCCCGAATACACCTACCCTGCCTTATATAGCACTCCGAATGGAATCCCATGTACATATCCAAGAACAAAACCCAGCCATAGAGTTCGCTCAAGTCTGACTTTTGTCCGTCGGCGACAGTGCCTGTTTATCTATAACGGCGGGTATCTGGCCTGCTGAATATCGTTGCTGTAGTCAATAAAATAAAATTATGGACAACGTCAAGTGTCTGGTGAGGTTCAGAGTTGGAGCTCAGCCTTAATATGTAGCGATTTGATTGTTGCCATGGTAACGCAATCTATCAAAACCCAATCCACGAAAGAGAGTACAACCTCGCGAAATCACTCCATAGGCTCACGATATATCTCATCAATCCTAGGGACATCCATCACTGCAGAGCTGAGATGGCTGCACAGTTGTGCTCGATATCGTAATCCAAACCAACCCTGCAGTTACGGCCAAGTGTGGGCACCCATCGCATATACAATTTGGCTACCTACAAACAACCACTCATAACACGCATATTTGTACAACAAGCACCTCCAGGTTTAACAAAGCAATGCTCGGCTCAAAGAGCCTCTCTCTAACTCTCCGCTTCCTTGGCGCAGGCGCCGCGTTATCCCTTACCCTTCTTACACTCCTAGTCTTCGGACGGCCGTCATATTTTGGCCATGATAGCAGCGGACCCTATATCCTAAAAAATCCTGCCAGCACGACGACACAGTTATATCAGGGTTCAACAACCCAGACAAGCGGTGAAACCCGAGTAAATGACACTCAGCAGTCGGCATGGGAATTCAACGTCCACCGCGACGGCGATAAGCATGGGCTCTCGGAGAGCGAATGTTCCTTAGCGTTCCCAAAGCTCTTTACGGAACTGGAACGGACTGCAGAGTTCTGGGCATCGAATGGTGGTATTAGTTATGAGGACGTGGATGATATTGCACGCGGAGGAGGGATCGATGGGAACGGGAACGGTCTTGTTAGGGCTGCTATCAAAGATGGCGAGGTACGTACTCCCTTACCTTTGTCTGACAGCCTCGCTCTGTTTTCAAGAAGGGGAGATGACTGATAGTATGTGGTTGTAGCTATACATAATCGACTACGGGCCCCAACCCTACACCTTCACTCGCGGCAAAGCGACCTTGCATTCTCTGCACCGCGCACTGTCGTCATACCCCGACAGACACAGTCTCCCTGACATTGAATTTGTGTTGACGACAGACGACTTCAGCACCAGAACTAGCACAAGACCATCTCCGATATGGTCCTACACTAAACGCCAAGAAGACGAAGACGCTGCTATCTGGCTAATGCCCGATTTTGGTTATTGGTCATGGCCGGAGGTTGACACCGTCGGCGAGTACAAAGACGTCCGGCGCCGGATATTTGCTAAGGAAGAAGGCCTGGCGTTCAGCGATAAGAAGAAACAGCTCCTTTGGCGGGGTAGTGTGTCCGCAAACCCTGAAATTAGGAAAGCCTTGCTTGACACTGCGCGGGGGAAGAGCTGGGCGAATGTGAAGGAGATCAGCTGGGTTGACTCTCACTTTCAACCACACTCGAAGTCGAATCCGTCTGATAATGATGTACTGCCTATTGAAGATCACTGCACCTACGCGTTCCTCGTACACACCGAAGGCCGCTCTTTTTCTGGAAGGGGCAAATATCTCCTCAACTGCAAGAGCGTTTTCATCACGCATAAACTAACCTGGCTGGAAGCGCACCATTCTGCGCTCTTCTCGTCGGGGCCTGATGCAAACTATGTTGAAGTTGAACGGGACTGGTCTGATCTTGGACGCAAGGTGGAGTTTTTGCTGGACAACCCACTGTCGGCAGAACGGATTGCGGAGAATAGCGTTAAGACGTTAAGGGATAGGTATTTAACCCCTGCGGCGGAGAGCTGTTATTGGAGGGCGCTTGTAAGGAAGTATGGGGAGGTTAGTCAGTTTGCGCCCATTCTGGAGAAAGGGAGAACGGGTGAAAAGACTAGGGGCTCCAGGTTCGAGAGCTGGGTTCTCGGGGTTTGAACTTATGGTTATATGGGGGTGATGAGAAGATGATATGAGTATATAGCACAATTTGCGCAATCTGAAACGCCTTGACGGTGAATTGCTCGGGTAGTATAAATTTACATCCTTTAATACTCATCTACGCATATCAATGCTTGTCAGAGAACCGGCAAGGAAGCTTTTAGATAAGCTTTGCTTGTATTCTATTATGGTAAGGAGCTAGGTATCTCGGATGGAAGGGTATTATACGCAAGTCTAAGTAGAAGGTAAAGTCGTCAATTTGTCGTTCCACTGGAAACCGATGTAGGGCAGGGCTTGTCCATGTCTGTGTGCGCTTGTGCATCTCCGTTCGTTGGTTGGGTGTCTTCATTATTTCCCTCGTTCTTTACCCCATTCACCTCCCGCTTGTCTTCCTCCTTGTCCCCATCAACCTTGGCCGTATTCGCACTCGCACTCTTAGCCTTGGCCTTAGCCTTCTTCTCCTTCACCTCTCCGACCCACCTCGCCGCTCCCTCAATCGCCCCCTCCGGATCAGTCTTATAGTTCAACAGATATCCCTGGATCTCCGCAGGGGTGAACTCGCCTGCAGGAACTCTTTCTGCAAACTCCGCCGCCCATAGCCGGATTTGCTCTTCAGAGAACTTTCTAGTTCCCTTGTGGATAACGACGTTAGCATTGGTGCTGTTTGTGGAATGTGAGGTTGAGCTTCGCTTCGCCATCCTCGCACGCAGTTTAGGGCTCAACCGCTCAGTAGGCGAAACCCGCAGGTCGCCCTCCAACGTAGAGTATATAGCTGAGAAGAGCTCCTTAATGTCGGAGGTCGTGGAGTACCCAAATGCAATAGACAAGTCTATCCGGCCTGGGCGGACTAGCGCAGGGTCGAGCTTCTCAGGGTGGTTGGTTGTCATAACAAGTATGCGGCCTTCGCATGCTGCGACACCGTCGATGACATTCAACAAGCCGGAAAGGGAGACGCCCTGTTTTTCAAAGACCCCCGTACCGCCAGTTGTTGCACCGGAACTATTCCCTTTTCCCTGTTCTTGCATTTCAGGAGATGCTGAGTTGCCATTGTCATCATTCGAAGAGCTCCCCGGTGTCCGCTTCTGCGACATGCCCGCACAATCCACATCCTCTAGCAGCACAATACATCGTGTCGGCAACTCCGTAAACAACGCCATAAGTTCGTCCTCATCTAGACTTTTTGAGCTCAGATTCAGCAAGTAGAGTTCCAAGCCCAGCAGGCCCGCCGCCGCGAAACACAGACTCGTTTTCCCCGTCCCGGGAGGTCCATGCAGCAGATAGCCCCGCCGATATGGAATCCCCCGATTGCTATACCATCGTCTTGTTCGCGGGTGCAAGTATTCCTTGATATCGTCAATGAACGCGTCCTTCTGCGCTTTGTCTAGCACAACAGTCGACATCGCTCGCGGGGCGCGCGCCATACACCGCGACCACTCCGTGTAGGAGCCGGATTTGTGGCCCCTGTAGATGACGGTGTTGTTGTTGTCCTTCGCGACATAGCACCGCTGCGCTTCGAGGAGAAGCTCCTTGAGCACAGCTGGGTCCCGGCCTATGCAACTGATGTAAAGCCGCTCGGGGGCTTTGGTACCGTAACCGTAGTAGCCACCGCCGCTAGACTTATCATCTTGCTTCTCGCGAATAAACGCGAGCGGACGCCCGTTGAACCAGAAATAATGCGTGCCTTCACTCGGTGTGAACCGCAACTTCTTATGTTTATCCCGTGCCGTAGCTTTCGCCCAGTAAGCATCGAAGTCTGTAACAACATTTCCTTCGTCGTCGATCTCGTCCGCTCCGCCAAATCCCTCCTCATCACTATCACTATCAGGTTCGTAACACCACGAAGATCCCGAAATCCTCGTTCCCGCCACGAAATGCGTCGTGCGGTTCGTGAACGGCTGCCGCGCGAGCCAGTACATGAGGTAATTGTAGACTTCATCTTCGTGTCTGATCTCGGCAGTGGATATGCAGTGCTCCTGGAAAAGATTATACAGTTGGCTGTAGATGTAGCGAGCTGTTGCGGCAATAAGGCCCAGGAAAATTAGGTAGGGGATGTAGCTAGACAGATCGATTTGGAGGTAGGTCGACAAAATGCGCGAAGCCATAGAGTACCCTGGGATAAAGGTCTCCAGGAGCGCAGTGTCGGACGGATTGAGGAGGGTTTGCATGGGGGTAGTGTTGAAGGTAGTTGCGTTGGCCATGGTTGGAGCTGAGGCCATTGTTACTTGCTCGAATTTAACGAGGATTCGAGTGACCTCAGGGTTGTATTATTGTAGAGAGACAAAGAAGAGGATAAGAGGAGAAGAAAGAGGGAGGAGAGTGTGTCCCATTCGTTTGAGGGTTGATTGTGGTGTGAAACCTGAGGTCTGAGGTCTGGACCTTTATACCTATAGTGAGGCTCATATTGAGCAGGCAGACGGCGCTATGCACCTATGCTCAGGCAGCTACCGGCCAAGATCGAGCAGACGTGCCGTCAGTGAATTGGTGGTAGACTGCATGAGCACACTTGGAGTACAGGTGTGAATCATCCATCCCTCCACTGGTGAGTCACTGCAGCGCATCAGAAGCTGACTTGCCTGCGCTCTTCAGCTGAAAAAAAAAAAAAAAAAAAAAAAAATAAATCAGGTGCGTCCGTGCCGTGCTCTCTTATAAGGCTCAATTATCCAAAATTTCAATTCAAGGCCGGGGTATCTCTAATGACTATTACGGTTGGCCAGTATTACGGGTTAAAGATAAACGCTAAGGCTGCTTCGCCCCCAATCCCCACAGGATCAGCCCCTGAGGCGCGGTCATTGCGACTGCGAGAAGTCGTCCTTGATGTCATCCAACAGATCATTCGCCCAGTCTTTGATGTCCTCCACTTTGTCCCAGATGCTTTCCCACCAGTCTGCGTCTGGTTCATCCTCGGCGTCACTTTCGGGTTTAGCGCTGGGCGAGACTAACGCTGACCCTGCATCAGAAGATATCGAGGTAGAAGAAACTGTCGTGCTGGAGACGACACTGGGAGTCGCGCTGGAAGAGATCGTCGCGGTTTGTTTCGTGGCTTGCGTAGCCGGAGGATCGGAAGGACTGTCGAGAACTGGCGCATCCTCATCCGAGTGAAGGCCATTAGGCTTCAATGGCAGGCGCAGTGTTCCGTTGTTTGGATGAGGCTTGATACCAAGAGAGTCGCACAAAATATTATAAACATTGATGTTTTCTGTCATGTTAGCAAGGGGAATTTAGTCGGAATGGGGCCACTTACGAAAAACATCAACCCGACTGTTGGGTGGATGCGGGAATGCAGGGCCGCGGGCGATGAAAATTGCCCGCATCAACGGATGTTCATGGTCGTACCCGTGAATTCCTTTCGGATGGTAAACCTGACCGTTCTGGAGTGCTGCCTGAGCGTCGAACTCGGGCCGCTCAACGATGGCCCAGCCGGTCTTGGGTATTACCCATAGAGGGGCAATGCGATCGTTGTTCTTGAAGTGATACCGTTCTGGCATGTTTTCGCGGGTGTAGATCTCGATCGCGTCTGAGTACTGAGACGCAACACGCTCCAGCTGATCTTGAATGGTTTTGAGATCTTCAGGGCGCTTAGGACGGATTCCGCGCAATGGCCAGCCGTCGATATGGCTGGTCAGGTTAAGGTCGATCAGATCATCGAGCTGGACGAGCCGCTCAGTAGAGGTAGAAGCCATACCATGATCCGATACGATCACAATATTCACCACATCCGTGAGATTGCGCTCTCGAAGGCCTGAAAAAAGATCCGCCAGCATATTGTCTGCCTGTGAGATCGTTTTCCGAATTTGGGTACTGTTGGGTCCATATTTGTGACCATCAGCATCGACATTGGGGACATACGCGGCAATAAATTGCGGTCGCTGAGGACTGGACGTCGACTCCTGCTCGAGTCCGGGCAGGTCAAGCAGTTGTAAAATTCGCTCGGTTTTCCGCGACAGGGCCTCTGAGCCGTTATACTTATCAAGATACGTTGGCTCCACGCCTCCGATATGCGCTTCCGACCCTGGCCACATGTGGATAGCACTCCTGACGTTCTGGTTCTCGGCCGTCATCCAAAGAGGCTCCGCGTTCCACCATTTCGACTGCATGCTGACGGTTGGACGCGTGTAGTAAAACTGCTCCTGCAGCTCTGGGTCCCAGAAGGTGTTCCCAACAATTCCATGACTCTCTGGATATAGGCCAGTGACAAGGGTGAAATGGTTGGGAAAGGTAACGCTGGGGAAGCTGGGATGCATATAAGGAGGAGATACGCCCTCTGCAATGAAGGCGTTCAAGGTTGGAGTCAGTCCCCGGTTGAGAAAGTCGGCGCGGAAGCCGTCGAGCGAGATTAAGATGGTCGTAGGCGCAAACAAGGCGGTTCCGTTGGACAGCAAAGTCTTCACAGAGGAGTGGGATGCGCGGAAACCAGCCGACGCCTTGTATGCTCCGAGCAAGAGGATGAGGAAGAGAACGAACATGGTTGAAGAGACAAGACTCATTTTCTGCCAGGAGACTTTTGGGCGGTTCTATTTGCAAGGTCAGCGACACCCGTAAGAGGAGGATATGACAAAGACGGACCTGAATATCAGCATACTGCTCCTTAATCCGCTCATCCAAATCGGACGAGGAGGAACTCAACAGAGAGCTCTCGTCTTCTGGGCGTCCCTCTTCCATCTCATACATTTCCTCATCGTCGCCGTGTCGTCTCTCGCGGCGGGCTTTGCGTGCAATTCTCTCTTTTTCCCGCCGTTGCCGCCGGGCTTCTTCTTTCTTCCCGATCCTGACATTGCTCCTGTTCGGGCTGAAAATTCGACGAATGTCGTGAGTAGGACCGGATCTAGTGAGGAGCTTTTCGAGCTCTTCTTCCTCGTCGAGAACGGCGCGGTCGTGCTCGGCGAGCTCTAGGGTGGTGCGAGACTGGGCAAGAAATTCGTCGTCCTCGCTGTCAGAGTCCTGCTCTGATAGCGGAGACCGTAATGACTCTGCGTCATCATCATAGTCGCGCGGTGAAAGGAGATCGCGTCTTGTCCTTGACGACATGGGTGGGGATGAGGATCATGGTCGTTGTGGGTGAAAGAGCCTAGGAGAAGTTGACGGACCATGGACGGAGTCGAGACCGCAGTGCCAACACTGCCAAGAAATCAAGGAATCGATATCAACACCGTCTTCTCACCATCCTCAATTCCTTCAATCAACAAGGTATACTTTGAACCACACACAGAGTAGACTGCTTTTTGACCTCTTGGCTAGGAGATGCCGCAAAACATGGCTCATTCGCACGACTTGCATCCTCGCGACCTATCTGGTACAGAATGCCTCCATGTCCGCATTGGTGTGCGCAGCGCTAGGGATTTCTCGATCAGTGCAGGCTATTTACCAAGCCGCGTAATCTGAGTTAAACTGCCGTCTTCGTGACTGCTGCGAGTTCAGCTTCATGTCTGTTTTCGAGCCTGCCACACTGAATCGTATATCACGTGATATCACACGCCCCCAGCTGGAATGTTGAACCTGGAGACGGAGAAGCTTTGAAGATTAGAGTTAACAGGTGCTGATCCCAGTCTAAAAACAAAATGTCTATTCTTGAATGGTATTAATAGATCTCCGGAAGCAGTGTGACTGATCATCGGCCTCAAAGCATTGTCCCGATTCCAGATGGACAGCATCAACAAGCCACAAGTCGTCGTGCGCGTTAGAAGACTCAGAGTCATGGATGCTTTCGGCGTCGTCTGACAAGATATAAAGGACGCCTTCAAGGCCCATGAATGACTCTAAGCATCTATCATCTCTCTCGTGCTCTGGTCTTCTGGTTAACAAGCCATCGACGCTCTTAAGCCGTCATGCATCTCTTCAATTCCTACCCTCTAATCGCATTGGCCCTCGCGGCGGGAACTGCCAGCGCACACGCATCGGAGGAGCTAAAGAATGCTGCTGAGAGCACAGCTATAGAGTCTCGCGTTGCTACCTCTGCAACCGCTGACCAGGCTACCACGACTGCGGCTCTGAAAGAGGTCACGTCTGCGGCTGGACGTGAGCCTCATGAGACATCCTCCGCTGTCACCTCTTCTCCGTCAGAGGAAGTGACAACTTATGTCTCTGAATTCCACACTACCTGGGTGACTACGACCACCACTGTCTGTGATCGAACCACCTGCCACGAAAAGCACCATTCGAGTACGGTGGTTGTGCCTAGCCCTCATTCTAGCACTACAACCACCACCGAGCCCAGCGTTATACCTACAACTCAACCCAGTGTTCAACCTACTACCCAGCCAAGTCGTCAACCTACTACCCAGCCAAGTCGTCAACCTACTACTCAGCCTAATGTTCAGCCTACTACCCAGCCAAGTCGTCAACCGACTGCTCAGCCCAGCTCTCAACCCAGCGTCATCGCCGAGCACCACAGCGCTTCCGCTCCTTCCAGTAGCAACGCACCTATCCCGTCAAGCGTCCATATCCCTGAATCCAGTGCTCGTGTGTCCAGCCCCGCGGCAAGTGCCCCCATCATCTCGACCAGCGCCCCCTCCGCATCAAGCACGCCTCTAATCCGCCCCACTCTAACCCCGGCGCCGTCAAAGACTACCCCATCACCAACCCCAAGCTCTTCTGCGCACAAGACCAAGACTTCCGCTCAGCACAAATCCACCTCGACAAGCCCACATGGGGACAACGGAGGCGAAGAAGGTGTTCCTTCTGGACCCGAACCCACAGAAACCCCTGTTAACCCAGGTTCTAAGCTGATTATCCCCGGCCTTGCTAGTCTGGCTGGTGTTGCGTTTGGTTTGTTCTATTTGGCTTAATTTGGTTTAAGGTATCAGGGGATTGCCGCTGGTTCGCAAAACTTAAACTGTGCTTCTCTACTTGCTAACTTTCTGTTTTGTATGGGTCGAGTCAGAATGGTGCTTTGCTTTTTGTTTGGTCATTTAGTCTTTCACCACATAATATAATCTGAAACTGGCTCTGACATTGCTGCTTTTGACCCACTGGATCTATAATTCCAAACTAAAAAGAATACAAATGCTCTCTTATTTTGAATATCGCTTGATGAAGACCCTCAGCATACCTGGTACATTTTGTCTATTTACTGTAGGCAGCCTCCGTCATCTATCCTAGCGTTGAAGCCCGGGCTACGTTTGGTACATGCCGAAACTGGAAAAAAGGGACCATTGAATGCATCCTGAATGTATAAACCTAAACTACAATTATTTATTTTGTATTACATAACAATAACAGTACTGTGTACTCCGGTAGTCTACCACTATCATATCAATCGTCATAGGGCTGGTCGGTCAGAGATCCCGAATTCACTTGATCTCGCATGCGCTTCGCCGATTTTATGAAAGAGGTGATCCAGATACCGTCGGGTACATATATAATCTTCCCAATCCATTTCCAGCGGATAAGAGCTGAACCCTATTAAACAGCCCCAACCCAATTAACCCACTGACACTTACACCCACCCGTCCCACCATCATAACCACCATAATCCTTATTCAAATCTGCCTCGTCATTAGTTGAATTCGCCGACCCCAAATTAAAGATCCCAGGCGCTCGATTCACAATTTCCCCGTTCCACGCACGGTTCTCCAGTTGCAGTTTGGCTGCCGAGGCATTATACCGTGCATTTTCTTCCAGACCGTAGCAGTAGAGGTTCTTCTTTTCGACATCCCCGCCGTGTCGGTCGAGTGTTATGCTTATTGGATAGGGGAAGGAGCCGGGGCGGGTGAAGTCTGTCGCGGAGGAGGCCGAGGTTGATGGAGATGAGGACGTTGAGTTGGCGCTTGTACTGGTGGTGCTGTTGACAGATCGTGCAAACACACTTCGCCCTAATTCGCCACCCCTTGTCCAGATCTGCACGAGAAAGCGCGTTTGTGCCCATGTACAGCGCACGGAAGCATCTTCCTTGGTGGATCCGCCATCTGTGTCGTTATTGTTATTCTCTTTTATACCTGTGAGAGCGGCTGAGGAGGACAGAAAGATGGATCTGTCAAAGTATGTGTAGAAGCCGTAGTGCTCGTCTTTCTTGCCGCGGTTATAGAGACGGACTGGCTGCGAAGAGGGAAGCGGGTAGAGGGTTGCGGGGGCAGCGGTACCGTCGCTGGCTTTTGAGGGAGAAGGGATTAGCGAGGTTACGTCTGGGAAGGCGGATGTGTCGTTCGTTGTGGATGTGTCGTTGTCGCGTTTGCTATATTGGGAAGATGACGAAGAGGATAGATATTCCGCCGAAAGAATAGTGATGTAGAAGGGCGTCTCTTCGCCTGCATATGGGCTAGACGTCTTATCCGTATACTGGCCCAGGAACGCCTGTTCTTCTACACTTGGTGGATCCGGGTTAGGGTTAAACAGCTGGTACGCGCTTCTGCGATGGATCGACCGTGGTGCCAATGTCGTACTATGATCGTACGTCCCATTCTGAAACCGGATCTCAACACGAAAATTCGGCTGATTGGGTGCATAAGGTTCATTAGCGTCCTGCTGCTCCCTCGGCAGCGCACAACTCCACATCGAATTCGGCGTGATACACCCCGAGTCCTGAACCGTGTTTTCGGGGCCCGCGATTGTTGATATGCCTGTCGGCATGGGCGGGTAGCCCGTTAAATTTAGCCATGCCGATTGCACGGGCGTGCTGTCTCCTTTGCGTGTCAAGAAGATAGCGAGGAGGATCGCACCGACGACGATGGCGAGGAAAAAAAGACAGATGGCGGCGTACCATCTGCGCCGAAGGCGACCTTCTCGACCCCGGCGGCCGAAACAGCCTTTGTTGCTGAAAGGGCCGCGGCCGCGCCATAAACCACCGGCTCTGCGGGATATAACATCTTCGCGCTCGTAGCGACGACGGCGGGTTTCAATCCTGTCGCGTTCCGAAACGGGATGCGTTAGGATATCTCGGGTTATGGGAATGGCGCGGGGAGGAAGTGCGGAGTTGTCGTGAGGTGTGTAGGCGGGCGCTGGGCCGGAGGGCATAGGCATATTAGAAAGTCGGACGGCGCCCCTTTCTGTGGACTCCTGGAGGCTCTCTGGCGAGCGCGGGTAAGGAGACTGCGCCTGCGCACCGTATACTGGTGGGGGTACCTGTTCGGGTGAAGGCATTGCAATTGGAGGAGGACCTGTGCGGCTGATTGACCGATGTCTAGGCACAGGTTCTGGCGCAGGAGCGGTCATGGAAGGTCCAGGGGCATATTCAAACGGGTTGGGAGCCCTAGACGCTCCATGCGGTGCCGGAGTCTCGAAAGTGACGGGTGCAGGGGGTGCAGGCGCTCCATAATGGATGTTTGGGGCAGGCTGAGCTGATGGAGCTTCTATATGGATATTAGCCGGGGGTGGGGGAGCAGCGCTTTCTATATGGATGGTTGCAGGGGCGGGAGCTTGGGTAGGAGGCTGTGGTGGTGATGGTGAGGCTACCCTCGGCTGTTGAAAGAATGGATTACTGGGTACTGGTGGTGCTGAGGATTCTCTCGGCTGTTCAAAAGGGTTAGTGGGCGCCGACGAGCCTGACTGTCTCGTTCCTCCGTGGGTATCAGCTGGGGGAGAATTGACCTTCGGGGCTCCAGAAGTTTCTTCGCCAGGAGGTGCTCTTGAGCTCTTCAGTGACCCTCTCAACTCCACAGACAACCTGCCGGCACCATCCGATGGACTCGAATTTATAGATGTAATTCCAGATCCCGGAGACTCGAGGTGTTTCGAGCGAGGCATATCATCCACATCTATCAACAAACCTCTTGCTCCTTGCGTATCCTGATCCTGCAGCGGAGCACCATCAACAACCACCGGTATTTTATCCTTTGGCGTGATAGAACAGATGTGGTTAACGCATTCGAAGTACGGAGTTCCACTGAACAGTTCATGCGCACATGCTTGGTAGTACTCGGCCGCGGAACCCTGAATTCTTTGGCCGGAGAACATCATCGATGCTGCTCCCTGATCTTGCGCTTCAGGGCTCTGATTTTCAACTTGATCTTGAGACTGCGGCTGCTTCTCGTCTATACTCCAATCAAAGTCGGCAAAGGGGTTACCAGTCATACACTGCCAGCTTGATATTCGACGAGTTGCCTCTGGGGTGTCTGGCGAGAAATATGACCTCTCTATTTCTCTTTCTTTTTCTTTCTCCTTCTCGTCCCACCATTCATCTGTCAAACCAGATGAGCTAGTGGAGATGGTGGGTAGGGGTGGGCATGTCTTAGTTGTAGTAGGTGTCTTCGGACTTAGAAGCGAGCTAGCGCTCAGTAATGGGGAAAGAAGATAGTTCCACCACCCTTGGGAGGCACGCGCGTTTAATGAAGTGTTGATGGTGAGACGGTCAGAAATTCGAGAAACCTTCTCATTCGACTGAGACCGTGGACGTCCGGCCGGTAGTTCCTCGCCTTTCTCACTGACCGCGCCAGTAGACATAGAGCGACGTTTCCGAACAGAGCCAAGTACCCCTGCGGTTGCTGGACTATCGTTGCCGGTGGAGTAGAACGCTGGAAGAGCCGGTACAGGCGGTACATTGTGATCATGCCCCAGACGTGGCGACGGCTGCGAGTAAACACTAGAAGCCGCTCGTGGGCGCGCGTGGATCGTATTCTCTGGACTGAGATGACTCCAGAAACCATCTTCCTTTGCTGGAGTGACTATTATCGAAGGCGTAAGGGGAGTATGCTGTGTACCCGCACTGTCAATCTCCTTGTCCTTACCGTCCTGGAGCTCAGGGGAGTCATATGGTACCGAGAACCCAATAACGATGGGCCGGTCCGTTGGCGAGATACCATCGTCCCTAGTTTTCTTCTTCGAAACTCTAGAAACTGCGTCGAGCAGCGAAAGTCTCTTCCCCCCCCTTGAGTCAGAAGAATCATCTGCCAACGGTTGGAATCCCTTCGTACTCCCCCTCTCCTTCTTATCATCTCCCTTCTTCAGAATCCCTTTGATCTTCTGCGCCGTCCTCTCCTCCTCCCTCGCCTGCGAGAGCACCTTGAGGTCATTTAAATCCACAAACGCACCGGCCGTTTCTTTCCGCAACGGCTGCTGCGACTTTGGCTGAGGGACGGACCCCGGGATCTCCAGATTAAGCCCAACAGGCCGTTCTCGTTCAGGATTATGTATTTGTGCATGTGTTGCAACTCTCCGTTCAAAGTCGCGAATCCTGTCCGGCGCCGCCTTACCAGCATTGGAAACAAACGGATTTCTGCTCGTAACCTTTGAAAGAAACTCGAATGGCTGGTTCAGTTCCAGGTCCCGGTCCTCCTCAGAGGAGCCTTCAGAGGTACCAGCTGGGCTGGCGATTTCATCTGTGATAGGCGACGACAGCGGGAACTTGGGCACATTGGGAATTGTGAGTTGAGCTCGTGGCCGGTCAGAGCCCGAACTCCCGGTTGGCATTCTTCTTTTGGCTCTCCGGAGCTGGATACTGTCCATGGTGTGCTGCGTTAGTCATGGTATTTTGCAAGGTTGTGTTAGGTAACGTAGGTAATAGCCGGGGGAGGAAGATCAGAGGGAAGAAGAACCCACTCACAAAAGACAGAATTCTTCTGAAAATCTGCTTGCTGGTCAAGCAGGTGATGAGTGAAAAGAATGAAACGGTTTAGAGCTTCTATGTGGCACAATTGAAAGAGAAAATGATGCAGTGAAAGAAAGACGCTGTAGATGAATGAAACAAAAGAAACAATGCCAACAAAGGACCAGCCTTCTCTATCTCAAACCCAGCACCGGCTATTATCATTCAAGAGCCATGAGTCGTCGAGCCGAAGTGGTTCTGGGACAATGAAGAGAATAAGACGAGACGATGACTCCGAACTGAGGGATGAAGGTCAATAAACAGCGGAGTGAAACGATGCAAAAACAGCAGCAAGCGCCCATTTTGTTTATCTCAACCAGCACAAGCTTCAGGACATGGTCGAGACCATGGACAGTGCCAGTGACTTGTCCTGACAGCATGCTGTGGACGGCTGGCCTGCAGCTTCAAATCTCCGGAATTTTCTATCCCTGCGACGGGAGACACCCACTGCAGCCTGAACGGAGTTCATTGGACAAGACTTGAAGATTGAAGCTGCAGAAAAGAGCTGGAGAAGATGGGGATTGGCTATGAAGAGCAGCCTGGCATAGCTGTAAGCGCCGTGCTCGGGACAAACTCCATGGTGGCGCTCTGAAGACCTATTTTTGTTCCGCAGCCTATGATTGGTCAGAGCTGTGTTTCACAATGTTGATCTATTTAGAAGAGGATACTTTGAAGCAACCTTAAAGTTCTATATTTTGTTTAATATTTTCGATCCCACGGCGCCTACGAAGACAACTCCTAGACGCCGCCATACCGTCCATTCTGCTAACGAATAGCCATAAGCCAAACCAGCTCCATTTGCGGAGTCCAAGACCAGAAATCTCGAATACATGCTGTCGGTCCCATCCAGTTCACCAGGTATACCTTCCCAATGCAAAAGTACACTGAACCACGTCATGATGCAAGGAGATATATAAGTACGCAAGAAAAAATACAGTCGTGTCCTTCATCGACCTCATCGCAGGGTGATGCCGGCAGTAAAAATCATCGCTCGAAGGAGAATGCCACCTCATCTACGGAAGAAAAGCGGTAGGCCGAAGCGTGCGTCGTGAATGCCTCAATTGTCAAGCTGGGAGGAAATGCATATCGTGATATTTCAGATACGACACCTCAGGCACCTCCAGCGAACGGTCATTGGCGTATTTTTCACCAACCAAGGGCAGCTAACGGAAGAGATGTGTTTCAAACGATAATAACCCATGTTATGACCCAGATGTTTGGCAGTGTGGACTCGCACCTTCATAAAAAAGACAGACAATTACCTGCGATCATCGGTGTACTGCACACCTTGCATCGGCGCAACAGAACCGTTCATCAGCGGAGGTAAGGTACGGGGTTGTTCCTCTGCTGTTCCCGGCGATCCACTATAACCGGTATAAACCGGCCCATGCGCAGGGCCATGTACTTGGCCATTCGATTGTACAGGCATCTGGTGGTGCTCAAAAATAGACGCCGTTCGTGACTGGCCATTGGATTGCTGCTGGTTGAGCTGGCGCCGCATCTCTTGAAGTTCTTGGTGTAGGAGTTCATTGTCCCTACGGAAATTTGCAACCTGTTTCTCCAAGTTGTTGATGTACTCGATTGCTAGTCCCAAATTAGTTTCCCTAATCGAATGGAAAGATCGTTCGGAAGAACTTACCCCTTGTCAGTGTCTCCCATTTACTGGACTTGTTATTCTGACTGGATGGAAGACGAAGACGCAAGGCCTCGAAGCAATCTTTCATCTCACTGCGGCGTTTTCTTTCTGCCAGTTTATGCGTAACTCTAAGCTCCGGCGTTCTGCTGTAGGGCGTGCTGCCAGAATGTTGTTCTGCTTCCCCTATGAGACCACGGACTTGCTTGTGCTGTAAAGTGTGGTGGTGGTGAGCATTTGCAGGTAGTTCTGTACTCAATTAGCTCATGTCGCGACTGGGCTCTGCGCATGTTGTCGCCTACCTTGCTGTCCGTGGGGCAAACGGGACTCGGAGTAGTTACTGTACAAAGATTCGGTGGCACTTGGTTTGCGAGAGAAGGAAGCTCTGTCAAATGATTGCGTGCGCGTGGAGACGTCAGGGTCAGGAAAGGCGTAGGCTAGACCGGCAGTTGGAGCCTCTGCATTGTAGATTTCGGATCGAGGATTCGAGGAGATCGCGGGTGCTGTGCGGCCAGCCGCAAACCCACGGTGTTCACGCGATGACAAAGGAGACAAGGGCGAAGTCCCGGAATATCGAGGGCCCCGGTAAGTGTTGTTATCAGTGGAGATTCCCCGCTCTCTTTGTAAGCTCGATACGATGGAGGTTTGCGAGGCGTTCGTGCTATGGTACGGAGACGTAGGATTAATGGCCAATGAGCTAATCCCCTGGTTCATGCGGCTGTCAACACTACTGCGACGGGATTCCACAGGCTCCGCTACACTGTTGCGGTGAGAGGGAGCCTCGTAGTTCTGGTTTAGAGAGGGCAATGCAGGAGCGGGTTGCGAAGCAAAGTTCGGAGACGGCTGTGCGCCCGCCGAAGGAGGGGTAGTATTGTGCGACTGGTCGTACGGGGACCGATCAGAGACATAGGAACCGCGCTGGGGTGAAGGTTGCGACGAGGTGAGGAAGGAGAGCGTGGGTTGGTTCCCCGTTCCATTTGTCGCTGTAGAGTAGGTAGAGGATCCTGGACCAATTAGTTGTTTTATCCGCGCGGCGATGTCGCGCTGAACCTACTTGTACTTTGAGGCATAGACCAATTCCCCGAGTCACGCTCGATCGTATTCAAAGAAGCGTTTCCAGGTGACTTCTCTGCTGGCGCCGGAGTGTGGCCCATGCTGGCAGTCAAGGTAGATATCGAAGGGAGAGTTTGCGAAGAGGTCGTGACAGGAGGATTGTGCACACCATTATATGGGCCCCATGGCCGATGGTTCAGAGCTGAGTCCATTGCAAGATTCGGTAGGGATGAATGAGTGTCTAAGTCGAAAGATGGAAGAGTCGAAGATTCTGAGACGAGCGTATTATCTCATGTTCCAACGCCGCGAAAACGAATACCAAGGTGATGTATCAATTGCGGTTCGTCGCAAGTTTTATGCAAAGCGGTAATCAATGCGTGGGTATCCGGTCGTGGTAACGGCCGCGTGGGTGTATCCTGGAATGCGCTAATCTCATGTAAACGCGAAACCAAACACAGGTGCCTTCTTCAAGGACTAGATTGCGATTCCTCGGGTCGACGCTCCCTCCGGTTTGCGATGCGCCCGCGTTATCCCTTCCTGCAGATCACCCAGGTCAATGTAAACGGATGGCGAATCGTGAGCGGAGAAGCACTGAGGAAGACAACCGGGAACGAGACCGAGAAGCAATAGAAGTTGAGGTTCGATGGAACAGAATCTGCAAGGGAAAGGAAGATGCGTGCACGAAGGGAACGGTTGTCGATGGGCCGTAGGGGAAACGGAGGCGGGACGTGGTAATAATTCGCAAGTCCCAATACGGGGAACGAACGAGCAAAAAGAGTGGGGGGACGTCCAGAGGGTCAAAAAAATCTGCTAAAATGAGTCCGAGATTTAGTTCGAGAATTATCGAGTCGAACGAGAGTCAAGACGGAGGATGATCCTAAGTTCTTGAGGCTAGGAGCGTGGACGGCTGGTTGGTTTGCAGTCTTGCAGAGGAGAGCGGGTCGCTTACCTTTAGTGCAGACGTTTCGACTTTCGGGGAAGAACGTGGCACGAGATCTAGAAGGACGAACAATTGGGCAGGGAACAACTGTTTAGGGCAAAGGCTTCAGTGGTGACCAGCCAGAACGGCGCTGCGGGGAGGAGAGAGGAGGAGAGCAAGGAGCTGAGTCAACGACTAGGAACAGTCTTAACAGAAAAGTGCAACGGGCCGTGGACGGAGAGGGGAGAGATTG
This sequence comes from Aspergillus quadrilineatus, assembly GCA_013305525.1. Taxonomy (NCBI): domain Eukaryota; kingdom Fungi; phylum Ascomycota; class Eurotiomycetes; order Eurotiales; family Aspergillaceae; genus Aspergillus; species Aspergillus quadrilineatus. The sequence goes on along the minus strand of JAAXYA010000058.1, from coordinate 62,686 downwards.
CGGCGAGGGTCACACTGTGAGTCGCGACAATTACCGCCGGGCGTGCAACTTTGGTCCAGCGGGATCTGAAATCTGAGGGCTCTGAAGCCGAAGAAAAAGCAGCTGACGGGATAAAGATAGAACAAGAATGACGGTAGTTGAGCTTCAGTCTAGACAGCCAGGTCAAAGTGGTGAGCGATAGCTGCAGAAATGATTCTGGCTGCTTCCGCAAGTAAAGAGAGTCAAGGGAGTACAGAAAATCAAGGTGAGGATAGAGAGAGGATAATAAGAAAGCCGATGACAGGGGAGCGTTTTTCTTTTTCTTTAATATTTTCCTTAATATTTTGCTTATTATTTCCTCTTTTACTTTTTCTTATTTTTTTCTTTGAAAAAACCGTGATGACGACCGAAATGAAAGGTTAGAAGGATAGTGATGCAGTGGACGACGCTCCTGCTCCAATTTCCGTATGGCAGCCACCAACGTGCCAACCAGGAGTCCGTCCCGAGTCCAGATTTACTCAATTCAGGTCTGGTAGGTTTGTGCTTTTACTTCCAGCCGTCAACCGGGGTCCCGAACAATGTACTTCAAAAGGTTGCGTGCTACTTCGCTTGGTGTTTAGACAATTCCGCGCCAGAGCGCTTACAGAGAGTGACACTGCGCAGGCACTACGGGAAACAAATTGACCAAAGCGGACTGATAGGTGCTTCTTGGCGGCGCATCCAAGCTCTGCCTCGTGGACTGGCCACCTGCGTGCAAGGTCAGTCGATGCCCTAGTCGAGCTTTCATGGCCGTCTGAACCGAGGAAGCGTCTCTGTAATGCGTACGCTGCGTACGCAGCGTACGGGAGCGCCAGTTTTACTTCCGGAGCTTCAGACAGCGCCTCTTCGGTGCCAGTGAAGCGACCGAAGGCGAGGAAAGTCAAGGCGAAGCAGCCAAGCATCTAATGATTCGCACTACGACTGCGGACCGAATTATCGAGAATTATTCGACGCCCAGTGTCCACCGCCACGAGGCAGTTTCTGGGGTGGATTTCGGACTCGTGTCCAGCCGCAGCAGCTGCAACTCTCGGCCGCCATTTGTCAACGATCCAGCGATGCATAAATAATTATGGCATCCTAAATGCCAGGCACCAGGATTCGTTCAGCCGTGGGTTTTTCCGACAATCCTCCACATGGAAGAGGATCGACGGACAGGCGGCGCGGGTGCCAGAGTCGAGCACGCCATGCTCTTTCATATCCCGCGCAAACCAGGGTTCATGGTCCTGGATAGACGTAATCGTCACCTCTGTCATGCCTTACGTGCCTTACGGGGCGACGTTCCTAGCTCATTCCTCAGCCGTCAATAATGGAACGATCCGTTGGACGGCAGGTCATCAGACGCAGGTTGGGTTCATCACGACCACGGGGCAGGACCAGGAATCAAGAGCCATTTGCCGGTCTTGGGTAATCGAGGCGCCTGCGTTGGGCAATTCCGATGCCGATCCGTGCCAGAGACAGGGACTTGACTGCCATGCTCGTGGAGTGCGAGTCTGACTTCTGGCTGCGATGCGTCCTTCGCGCCATACTACCCCACACCACCGGCTGTAACACGACCACGATCCTGGACTTTTGTGCAACCCCGAGCCTGCGAGCAGATGATGGCCTAATTTCCTGGCCCGGCTAGTGATATGGAGTTGCAAGGCTAGGAAGGAGTCGGAGCTAGCATCGGGCGTCGGGCTGACCCGCTCAGAGTCTGGAATTTTTGGATCGCAGGCGAATTAATTGACTGGTCCAGTCCAGCCTGAGCCTAATAAAGCAGGGCTAACTTAGTCAGATAGCCCAAATAGATGGCGTTCCCTAAAGAAGTAGGTGCTACGGCTGGAACGGCGCTCCGAGTCGAAAGTCAGACGGGAAGTGGGACTCAGCGAGGATCGATCAATACCACGGGGCCCGATGAGGGGAACACGCTAACGGTCGCATTTTGCATGCCAGGGATCAATTGCTGAGCATGAAGATAGAAGGTTGGATCTGAAAGAAAATCCTGAAGCGAAATCCTGAAAGGAAAAACAGGGAGGGTGACGCATGTGCTCTTATCATCGGCATGTCTCACCGGGGGATCATCGACACCAATCTTAAAGTACTCCAAGGCGCACTCCAAAGCACGGGAGTAGTTTGTCGACGGAGGGAGATCTCGATTCACGTGTCCACGATCGGCTCCAGGGGTTCAAGGGATGCGAACTGCCAAAGCGTGCCAGAGCGCTGCAAAGCGCTGAAAACTTCAATGAGACCATCACCACTTTATCAGCCACGTAATCGGTTCACGTAGCATGGCCTCCTTGCAGAGATGCAATGCAGGTCGAACGAGTCTACTGGAAGCAGACTCGTGTCTTTGACTCTCTGAAGAATGCGCCACCATCCATGACCAAAGCAGGGAGCACCAGCCTTGGTGAAGTTCGTTTGGCAATTCTAACATTTGGACTTGGCCATTTTGCGTTTTGCCATTTGGCCATTTGGCCAATTTGGCAAATATCAAAGAGCCAGGGAAGATCGGCACGAAAAGTTCAGAACCAGGCAGCCCATTTCTTTGGCTTAGACACATGGCAGTGGCATCCATGGTGCGTGCGTGGAATGATCGCCGCTAAGCAGCTGTTCCCGTCGTATTGTTTGTCCGATGACGCTACAGGCTGCCTGGTTTGCTGGTTGTTGCTGGGTGTGAGCGAAGGGATGGCGGGAGCATGGGCGGACAATGTTCCCTTGCTGTCTAGAGCCACGCACTGTCTTTATCCCCTTGCTCTCACTCGATGCAGCGCAAGAATGTCCCACATGCGGATCCTCTGATCCTAGATATACGGAGGAGTCTGTGCTTTGGCCCTTACCATCTGGGGTTTGGACAAGCTCCAGTTTGCAACCAACGGCCGACTGGGTTCCTCATCTCAGGCGTGACTGGCGCCGTCGATCGGTATAGCCGCCCGTGCTCGCCAGTATTCGCCAGTATTGTCTTTGTCTAGTTTTGCAGAGCAGACCGACCGTACGAGTCAGGAATCCCTGACTCGAGTCAACTGAAGTCAGATCAACAAAGAAGATGCAGGACTACGGGTTCGAAATTCAGTCTACAGGACAAAGACGGGCGATCCTAATCTTCATCGAATCTTCATCGTCGACATTTCGAGAATGTCAGTAGACTGGATAATGCCACGAGAAGAATAGCCCAAGGTCAATTAAGCTTCTTGTGTGCTTCTCTCTGACCGCCAATGGCGAGAGGTTCTTGGACAATAATAACTAATGAGTATTCTGAGTAATCCAGCATAAGGGAGATATAGCACATTTTCCCATCTTAACTCCGTCGGTGACCATCCACCATATGAGACCGAGACGCCACGGCGTGGGGGACGGTGACACAGTTGCAGCATGGCAAACCCAGTCGAGCCGAACAATCCTAATTGATGCTGACTTGCGTCCAGATCAAACCATGCAATCGAGCATCCATAGTCGCGCCGATCAACCAGGGTTCCCCGTCACCTTTCGCGTGTTTGCCTGCTGACAGCGGCCCCAATTTTGAGCCACGTCCGCGGCCGAATGCCCAAAGGCCGGTTATTTTTGGCAGAATCAGATCATCCATGGCCGTCAGGCGCCCGGAGAATGCCATACTCTACGGAGAACTTCTGATCTCCAGCCTTCCGTACGGAGGACAGTGACGGATTTCGGATACGGAGATATCGCCGTCTATTCAACATAACACCAACGGAGTTCGGAGACGATCGCTTGGGAGCACAAGTTCAGTGTAAATGTTTGCAATCCACCGAGGGTACTGCGAAAGTACACGCCTCGCCCCCCGCCTGTGTACCGCGAGCGGTCCAGTTGCTAAAGCCACCAGCCTCGCAGCGTCATTTCAGCATCCCTTCCGACCCGCCGTTCCAGGGGAATTTCGACGAACGGACGCAGCGAATCAAGCCGTTTCTTGTCCGGGTTTCCCTGGCCGCGTGGTACAGAGTACGGTGCAACGACTCAACGAGGCCCGGGGGTTGGTGGGACAGAGTACAGACACTGGCACTGACAGTGCAGTGACACAGCCGCAGCCTGAGTCCTGTCTGCAGGGTACATGATGCATACGCCATACTCTGTGCACGCCGGAGTCGGCCGGCCACATGCGCTGCTGCAGTGGTCGGTGGTGTCACTGTGGATGTCTAGAAGGCCATCGAACCTCGTCTCCTCTATTCGGAGAGGTAGTACCTGTACTTGAGTATTTTGAGTAATGGCGAGAAACGGCCTGGGAGTCAGAGCGCGATGAGGTACAGAGTGAAGAGTCTGCCTTGCATCGCTAAACACCCTCCCCCCGACATACTCCGTATACGCCAGACATATTTGATGAGAAAAGAGGCGGGGATGCCGTTGCCAGTCGCGACTTGCCAGTGAGAGCCTGACAAGGGTCGTGGCGGGACGGTACCTTGTCATTGGACTTGGTTCCCTGAGGGTGTAGACAAGGGCCCCGAGGGTATAGACAAGGGTTCTCACATTCACTATCACAATCCAATCACGATCACATCCTCTTATCGAGAGCATGCAGTTTACCTTCCTGAGGGGGTTTAGTCCGAAGCAATCACTCATTAGTCAGTCAGTCTATGCTTCTGCGCCGTAGGTAGATCAGCCGGACGAGTCAACTTCCACTTTTGTTCCTATTTCTCCACACCATTATCATTATTGTATCAACACCAAGAGGATGATCAGCTTTGTGGCGCAAGATATGTGCGTTTGCTTATTACGTACTGTGCACAGCCCGCTGCATTGCTCTACTGAAAGAAATAGTACTGCCTAGAAACTAGACCTTGGCCTAGACTAGGGCGGTTACAGTCACACAGCAATAGTCCTAAGCCACCGGTTAATCGTCAGCTGGCTAGGATTGCAATGCTCTGCTTGCCAGCTCCGTGGAGATGAATGGATGGACGAGCTGGGATATCTTGAGGCTGGTTGCGTTAGATAGCAAGAAGGCCGCAGATATCGTCAATTATGAGGATTATGAGGAAGCTTAGTTTTTACTATCAGCTCCCGTATCTATCATTACATAATCCTATACAAATGCCGCTCAAAACAACTTGAAATATCACGCCGATTTGCTTCTTTACCCTACCCGCTATATACATGATCTACACCGTGTCGATGGCACAGATCACTTGAATATACTTTAGATTGAGATTGATAGATAATTTTAAGACACTATCATGGAAGATTTATGTAATAACCACTTTATTCTTGACTGATAACAGTAGGCTAGTCTCAGGGTCTCTTGATGACTTACCTGACTTACGCTACACTAGTTATTTGTCATCCATGTATGCTAGCCAGCAAGATAGCTACTTGTAGCACTATAGGACTAGGGTTAGGCCCTTTCCAATATTCTCTTGGCTCAGGTAGTCTAGTCTCACATTACTGTAACTCAAGAAGTGGTGTGGGTTTGGTATTCTCGGGATCTATATTTGTACATAGTGAAGCTCCATATAATGATTGGTCTGTCCTGTAAGCCTATCTTGGACTCGGAGAATATGAGCACGCATCGATGAGGAATACGTAGCTAGTGTTTAGATTATTTCCTTATTTTATCCTCCTTTTACATAACTACCTGTTGCTTTTCCGTTATCTGCTCTTGTTCGTGTATATTTTCCTATAGCTAACTATGTGTAGATTTGTCATCTTGGAACAAGATATATTGTTTTGGCCCTCACCGACGCCGAGACTGATGTCGAACAGCATCCGACCCCATAAATTCGCCTTTAGACATGCCAGATACAGTGTTCAGCGAGGGTTGATCGCAAAATCAGCCCTGTAGGAGGTTCCTTCACATGTTCGGCCCAGGGATGGAGTTGGTGACTGAATTGAGAACCCTTGCAATATCCATACTTCAGGCCTGGAAAGAAAGTGCTCTATGCGATAGAGGCTTTGTCTTTTCTTCCCAGCTGAAGCGCCATGCAGTATAAGCAACGTCTTGGCTGAATTAGCAGCAGGATGAGCGGCTGCGGAGCGACTGCGCAGCTGAGATACTGCGGAGACGATGGCTAGATTAATTGGTAAGCACTAACTATCCAGGGTTTCAGGCACGCGGCCGTTGTGCATGGATATTAGCGCTTATTCCTTTCAATATGACGTGAGAAGGTGGGGAGAGACATGGTATGGCCATATGTACTCCGTACTCTCTGTTTATGTGATCATTCGCTTAGCAATACCAGAGACTGATAGTGTATGGCTGATATTGTATGGTTCCGGCAAGGGTACGGAGGCACCCTGACCACAGCTATGACATTCTTATCCTTGCAAGTCACAAATGCAGAGATTACATAGCCAGGGCTTGTTCACAGCTGAAAGAATAAACGACCAGGAATCTATCGAAGAACAAACTTATCGGACCCTGAATACTAGGCATCTGCTGCCATATAGCCTGATATCAAACAGGCCATCCTGCGCACGACATGAACGAACATATCTCACATGCAACAGGTTGAATAAATTCCTACAAGGGAACTTACGAAGGACGCATTGACAAAGCCTGCTGTCGATCCTACACCACATGCATTGGCGATGACTGCCGCGGTACAAAGCTGAGTTGAATCCGGCACACCTCTACTCTGCCAGCCTTATTTTCCGGTTCCACATCTTACGATGCTAATCTCGGGGCCTACATGGCAATGATTGAGAGCTAGCACCCGGGCTTCGTCGAGGAGCTGATGGTAAGATCCATACTTCCAACCGAATGGGCGAGGTTGACATATAATAAGTCCTCGGCCGCATTGAGATCAGTACCTGCTCTTGCTTCCTTTGCGTTCTGGCTAGGTTGATATTCAGGATCATGCGTGCATGCTTGGCTTTTGGTACCTTTGACGTATTTTTCGAGAGACCCTGGCCAATTTAGGACAGGGAAGACTATATATCACAAATTCAATAGGAAATATAAAAGCCGTTACCTCTTGAAAGTACTTGGCCTTGTTTGCTGTACTGGGTAGATAGCCTTTGGGCGTGACTGACACTACCTCATACGGAGTATATAGAAGTACATATATTATCATGATAGGTCAAGGGAACAATCCAGCAACAGTCCTAGATGACCCGATAATGTTCAGCCATTATCCGCTCTGAAGGATTGGAAACATAGGTTTCTGTTAGTCGTTAGTCCAGGCTGTCCAGTACCTACCCCGTAAGTCCTAACTCAGAATGCAGCCCGACTGCAGCGCCGACCCACGACTGTATCCGCTTGTCCACTGCAAGCGCCGCCACAGCCAAGCTACTACCGTCCGAGGCGTCTATATTCCCACGCAAGCCTAACAGGGCTTTCATCACAAACTGCAACGCTAGTCTAGACAAGCGTCCCAGTGCCATTGGCTAGCCTCAGGGCGCTGCACGCGCCACGTGTGTGGCTTGACAAGGGTCTGGATCCTATGGCGCATTTTGTGTTTCAGATTCGTTCACTTCAGCGAATACAATCCCATACGTACCTGTACTGTAACCTTAGGGTAGCTTTGAATTAGAGTGCTCTTCGGAACGGAAGGAGCTTTCATAGGCCGCCCGTTGCTTACGCCGTACGGTGTTACGGAATACGGGGTGAACTACCGGATACAGAGTAAAATACCCAGCAAGCGAAATTGACGAGAATAGGACTCGGCGTTTGAATCCCGTCGGACTTAGTAGTTGGATACGATGTCCGAGCTCGGTGCTGAAGCTCGGTGTTGTCGCTCGGATTCGGACTTGCTATTCGGAGTTAATTGCTTTCGCTTCCGGTTCTATCAGGTTCTATCTAAGTAGGTAGGAGAGGTACCTGGATAGGCACACGGATAGAAACATGGGGTATTTTATTTGCCTGGTAGCAAGGGCTGTACTGCGTGGTTTACACACCGGTACGACGCTGGGAGATTAGGGTTTTGGCTGGAATAGCCCGCTGGACTGGACCCGTGGCTGTACGTGAGAACTGTAGCAGTAGGCTTGGCTGGCATGTGATTATGATAGAGAGCGCTCGTGGTGATGGTGATGGTGATGGATAGGATGAGGACTTCTAAAGGGCAAAGTATACATTCAAACCATTAATTCATTGACCGCAGATAACTGCAGATACCAAGGTACGCCTATAGGAGGTAGATAACTGTATATGAAGAGACCGTGGATTTTTACTCCTCATCCTCATCCATATCTTCGTCCTCGACCTCGTCGTCTTCATCCCCATCGTCTCCCTCACCCTCCTCACCCTCATCGTCGTCGTCTTCATTGAATTCAACACCCATCTCACCTGTGATATCCCACCGATCTCCTTTCGCCGCAGCACTAACATACTTGACAAACCTCAGGGTCCCGCTGTCCCGCAGCACAATGCTAAGCCGGTTCCAGCCTGCTGCTGTGCTGAATAGGATACCGTCGTCTTCGTCGTCAGCGGCGGATTGGTAAATGGCCGGGTCGGCGGCACCGGACTTCTCCTCTTCGTCGTCGCCGGCCATGTAGATCTCGTAGCCGCCGACGGAGATTTCGTGGTCGTCCTGATCAGACTTGGATTCGGACTTCTTGTTGCTGGCCTTCTTGGAAGAGCTTGCTTCGGAGGTACCATTTGCATCCCCAGACGCTTCTTCTTCCTGTTCTGGGTCTTCCTTTTCCCAGCCCGGAGTCGGAGTTAGACAAAGGGTGAACTCCAGGCGGGGCTCTTCGCCAACGTAGCTGTTGGCTAGGGTGTAATCCTTGCCTCGGCGGAAGCGGCGCGCAAGGAGGTTGTAGCTGGTAATACGATCTGAGCCTGTGATAAGCGAAAGCCATTTCCGGAATGGCTTGGAGGGGAAGAGGTCATTCAGAAGTTCTTGAATGGGTGTTTTTGAGGGACCGGCTTCCGCGGAGGGCTCCTGGTAGAGGTAGCGGTGTTTGTGGGGTGGTCGGGCAACGGTCCAGTCTGTTGAGGCTTGGATTTCATCGGACGAGGCGGGAAGTTCTTTCTTCTCCTGCTCTTCGATATATGAGCGGACCTTTGCGGCAAACTTCTTCGAAAGGAAGTGCTCGAGGTTGAGGGAGGAGTCGTTGAGGAAGGCGTCTGACATTTCCTCTGCGATGTCGGGCGTGAGGTATGAAGGGGCGATGTATTGAACAAGGAAGTTCAAGTCCGACTCGGTGAAGACTGCACCGGGTTCCTCCTCAGCTTTGGCCTTGCCCTTGCCTTTGGGGTCCTCCTTGGCTTCTTCCGTTTCGTCCTCGCAGATCACAGTCTTTGGCTGGGGAAGGTCGTAGATGTCCGCGCGGCCTTGGAGCTGGGAGAGACTACTACGCTCGGCGAGCTTCTCCTCCAGCCCTTCTTCGTATCCATCTTCGCCTTTCTGGGGAATATGGAACCAACCGCTGATGGCCATTCGAACGCGCTTCTTGGACTTGTCCTCATTTTCGGCGGGGTGATAGACCTCCTCGACATCGTGAAAGCTCTCACCGGGCTGAACAGTAAAAAAGCTCAACTGGTTGAAAGCGGGCGGAATGCTCAGAGAGAAGTCTGGGCTTGGGACCTTGACGTCTTCACCCTTGGCATCCTTCTTCGTCGTCGTAGGGTACAAGCGTAGAGCGCCGCCCCATTCCGCTTGCCATGGGGTGTCGGGGTCGGTCAGGTACAGAATATAACTGAGTCGCCTGCTTCCAATGACATCGTCGTGGCAGAGGAGATGGCATCCCTCGTTGTAAACGTTGATGGCCATGTCCGTCTTCTGCCCACTCAGCTTGCCCGAGCCTGTGACCGAAGACAGGAACTCACGGAACCGCGCAGAGTACAGAGCATCGCGAAGTTTAAGGATCGAGGGTAGCCGCGACAATGACCCGTCGTCCAATCCATCCAAGTTCGCGAGGTCTCCCGATTGAAAGATTTTGTAGATATCCGTTTCCTTCTCAGTGAAATGCAGATGCGCCTGGATTTCGTCGCGCACGGCGCGCAGGAGGGAGTCTTCGATCAGAGGGTGAATGACGCCGTGCAAATAACTGAACAATCAGCGTGGGGGCGCATCGAAGCAATTGGTTAAACGTACGGCCCAGATTCAGCATATAACTTGGTATAGTTCTCTTGTACGGACGGCTCGAAGAGACCGTCGCGGAAGCGCAATGCGACTTCCTCGCTGGAAAGCGCTCGCTTTTTGGTGTCAGGCTGGCCATTGCCATCCACCGACTCTCTGCTGTTGGTCTTGCGCTTCATTTTTGGCCTCTAGAAAGTGATCGACTTGATGAGGGTGAGTTTCAAAAATTTTTGTGCTGTTGATTGCCGGTGGTCACGTGAAAAAAGATCAGGCCATGCTCAGGCCACTGCCAGTCGGTCTAGCTATTTGGCATTGGGGGTGCAGTCAAAAGCTCTTCGATCATAGAATAGATATAATAGCAACTACTTGACATTTATTTCTTGTAGTTAAGTCATGTCTGCCCGAGGAGAGGCGTGTCGACATATTGCGGAGAAATACCGCGTTTGCGCCATTTATCGGAGTGTCGGGAGTCACGATAAGCACTCAAGGCACGCCTCCATCCAGCCACCATCTTCACAGTACTGCCTAGCGACCCTTTTCACTCTTCTAGTGCTTGTTTGGCATGATACTATGGCCTAGACGATTTTCATACTCAAGTACATGTATATGGGAAGAGATATTATAACCTAGCTGTCGCATATCAAACACCACGATGGACCAACGTCATAGCATCAGCCCAGTCAACACCACCGCGGTGCCCGAACCAGCTATCAACAGACCCAGCTCAGACTCTACAGGCCCGGCAACGACGCAGCAGGATCACGCGGACCAGGATAATGAGACTCAACGCCCAGGAACACCTCCTCGCCCGCCATATTCGCCTGTAACGCCCGTGTTCGCACATCTCGCGCCGGTCCAGAACCCCTCCACGAACGGGACGACACAGCCCATAGTTCCGCCAACGACATCGCCCTCGCCTACATCACAAGTCCCTCCAATTCCTCCGAACCCGTCGTCTTTACCTCCACGGGCACCGCCTACCTTCGCCCCCGGGCCACCACCGCCGGTTCTAATCTCCGAAAGCGACAACCCCGATGCGATTGCCCTGCGCTCAGCGATCTCCATTCTACAGCTTCAAAAGCAACAGAGTCTACGGGATATTCAGACGTTGGAGAGGATGAAAGAAGCGGCGGCCAAGGATCCGGAGAGATTTGCCCGTGAACTTATTGGTGGGAAACTGGCGAGGAAAGAGCAGGGTGGATTTATCGATTTCAACCATGATGAAGAGGATCGTGATGGAGATACGGAGACCTCGGAAGGTGGATCCCGAATATCTTCAGAGCTGGGAACGCTCCCTGCAGCTCAGAATATCGTCCGCATGCCGGCAATCAACTGGGCGAAGTACCAGGTAGTTGGGGAGAGCCTGGATAAGATGCATGAGGAACAGCTTCGCCGTCCTTCTCTTGGTGAGCCGAGACGGGATGAAGCGCCGGTGCCGGCTTCGGCAACGCCAGCGCCAGCGCCGTTGCATTTGCTGGCGTCGCCGTATCGACCGCTGGTAGATAAACTAGAGAATTCGACGAAAGCAAAAGGGAGCAACAAGGGCAAGAAGTCATGAGACTGTTATTGGTTTCTGATAGTATTATATGATACCTAACAGTCCTGCTGAAAAACATAATCATAACGCCGTTATGAGGGTTTGGCCAAGCCCAGAACAGACACCAAGGTGAAAGCAACCGTCACCACTGGTCGGAGATACTGAAATACTTCTGAAACTCTTGCATGGTGCGTGAGGGAACGATGGACGCCTCTTCATAGCACGCCGCTACCTGAAGTCTCCCAGTCGATCTAAAGACCTTCATCCACTGTTTATCCTTCTCGTCGAGAATATAGGCGCGCCCACGATAGTTGAATCCGATCAGGTTGTTATCCTGCCCATATGAGGACGCCTCACTCGGCAAGGATATCTCACGACTTCCTACAGAATTCACTCCAAAGCCGCCAACCCCAGCCCCGTTCTCAATGCCATCATCATGAAGCTTAAACACAGGGACCTTAACAGCTCTGTTCATAGTCCACTCGCTCTTTGGTCGCAGCTGTAACACATGCCTTCGGAGGTCATCCCGCTGCTTCAAAAGCGCCTTCTTGCTCTCCTTATCAACTTCATTCGCCCTGTGTGTTCTTATCCACGTCTGCGTGGACGCCGAATACGGCGCACATTGCAGCAAGATGTTACTAATTGCCTCGTTTGAGAGAGGAGCGTAGCGCTCTGTTTCGTGTTCCGGTATGAACTGCGGTTGCGGTTCCGGTCGCGGCTCTGAATGCTGCTGCGGGTGTACGTTATCGCCTCTCACTATAGCAGTCTATTCAACCTTTGTTAGTACAGGTCACGTCGTGAGAATTACAGCACTTTGAAGCACCACCCTTCAAAACTGATAAGACATTCGGAGAACCCACATAATCGCCATGTTCGCTGTCACGGAGACAATCACCCTCATCTAGCAACACAGAATCCTGTACGAGAATCTTATCATTATCATTATCGTCATCGTCGTCGTCATCGTAACACTCGTCGTCATAATCTTCTTCACACACTGTCCGGTCAGGGCTGGGACTGAGGCCGCAGTTGCAGCTAGAAATTCTACCGGGGTTAAACGGGTCACCAAGTTCCTTCTCCCTGCTGGCTCGGTATCCCTCTAATCTCTCCCGAAACCGCTGGGCGTAGGTCTTGTCGTTGGACCCGTCCTCGAATGTGGTGAGTAAGTTCCGCTTTGCGGTGGGCTGAGAGCCGTAGTCATGCGCTGGTGACAAGGGAGATGGTGAGCACGAGGGTGAGGGGGATGCTGACAGTGCAAAGGGACGCTTTAGTGCTGGACGGTGTTGCGATTGCGTAAAGAATGGGGTGATTTGAGCTTGACGTTGGCCGTGGAGCATCATCGTGATATCCATGGATATTTATCTGGTCTTTGTCCTTGGGGCTTTGCGCTGCCCTTGTATACCATCAGGATTGACTTGCCTTGCCCTTGGTAAGACGGCTTTGCTATAGCTGGAAATCCTGATTGGGTGATATGGTAGGATATGGTGGGATAGGACGGGCACTACTACAATGGATGGTCAAACTCAGAAATAGAAGACAACAAGTGCACTGAATGGAGTCAGAGAAAAGGGATCAGGATGTATGTAATTGGGAAGGTAAAGAGAGTCACAACTGTGTTTGTGCCTTCTCGGCGTGGTTAGGTTCCTGCATTGGGTTGAGCATTTTGAAAATACACTCCTTATGGAAGGATGTATGTCTCAGGGAGTTGGCTGGTGAAGGGTACTCGCATAAATCTGATTAAAAGGCTGTGAGTTATGCAGATAGATGTGAACATGGCTGGAGGCATTATAATGATTTTTTAATCAAAGACGGTCAAGCACAAGTCCTAGATCTATTTAGATACAATGTATTCGCTAGACGCTTGCAGTCCATTCTATACACGTATATATCCATTCTATCGACCTCTATGTGAGAACTTTTCATCTCAAGAGTGTAAAGTCTTTGGACCCCTCTTCGCCACAAATTCCTTCGTGGACTTCCACATACCTCGAGCGCCCTTGTCGATCTCATACCGTCCATCATATAGCGGATAGATGACAACAGCAGAGAACGCAAAAAATTGCCAGACAATAGCCACAGAAACCCAACCTGAGAAGAATGACTTGCTGAAGATGTAATTCCGGTACAGGGGCATCGGCCAGAGGATGAAGGTTACCAGGACGATGACTACAAACATGACCCAGGCTATCTTCATCCAGCGGTACAGTTCTCTTAATGTCTTTTCGTCGAAGGGGTGGCGAATGTCGTCTAGGCTTAGTTCGGAGACGGGAGTTGAATATGCTCTTGATGCGGCATTGGGCTTCTCAAGGGCGGCTGCGTGTTCGGGGTCCGCAGTTGCGGTTGTGGCTGCGGCTGTGTCTGAGGTGTCGCGCTTGGGGGTATTGGTACCGGATGTTTCTTTCACTTCTGACTCGATGACTGTGGCTGTTGATTTGTCGGCGCTGTGGAGTTGGGCTTCCTCAGCGAGTTCAATGCGGAGGAAGATCCGCCAGTCGAATTTGTAGGGTTTGTAGAGAGAAATCACAACTGAGTAGATAGCAGGGGAGAAAAAGGACCCAATAGCTCCGTAGAGTGCGGGTAGAGGGTTCCCTGTTGTTATCATGTTCACTTCGCCGTACAGAGCATGCGCGGAACCCAGCCAGATTGCGAGTCCTGTGAAAAATCCCAAGACAGGCGCGAGAATTGCGGCCAGTTTTGTCTGGCCACTCCAGAAAAGAGTCAGGCCGAGAGGAATGATTCCGGGACAGGAAAGGACGGGTCTGAAGTAGCCAAGCCAGGTCATGTTGGCGCCGCCATAATTCAGTGCAATTGAGATGCCGGTAATGAAGACGGCATGAATGACCACGGTGGCGTGGCTTGCTTTGAGCAGCTTCCTGTCTGTTGCTTTGGGATTGAAATATGTCTTGTAGATGTCGAACGAGAGAATACTGCTGACTGCAATCATGGAAGACGATACAGTGCTAGTCAAAGCCATGAAAAGAAGCACGAAAAATGCGACAATGCCAGAGTCACCGATGAGGGCTTTAACAAGGAATGGCATCACCAGACCTGTTGATACCTCTGTCTCAGTGATGTCGGCGGGATATGTCGGGAATATGGGTGTGAGATGAAGTGCTCTGGCAGATAGTCCAAGAACTGTTCCTAGACCCCATGGGATACCAAAGACGGCGATCGCGGCGAGGTTATATGCTGGTACAGTTGAGTTGACCTCGCTGGCAAAGGACTTTTGCCAGAAGGCAGTATCCATGACGACCAGGGCCAGGTTTCCAAATTTCAGAACTAACCCCCAGATGATTGCTCCCTTTGACTTCATGGTGAGCAATGACCCCTCGTAGTTGTCCGGGATATAGTTTTCGCTTGCTGTGGCCATCACCTTATCGTAGAGACCACCCAGTCCGCCAATATGTTCATTCGTCAAAACAGACAAGGTAAAATATATAATGAGAATAAGGGCGACAGCCGTGTGCAGAAAGTCTGTCAGAAAGGTGGCTTTGAGACCTCCAACAGCAGTATACAAGACCACTAGAAGCTTGATCAATTTCGTCGTTTCCGACTTATCACAGGGCTACTCACCTCCCAAGGGAATCAGAATGGTGGCTGCGACAAAGTGCATGCCAGAAATTCCAGATACCAGTTGAGAGCCTGTTAAAATCATAGAAGCACAGCCAAAGACGTTGTTGACCAAGTTCAAGACGATGAAGACCAAATGTCCAATTGTGCCATATCTCATTTTTATGATCTCCAATGAAGTATGAGCATACGGCACTCGAATCTTGGCCATGACTCCGAGAGCAGCCATGAGCGCAATCTGGAAGCAGAGACCTGATCCCCACCACTGTTTTTGTCAGCCTGCTCAACTCCATGTATAAGCAAGAGACGCACCAAAGGCACAGCCAATCCATATCTATAGCACATGGCGGCGCACAAAACTGTCTCATTGATCCACATCCACGACGAAAATACCGCTGAGGCTGTCAATCCTGTTCCGACAGATCTGTTCGCGACCATAAACATCTCCGAAGTTGCTGAATCCTCGGATAGATAGGCCTTCTGCACTTTGATGGCAATAAGAATCACCCCGCAGAAGAGGACGCCGAGGCCAATAAGCAGGCCATACGCCGTCCCCTGAGGGATTAGGTCAGTTCCAACTGAAGACATGGCGTCCCGAAGTATCAGTCAGAAAGCCCAGAAAATGGTTGAGCTTCTGTAGATTTTGACAGGATTTTCCGGGCCGCAGAGGATACTCGACATTTATATCGAGTGAAAGCCATGAAATCCGATTCAGTTTTTGCACCTCTGATTCAACCGCAACAGCCATTTCTGGTTTGGGCAGCTGTCACGCAGTATGAGATCGATATCGCGTTATGCAAGACCCGGCCGAGAAACCGGTAGGCTTTTGGAGAATCAGGGATAGCTCGAGGACCATTCGCCGGGTTATCAGCTGCAGTGGGTACATGAGTGCCCATGTTGTTTGAGATTGGACGTAAAACGAGGTGTGTCGAGGTGAGCAATGGAGGGAAGGGATTGCGTGCCAGGAGAATACTATGGCGAAACACCAATCAGCAACCCGGTAATGACCCTCGCGATAGAAGCTTGAAAAGACAAAGAGAGTGAACTTCCACTATATCACCTGGGAAAAGAAGAACAGATTCAAAACGAGAACTCTCCTGGTGCGTATAGGGCGAAGTTTCTGCGTAGTCGTGGTTAGTAAAGCTTTACGGCCTCTGCGACGTAGGGAGAAGCGAGCTTACCGACTGCTCAGTAGCTAGGTCCAGAGCCAAGCTCAGTGCACCAGACACAAGCAAAACCAAGACGACTACGCTTGGACGCCGAAAGCTTCACTTCTTGTCAAGAGATCTCCAGGGCTGGCCCGGTAATTGCTATATTGGGAATCCATAATCTCACCGAGTAATGAGATGTCGTGGTTAGATCAAGTATGGACCAGCGATCTGGTGGGTGGTAGGTTAATGGGAAAGAAACAATAAAGAAATAAGGAGCGAGTGAGCTGGCAGAATGTATGGTATCTGGCATCACCTGATTGCTACCTATATAATCACGCCTCCATCCCCCAAAAACAGCGTTACCAACATTATTCTTCTATTCGCTTAGATCCTTTAACATGAGCAATGGTCATATCATGAAACTACACAGGAGCCATGTTTACATATACAAGAACGCCTGAAAGACACGCCTTCACATCCAGCAGCAGGGCTTCCGAACTGTCCGGTTCACCTCGTTAGCCAGTCCAGCTGATACCTGGAGGCTCAATTGCATGAGCCTCACGCTAAGCAATTCGCAGAGTGGTACCGATATGCTGGAGATGAATTTATTGCGCATTAAAAATCAACCTAAGCTTAGAATTACGTGCATCGCGCAAGGTATAGGGCTAGTACTTCACTCAGCTCTGGCGCCAGCACCGGATAAAAAAGGGCAGACTTCGTTAACCTGGGCCCTTGACCATCAGAATTGGAGGCCAATGCCTCCTCGCCATTTTAAAATCAAAATGTCGTCGAACTCGATCGAACTTGATCTCGTCTCAACTTGGGAGCCTTGCAGTCTGCCACGTGCCAACACCAGCAGAGTCTCCGAAAATGTGTCAGTCTTATGCTGGGATATATAAACAACACAACAAAAGCCATAAAGCACCGTACCAAATTATACTTCTCCCGACGTCACAGATATGGTGAGCTCTGCTTTCCTGAGCTCGCAAAAAGCTGTACTCTATCAACATCCTGTACTTACGGCTACGCCTATCCGCCTTCTCTCCTCTGACCAAGAACTAACGGCCCGCATTTCTCATCTTCCACGGCGTTCTCAAGCCCATACAATCACAGGCTTGCCAAATCAACTTCTTTACCCTGGGATGATATGACGTACTAGCACCGGCCTTCCTAGGGGTTTGGTGACACATCCAGACGGACAGCACTCGAGGCCTAAAAACCAAAGAATGACCGCTGAGATCATCAGGTTACTGGGTCGCCAAAGAATCAATAAAATGGCACCGACGCCAAAATATGCTGATATGACTTGTTATACTGTTTTGTTGTGAGGAACAGGTTGTCAGCCTGCTTTCTCGATAAGCAAACTACTCAAGGCGTTCCTTTGCGACCTCGAGTCTGGACATATCTACTCCAAATCAGGAGAGAACTTTCTTCAGGTTGTGAAAGTTCTAAAGAGGCATTTCTAGGTTATGAACGGTTTGGTGACCTTGTATTCTTTGTCCAGCCTAATACTGGTGGTATTCTTGATCAGCATGTGAGTTGGCCTTCCCACAGATATAATTGCTACAAGTCTTGACGGCTAACTATAGTCCTACTCATTATTCACCCTCTTCAACTCAGCAGATCCTATGGATAGGGTACGTCGGGTCAGTAGGTGCCGTGGAAGCATGGCTCCTTCAAAATAAGGAAGGTCCTGAGCCTATATGTTACCGAGACGGTAAGCAACTAACCTGACGCTCCATGTCCTTTCCATCACGACCAGATATCCAACGATATGTGGGAATACTAGATACATCAGACATTATGCGTCGGCTATGCCTGAACACCCCAATGGTATAGCGAGCAAGAAGTGCTCCACGCATATCTTGGCCTGGTCCTCCCAATGCCCATCTTAGTGATTTCTCGCAGCAGAGTACTTCAATCACTGGGCGTGGAAGAACAGATGAAGCTGGCCACGAATGATTTTAGCATTGGAGAATGTATCACAGACCTACGGGTGCAGCTGGAGGCACCGGATGCAATCATCTACACTTTAAGTAGTTTTTTGCGCGGCAGGCCGATGGGCATAGCCCGTACGTACTCAAATACGCGTCATTATGCAGATATGTGGATATGACTCCCTTAATCCTAATAATGCAACGCAGAAAAAGAAACTTGAAGCACTTGGAAATTATAACTTATTATGAAGCGATAACAACCAATATGACTTCATGCCAGAAATCCAAGAAACCCCCAGGCCATGGCGCAGTGATCTTCGGATCCTAGACTGAGCATCTTTGACGTCATGCCCTTATCAGCATATAAACCATCAGCAGCATCAAACATTGACTACCGTCAATCACTGCCTACCTACTGCCATAACAGCGAAGCTCAAGTCAAACCATTTATCTATTCAAACACTACATAACTCTAGACTCACCAAAATGTCCACAACAAGCCAACCCCCTCAACCTCCCAAACAATCCAGCTACACACAACCCTCCAATCCCGTAACACAGAATCCGGCTGAGTCCCAACAAACCGAACAGCGCTCGCACACCTACGGCACAGCTCCAGCCACAATAACCCGGGGCACGACCTCGAACCCTTCAAACCCTTCCAACGTCTCTTCCACCCGTACCAAGAAAGAACAGTCGGGCAAATCGTTACATGCCCACAGCGACGTTGACACGGAGTACGGCGTCGAGCAGCAGCCGAGCGAAGGGGACATCGCGAACGCTGTGGAAGGGCGCTCGCGGCATAGAGCCCAGGCGGGTGCTCATGCGGGGGCCGTTGGGACGGCACAGGGACCGGGTATGCCGGCGAGGGGCGAGGGTGTGAGTAATCTGCAGGATCTGGATAGGAAGGCGGAGGAGCACCAGAGGATTCTGGGGGATAAGGTTGGACGGTCACCACCAATTGAGGGGGAGGAAGTGGAAAGGGAGAAGCTTCGGGAGGGAAAGTTGAGGCAGGATAGGGAGTTGCATCCCAGCGATGCAGTCAGTAAGGCGACGGGGAAGCCGGTTGTTGGGAGGTAACGGCAATGGATGGTTTGTTCGAGATTTAGTATACTGTATAGTTATGATTATGGAGATTCCTGCATGAGCGAAGTTTCAACACAAATCGTATTGGGTATCAAAAGTAATGCATAACAAAAGTACATGTTCTCCAGTAGTCTAGCTATCGGCGTCATCACCCTCGCCGATTGAGACCTTCTTGAGAGACACTTCCATCTTCAGGTCATGAATACGCTTGGCAAGCTTGCCCTTGAGGATTTGGTTGTTCATCGTTTCCCATTTGGCTGTCTCCGAGCGAATGAGAGCTTCCAATTCTGCAATCTCCTCGCGCGATTGCTGGATCTGTCGTTGCTGCTCGAGTTGCTCTTCGTCGAGCTCCTCTGGCGATTCTTCACCGTTCGAGGCGTCGCTTTCGTCTCCCGACGTATCTGCGCCTGTGTCGTCTGGTGCTGGAGTCGAGGGCTTGGTGGCCACAGGAGTACCGGCCTGGTACACCCCGGGGGTAGCAGGTGTCTCAACAACGTCGGCCTCGAAGTTTGCCCCGTCTGCTCCAGCTGCCAGAGCGGCCTCCATCTCTGCAGCAAGTGTGTCCTCGAGGTCTTCGAACATGCCGTCGACGTCATCCATGGCTTCTTCCACTTCGCCTTCGGCATCTTGCTCATCGTCGTACTCGTAGTCGTCATACTCTCCGCTTTGCACAAGACCCTCGGCACGATCGAGCGACGTCTTGTCCACAAGCTCGTAACGTGGAGGCCCTAGGGCGGCTTCATCCTGGGCGATCAAGTCCTCAACCGCTTTCTCAACCTGCTCAATGGTCCTTGTGCTGATGCGGTCTCGGAAGCGGCGTTTCCTTACCCATCTAAGGGGAGGCGTCAGGCCATGGGGGTACTGCAATGTCTTGTCATCCAGACGTTGCACCTCAGCAGGAAGTGGATAATTCAGAGCTTCTGTTTCATTATTGATCTGTCCCAGGACGAGGAGCATCTGACATATATCGGCTGATTTGTACCACCCCCTGCGATCCCAACTTTTCATTCCTTCAATAATGCATGGTAGGTCAACCAAGGCCGCAGCATACTGCTTGTCGCGAATCTTCAGGACAGCTCGTCGGCCCTCACGGTTCAATGGTTTGAAAGAAAATTCAGACCGGTCGAATCGGCGTTCGTTGATCACGCGTCGAAGATACTCGCAGTCTTCCCCCGGCAGCATACGCAAAATGAACTGTTCTTCAATGGCTGGGTCGATTTCTGTGTCGGATGCCTCCGAGTCGTAGCCGACGCCGGTAGGTCTGTTTGGTACAAGTCCTTTGTTCTTGATTCTGATCGACTGGACGCCGGGTTTTTTGGATGGATTCAGCTTAAGTCGCTTTGGTCCGGTTGTTTCTGACGCGCCGCCAGCAGACGGCTCATTCGGAGCGGCCTCATCTGCTGGTCGCTTCTTCTTCTTAATTGTGATCTTCGGCTTCTTCGACTTGTCTTGTGATTCATCTTCGGTCGGCTTCCGGGCGATCTTGAGCGTGAGTTTGCGTTGAGGCGCCGTCGGTGGAGGTTGATCTGAGGATGGAGCAGGCGCTGGTTGACTTTGGGACGGCTCGGCCTTCTTCTTGCCGAAGGTGAGCTTGATGGCCGGCCTTGGGGCGTCAGACATGTTGAATTAAATGACTGTAAACGTAGTCAATCGTGGGTCATGTATGAGAAAGAGGTGATGGTGAGGTAAGGTGTTAGAAGAGAAGTCGGGCAAGGCGGCCGAGGCCAAGAGGGAGCGCAGTCCCAGTCCGCTTTCTCCTTCATCTTAACATACATCACCACCAACCACGGTGTCAGTTCTTCGCTCCTGCCAGTGACATAGTCAGAGACACCGGGTTACTGTATAATTTCACTTATTGTTTTGCTGACTACGGGCTGCTGAGCCCTTCTTCACCATGTCTGGCGCGAACCTTCACAACGCTCTTCTCCGCCCACCGATAATCCAGATTCTACGCGCAGCAGGTTTCCATGCGACGCGTCCTTCAGTCCTTGACACTCTCGCGGACCTTACTGCCCGATACATAATGCTCCTCGCCTCCTCAACCGCGGATCATGCCGCAAACGCCCATCCACACGACCCGGTACCGGCGTTAGAAGACGTTTACCAGGCGCTACAGGACGCCGGTGCGTTGCGACCGCAGCTACGAGAATGGGAAGAATGGTGGGCGGGGGAGGAAGATTTGCGAGGCTTGGAAAACTTCCTTTCGTGGTTTACAGGCCCTGCAAACCGCGAAATTCGACGTATAGCTGGATTCGTGCCCAGCGAAGGCGATGTGGTCGACGCCGACTCGCTTGAAAAGGAGGACTATCTTACGTCTTTGAAGAAGAAGCACAGCAAGACGGGGGAGGAGTCCCGATACGCCGGTACAGTCCTTGGGAAGAATGCTGAAGAGCATCCGGTGATCATCGAGGGTGGTGCTCCTACAATCCAGGAATGGAGCTTGCAGATGCGGTCGCGAGCACCGTATATGGCTGACAGCGATTCGTCTGGTGTTAGCAGCGCCCCTAGCAACCTTTCCGAGACCGAAGGCATGGAGGTGTGATTGAATGGGCAACGAGCTATCTCGTCCTGAGAAGCTCTTTCGAAACAAAAATGCAATACGGCTATGCATTACGAGAAGCGCAGGTCGATTTCTCCGTTGATCCCCAAGATTTGTTCGAGTATACCCAGTGTACGCAGATGCGTACAATCGGCGGGCTTCCTAGTCCAAGCCACGAACGTCCCGATACGACGAGCGAGCATTTCTCCCAACTCGAATATCTCGGCACGTATTCGGCGCATGGATTCAATAGAAGACTGAGGAAAGAGCACGCATACTAGACCGGTAGCGTTGATCTACAGGGTGATAGAACTCGTGGGGGTGGAGGACTGGCAGTGATGATGAGCTAGTGCCAAGCTACAGAGGACCATCTAGAGGGACTGTATCATGTCTACAATGATAAAATCCATAAATGAGATATTGTATTCAACGTCGTTTAGAAAGCGCACTTCTTGGCTGCGGCCTGGCGGTGACTTCAAGAACCAACTGCGTCCCGTAACTGGCTGGAGTATAGTACGTCGATTCCCCTCTGCAACTACCTAAGACTACACATTCGTCACCATGGTCTATCCCTTTGAACTCCCGACAACTTCTCACCTCTCTTTTCAATCTGTCCTCTCATCCCACACACACCCATCCCTTCCGCAGTCCGCAACGACAGCCCGACATGCCCTCCGCCTCGCCCTCAAGGCCCACAACCGCCTACCCCGCGGTTTCCAGCGTGACTCCCACCTAACCTCCGTCCTCTCCGCGATTAACGACTATCTCCCATATGTCGTCGCGTTGGCCCAAGGGCTCAATAATGGGAAGCCAATTGATACCACAACGCCGCCGACTACAACACACCACGAAGAAATCAGAGTAGCCCAACGCGCCGAGCTCGAGCCCGAATGGCGCGCGACTCTAGCTTCAAGCTCTCTACCCCGTCCTTCCACGAACCGCACTCGCGGATCGGGGATCCAGTATGAGCTCGCCTTTATACTCACAACACTGGGCTATATCTTGTCCTCTCTCGCCCGGTCAGGCATCACCCGTACACTATATGCGTCTACAACACCGAGCGCGGAGCAACGCACAGCAGCCGTCCAGACCGCAACCAAGCACCTCCTTCAAGCGAGTACCATACATTCGTTCCTGTCTTCGTCCCCGTACTTCACAACAGTCTCTGAAGCAGCTACAGTGCCGGACCTGGCACCCGCAACGCAGGCGGCACTATCATCGCTGGCATTAGCAGAAGCAACACTGCTGACCGTGTTGAAAGATGACTCCTACGTTGTGGCTTGTATCCAAGCCCGCAACCCCAATGATAAAGACTGGATGGTGCGGGCACCAGAAATACCCAAAGTCCGTGCACACCTCTTTGCGCGGCTGTGTATTCGCGCCGCCGAGTATGCCGAGCAAGCTGCTACAGGCTTGAGCTCTGTAGCGGCGGAGGGCCGGAAAGCAGGTGTTGACGAGGATGTTGCCAGGTATGCCCGTGTTTTGGGCCTAGTTGCCCGCGCAAGAGCGTGCCGGTTTTTCGGGGTAGATGCGGAGCTTTCGGGGAAGGTTGGTGAGGGTATCGCCTGGCTCCGCGCAGCGAAGGGCGCCTTGGGACTACGAAACACGGGCTCTGCATCTGCAGAAGAGGTTACGACGAAGAGCCGGGGCTTGTCAAAGTTGAAGCTGGGTTTCCGGGAGAGACGTGAGGAGCGCAAACTAGAGAAGGGTGCGGGGGGTGAGCGCGTGGATAAGGGCAGATTAGGGCCTGGGGATAATGCAGGTCGAGAGGAAGAGGGGCGAGTACTCGAGATGTTGGAGACGAAGTGGGTAAGGGTTAATGATACAGTAAGCACAACTTCTCCATTCTATTTTTTCGTGAACTACTTACTTACAAAAGCCAGATGAATACGCAATTAATCCCTTCGTCAGCGGATTACGTCGCCAACCTCCCCTCTGGCCGTGATGTCCTTCCACCTCAGCCTCCATATACCCCGCCTTCTCTAGATGAGGAGCGTCTGTTCCAGATGCGCGCCGCTCCTACGGAACTTGAACTCAATCCTGGAAGTGATGATGGGGACAGTGACTTTGAAAGCCCGGCTGCAGGTGACGCACATACACCTGGGGCGTTTCCAGGGCGGGCCGATAATGCTTACTACTGATATTCAAATTTGGTCTTGTGTATAACATACCCTAGTCTATCAAGTGCGGAACATAGCTGTATCTATAATTGATCAACTACCCTGGCCAACCTTCGCTAGACAAATATCTCGACCCATTCAAATATTCACAGACTTCACTATAACGCTAGAATCGCATACAAAAGTCTCGGTAACTGTTTCAAAGCAAAGAAAACAAATTCTTACAGTTAAGAAAAAAAAGTACATTGGTAGTATGTCAACTGCTAAAATCACAATGTCATTTGAATAATGCACACACGAGGAAAGTAAAAGAACAATCAGACCGTTTCCTTGGTCCTGTCAATCCTGCTGTGAAATATTTTCCAGGAAGCCCCTTCTATCCGCCAATTCATTTGGTGTTCGTTATTCAGCCGGCCATCTATGTCGACTTCGTCGCAAAGTAGTTCTTCTCCTCGAAGAGATAACCCTTGATCTTTCTCTCACTCAGCAACTCAAAGTATTTCTCTGCAGGCAAATAAGCTCCGTTAGCCATTATTACTTCCAATAACACTATCCATCATTCGAGAAGAAATATACGTACCCCTTAGTTTTCCACACTTCTCGAGGTGATTCACGCCCTCGCGCGCATAGCACTTGCCCAATTCTTCGCCAACAAGCCTGCTCATCATACTGCGCACCCACTGCTCGCGGATGATCGCGTCACGGGCATTGTGTACGGCGACGTTATCTTCGAAGTCCACGCCGTCGTAGGTCGGCGGGACGGTGGGTTTTTTGGCGAGGAAGGCGGCGGATTCGGGGGTTGGCATGTTGGCTTCGACCTTGTTCGTTCCTAAAATCGGGGAGAGGTATGATATGGCTTCCAGGTTGGCGAGGGGAGTAAGAGCTTCGATGCTTGTGGTTGCGTTGCCGTTGAAGCTGGTATGGATGAGAGGCTTCTGCCGAATGCTGATGCTCGGGTGAATGCAATTGAGACGATTTGATTGGCTGTGGGCTTGGCGGTGAGGGTACGGCTGGCTTAACAACTTTCATCGCGGGCCCTCTCATAGTCACATGACTTCTTATAGATCGATTGACATTTAAGACCCTGCTCTACGGTTGATAGAAGACCAATCAATCATCCTGCCTTCATTATCTTATGTAGTGAAGGCAGCAAAAATATAATTACCCTGAACTCCGAAACCAAATAACTGCATGAGCAAGATGAAGAACTAAGACGGTACAAGCAGCTGTACGCAGACATTATTACCCTTGAACTGTGTCGACGAAATATCCAGGCCCCTCTCCTTCGCCGAATAGCGCATGATACAATTCAAGATAGCGATCCCTGAGGCGCTCCCATATTGGCCGGTTCAGCCACTTGCTGTATTCCCGGTACTGGTACATTTCATCCCAGCAGTCGCGACCAAAATCACAGCCAGCCATGTTAACAACAAAATCTCGCGCGTCTGGTGTATAGTGAATCATCGGGTCGAGGGAGTCTCCGCAAGCCCCAGGAGGAAACGAATTGAAGTACCGCTGGGGAGCGAAGGCGACACTGCTGCGTATCCACGGCTGGTTTATATACAGGTACTCGAGGGCGTCTTGCTCCTTGTGTTCCCACTGCATATGCCGCTGCTCGTACATCACAGGGTCCCACCATGTGTCTAGTAGCCGCTCTGAGAACAGAGATCGGTGAACAAAGAAGGAGCCAAGATTGAAGCCGCCACAGTCTTGAGAGAGCAGAAGATGGATTGAGCCTGGATCATTGTCACCAACGCCCGAGCGAGATACTTCATCAAGGTACGGCTGGGTTGGCGGATGGGTGATGTTTAGGGGGTTGTACTCGTTAATGTCGCGATAAACAACCTCATCAAGGCGATCAAATAGGTGACCCTCAAGTGAGTACGAGTTTTCCATGATATAAGTGTTGAGGTCGAGCCACCAGAACCTGTATACTGTTAGATGTTACCACCCCGTAGGCTTCCTAGGTCGCCTACCATTCTGCGGTTGGGTATTTCTTCATGGTCTCACGTAGGATATCGACTTTCTCCCACCCCTCACGCCATTCATGAGAGTAGCGCTTCTTTGCTAGCATGTTGACAACCTCCAGTTTATACCCCCATCGTTTAGCATATTCTTTTTTATTCGAGATACTGTTTCGCTCAATAGCCCATTCTCTTGCACCTTTCCACTCCATGACTCCACCCTCGGTATTCGATTGAAGTATTATCACAAACTTCCGTCCGCTCCCAAAGACAGACCGCCTGAAGAGTTCGACAAAGGCTAGATATAGCTTAATTAGTGACCTACAAGCCGAGATAGGTCGAGCAGGGCAACTTACATGTCCAGAGAAATAGATACCCAAACAACAAGAGAAACAAAGCAAGGAAGAGCCGTGATCTTCTACGTCGCAATGCTGTCCGCCCAAACCATAATGAACGCCAGCCGCGTCCACGCCTATATATGGAGTCATCTTTCTCAGTGTACTCCTTCGGAGACCGAGACCGCATATTGAACTTTGGAAGTGTTTCAATGATCTGACGCTTGGAGCGCAAGAAGAACCCGCTATTCCTGGTAGAAAAGGATGGATAACCACGGACATCTTCGCTCTTCGCTTTGGCGACTAGCCATGGGTCTAACGGATTGGGTGGGTAGAGGCTGATGTAAGGTGTTGACCTGCCACTGCCTGAGGTTAAGTTGGGGCTAGACCACCCTTCCCCTGGACTGAGGGAAGGCGATCGAGGCAGAGACATGGGCAGGAGTCAAGAGCGACAGTAATGTGGGAAAGAACGGCAGAATCCAAGCAAACCTTCGCTGAAATGGCGCCGCCAGATTTCAAAGGACCCTGAGGGCTAGAGGCAAACGAGAGGACAAAGTTGGCGAGGAGGAGACAGTGTTAACGGGATAGCCAAGGGGTATATACAGCGATGTTGAGCAGTGGTGAGCTTGAGGGAGCGATTAGTATGAACTTGGGAGGACTTCATCCAGAAGACCCGCAAAATACTCGGGGCAGTTGATAAGCCAGGAAGCAACTACACATCGCAAGCTTCCCTCAAACCACTCAACGGAGAAGGAAGGGAATCATTAATTGAGCCAAGAAAAGTCGCCGGCCATGTTGTAGTCATTTTGTGAACTTGGAGAGAGCTTGCCGCGAACGGTTGCATCCCGCTTCCGGCACTGAGGGAAGGGATAGGAGAACCACACAGGATCAGGGTCCAAGGGTCCAGATACCAGCCCAGGAACGAGCTCAATGGTCCACAGCAATGGCTAGTCAGGGTGTTAGCTATTCGGGTCATTTTCGGGAATGGTGCCGCATTCTTGACGGCAGACTGATTTGTGATTCTGCCCTCTCGGCAGTAACGTTGCAGGTAGACCCACGAGGTCAAGAAGAATCATACCAGACAAGTCCTTGGTGACTACACCCCGCCCACAAGTAGCTTCATCATAAGACATCGCGCGGAGTAGGTAGGTCTTGCTGGTGGTTGACCTACAGATTGCTGTGAGGTGAGAGCAGTTTATAAAGCACGGTGCCCTTTCTGAGTCACATGAACTACGCTAAGTATGGCCATTAGGACCAGTAAGAAG
The DNA here is from genome assembly GCA_013305525.1 of Aspergillus quadrilineatus. Classification (NCBI taxonomy): domain Eukaryota; kingdom Fungi; phylum Ascomycota; class Eurotiomycetes; order Eurotiales; family Aspergillaceae; genus Aspergillus; species Aspergillus quadrilineatus. The sequence continues at coordinate 35,223 of JAAXYA010000058.1, read as the reverse complement.
CCAGCCTATCAATACACATTTCATTAATGGCATCGACAATATTTTAGATAGACTGATGAGTAAAGGTACAATAAATCCCCGAGTCAGTTCCCAAGTGTTCCCAGTTTCTATTAATCAGCTTTGTATGTTGCGTTGTATCTAGTTTCGAGGTGGATATCTCCAAAAGCGGCAGCAGTCCAAAGCACCAGTACCTACATTCTCATCCTAAAGATCAAAAAAAGTCCACTTTAAATTAAAGTAGCCCAAGTCTCGTCATTGAGCTTTTGTCGAACAAAATTATTCTTTCGAGATGGCGTTGCGCCGCACCGGTTGCTGATTGACTGCTGTGCTCTTAGATGTCAGGACTTTGCGCACCACAAATCCTTTCTCATTCTCGGGTCGTTCGCGTGCGCTGTCTCCATGGTAAAACTCGCACTTGAATTTCAGAAACTTGTTGCGGTGCCGATATACCGTGATGATATCACCGGTATACAGCTTGCCGAAATGAAAGCCTCCTTCTGGACCTTTCTGGAGTTCAACATCGTTCACCCAGATACACTTGCGCGTTTTCGTTGAAAGATGGGCCATTGTCCCTGGGATAGTCATCCAGTCCTGTCCAGAAGCAATACGTTCTTCCAGCCTTGGAGCCCAAAATGTGATTTCAAGAGCGTAGGCCGGAATGCGCGCATCCATGGGGTCAGGATAACAGATACTTGCCTGAGGACCACGGCCCCAAGATGTCATTCGGTCCTCCAGACGGAGTGTAAGATCAAAGATAGACCCAGGAAGAGTGGTTAGTTTTCCTAGGAGGGGTCGAGACTCGCCTGGTGTCGGCAAGTGTCTCAGGACCCCAACAGGCCCACCAGCTTTGGAAGGGTCTGCGGGTGGTTGAAAGCCCCTTGACTCAGCATAATCGAAAATCAGCTGTCCGGTTTTGGCGTCGATGGTGTTAGCAAGTTCGATGTCAAAAATCTCTTCTGGTTCGCGCGTCAAGTTCCTATATTGGCCATCTGCATTTCGCATATTACTATCATCCGAGCCAGAGCGTTCACTCGCAGTATCCGGTAAGGGCAACTCAATTCGTCGCCTGAATTTGGCAGCTTTTGGGGTCTTGAGAGAACCAGCTTGCGGAAATTCTTTTTGAACTTTATCGTCAGCAGGCCCATCATCCTCACTGGGTTGAGGGCTTGCTGTCTCGGTGGAGAGGAGAGGGTTTCTGGAAGTGCCAGGGTGCCACGAGTTCATGTTGAGCTGCCGGACGAGTTTCTCAGCGCCCAGTAAGCTAAGTGCCGATCCAGCAACGGGGTTTTCCGGGAGGGATAGGACGAAGTTGAGGCTACCGCCATAACTGATCATCGACTCACCGGTAGAAGAAATGAAATCCTGGACACTGTGATTGTCATCCTCGAATGCATCCATGTTGTCACCCAAGGCATGGGAGCTGCGTAAAGCTGATGAAGTTATTTCACCGAAGAGGCGCCTCGGAGTGGCCTGGGATATTTGCTGATGGTCCTGGGAAACCTCAAGTTTGGGCAGCGACGGATAACGGACATCTGGAGGGGGTGAATTAATCCTGGGGCGTTTTGATTGGGCAAGGTCGCTGTCGTTATCAGCTAAATCGTCGCCGAAATCCGGAATTTCTTCCAGGGATAGTTGAGAGGCATTTAACTCATCCTCGGCGACTTCACCAATGGCAGAAAGCCCGTCTGAGTAATTGGACAGTAAGTCGTCATCTTCGTATTCGTCGATGTCGGGGATATCGACTAGCCAAGGGTGTTTGAGGCACTCCAGCTCCTTGGGACGAAGCTGAGGGTCACGGTTCAACAGCTTAGACACCAAGTCAATGCCCTCCTCGGAGACGCCAGCTTCGCGGAGTATCTGATAGTCTGGCTCTGTTGTCATAATTGTTCGTAACATCTGTGCTCCTCTGTCATCGCCTCGGCCGGTGTATGGAGGAATGCCAGCTAGGAGGTGGTAAAGAACAGCACCCAAGGAGTACATATCCACGGATTGATCATATGGGGAGGTTTTCGGGAGCCTAATACTTAGTACAGTATCCAAAAACACACTATGGAGTAACTTACGGATCTCCGACCCTGCGTCGCTTCCTCACCTCCCCACGTCGATACATATCGTACTCAGGGTAGACCTCTGGAGCGCAGTAGAGGAGAGTCCCGCAAAAAGTTTTGAGAAACGTCTCCTCTTGGACAACTTTGGACAGGCCGAAATCCGAGAGCTTCACTTTCAGTGGCTCATGGGATGCGATCAGGATATTGTCCGGTTTGATGTCACGATGAGTGATTTTTCGCTTATGAAGATATCTCAGCGCGTGGAGTATTTGACGTGCGATTGTTTTCACCATATCCTCAGGAATGTTGACCATGTTCTGTAAATACGTTGATAATTCGCCGCAAGGGACGTACTCCATGATGATATAGATCCAGCGGTCATGCTCATGGTGATCAATGTACTGGACAATGTTTGGCTGCCGGGTAATATTAGTCAAGTCCTTTGCACTGTATTATCTCAATCACTTACATGCTTTAGATCTTTCATGATCTTCAACTCATTATCAACTTTTTGATTCAAAACACCATTCTTCATGAAGTGGCGTTTGTCGAGTTCCTTAGCCGCAAACACGGCTCCATGTTGTTTTGTAGCCAGCTTATAAACCACAGCAAATGCACCCTTTCCAATCTGGCCAGTGACATTGTAAGTTGGGCCACCCGACCAATGCATCCCGTGACTATTCCATGGCGGAATGCTGAGGGCTGACGGGTGACGTCTCCCAGGTTGCACAGTGCCAGGGGCGCCACCATAGACTCGGCCAAGGTAATTCTGAAGGTTCTTGGCATATGCATCGGTAAACCCTTCTCTATTGGGCAAACGCACCACGAACTTGACTTCGTTCGTCGCGTAATCACCATTGACGACCGAAATGACGGAGCCGTTTGTTAGCATCCGGCTGTTCTCTCTGTCTCGTTTTTTAAGGCGGCAGTTGTCTACAATGGTACCGTTCGTAGAAACATCCTCAAGCATGAGAATGGAATCGGTTGTGATGTAAATGCGGAAGTGGGTGTTGGAGATACGCTTTGATCCATTGTCTGCACAGAGGAGGATATCGGAACGGCCGATGGTACGCCCAAAGCAGAATCCCCGGCTTGGGTCCATCACATTGGAAGACAATCTAAGGGCAATGTCTAGGGCCGCAGTGCTAGGGACTTCATACTCCAGATCGTCTCTCTGCAAAATATGCCAGGGCGCGACACGAGCTGTAGCCGCCACCGCCTCGAGAGCCTGAGGGGAGCTAGGGTGGAGGATACAAATGACGTCTGACAAGTCTTCTTCAAGTAATCCAGAAGCATTAAGCCCGCCGCGTCGAGGGTCCGTGTATGGCTGAGTTGATTCTTGTGTTGCCTCCATCCTGCCGAGGTTTTTGGTGCGAAGAGGACGAAATACACCTAAGCAATAGTCCAAGACGAAGAGCTTTTTGCATATGGGAAGCTCTGAGTTAAGCCTGTTTGTTTCTGCTTCAGAGGTGGTCCATATCGAATATCTGACCACGCATCAGTCCTGGGGATCTAGATACAAATCCCGACAACGCCCTGATGCCTAACGGCCGGTCACTTTACCTTGAGAATATAAAGCAAAACGGATAATTGTTGGCGGTATATTAACCTCGAATGTTGACACCGAAACTGAATCCTCCTTGAAGGCAGTCTTCACGTAAGTCGGAAAACTGAATCAGTGTATTAAGAACACGACACACGAGCAAGACGAAGTATGCCAAAAGTAGAGGCAAGAATGTCCGGGTTAGATATGGCTGTGGCTTTGCCCAGGAAATCCAAAGGCGCTTTGTACTCTCGATTCATCCAACAATGGCGATACCAGCTAAGAGGAACAGGATTTTTGGTCCGCGGCGAGAAGCCAATAAACAAGGAAGCAACGAGGAGATTGTACGCAGATATTTAAGGAGGCAAGCGATTATGTCTGCAGCGAGTCGTTGCACGTTAGCTTATATGTTGCTTCCTGATCAACAAGATGGAAAATGAACGTACACAGTGGACAAATCCGCCTCAGCCATTCAAAACAACCACTTAGGCTGTTCGCGATAATGGGTTTGTTAAACAGGCGGAGTTAACAATGGGGCCGAAACAAGAGACTAGGTAACCACCGGTTCAAGTCTTCTAGTCGCCGACTCGTCGTCCGAGGAACGGCAGCGGAGGTGCGGGAGATGGCTCAGCTTTATGAAACTTGGAGAACGTCCAAGGCAGAAATCAGGCATTAACTACTTTCCTGAGGCAACAATGATATGATCGAACCAATAGCATTGGTAGAATAATGGGCTTTAAGGCTCAGCCCGGGAGTCACCCATGGATCGTGCATTATTTTGTTTGCGACTCGAGCGGAGGGAGGTTTTCCCGTTCCATGACTTTTTTACATTCGCAAGGCTGACTGCATTGTGTGCTTCGTACACTAAATAATAGTGATAGCGATAAATCAGCCTACTTCTAATAATAGGGACATTTCATCTTCAGACTATTGATATGTCTTATTGCAAGGCATCTTTGCCAAGTTTTTCAGATAGCGAGAGCGGACCAGATTTATCGGCTACCATAAGGCTTGCTGGTGTCAGTACTTTGTTGGTGCTGGCCTGTCAATACCAAGTCAAACACCTGCTCAAGGCGGTCAATTGCATCTTCTGATACCTCTACAAGGAGTTAGAGCTTGCTTGAATTGCACCTTGAGCGCTACGGACTTACGATAATGGATAACAATCCTGTTGCCCAGGAGCTTCAATCCTTTCCCTTTTCCGGTTTCTGCCAGGTCATTCGGTCCAAGGCCGGATGCCTCAGTATCCAACCATACCATATTAGTTTGGACCGGATAGGCTAGTTTTCCTCCACGCTTCGTCCACATGTCCGCGACGCGCTTCGCCTTGATATGGGTCTCTCGCAGCTTCCCATCCTTGCCGGAGGGATCTAACCCAAAAGTCTCATCGAGAGCAACCCTGGCGGCTGCAGCTAGCACGCCGGTTTGGCGGGCGCCTCCTCCAATTGACTTGCGGAACCAACGCGCCTTCTTTATGAAAAGATCTGAGCCGACTATGATGCTACCGATGGGAGCGCCTAAGCCTTTCGAAAAGCATAGACTGATACTGTCGAAGAGGCTGGTGTATTCGGGCAAGCTGCCTGCCCCGGAAACAACGGCTTCCCACAACCTAGCACCGTCGAGGTGTACCTTGATCCCATTTTTGTGCGCCCATTCTGTAATCCTGCGAGCTTCCTCTAACGGCATGATCATTCCGTCTAATGTGTTTTCGAGGCTGATCAACTTTGTGGGGCACGTATGGACATCTTTGCTGATTACCACTTTCTTTTGGACATCCTCGAGTGTAAGATAGGCGTTATTCTTGGGAACGACCGGGATAACCGTAGCCCCAGTCCATGCGCTGACACCTCCCGCTTCGTAGCAGATAATGTGGGAACGGTAATCGCAAACAACAGAGTATGGAGGCTCGGTCAGGTGTGTGCGAATGGCGACCTGGTTGCCCATTGTACCCGACATAACCAATAGCGCAGCCTCATGGTTGGTCCGCTTAGCAACATAGTTTTGCAGTTCATTCGTGACGGGGTCCTCCTCGAAAACATCGTCTAGAAGTGTAGTCTGACAGATCGCTTCAAGCATGGACGGCGTGGGCTTGGTCATAGTATCACCTAGTTCCGAGGCGTTTAGACTAGATATACATCAGAGAATAATCGTTACAGGCAACTCACTTCGCAGATCGAACTCGGCTGCGCCGGCCCCATGCCATGTTGTCTGCTTGCCATTAGCCGCATTTGAGGTCGCCATGTTCGTAATGAGTCGCAATCCACGCCTGGCTTGTAATGGGGAGACAGCTGGCTCGAAAAAGCGTGAAGATTGAAGCACGGGCCTGACGAAGCGTTTCATTCGTGTTCAGGTCTGAATGTATTTCTCTTGGGGAAAGGGAAGAAATCGTAGGTTGAATCAAGAGGTTCTGTCGAACACAAAAAGGCTTGTACCCACCTGAGTATGTGGGGTAGTCCCGGCTTAATCTGCGACGTAACGCCGGAGGTTCTCCGACGTAGGCTTATGAGTGTGTGCCTATTGCCTGCCCCTTCTCATGAAGCACGTAGTAGCCATAATCAAGTATATGGCAACTGTTTTCTCGGCAAACTATAAAGCCCGCTGGCAATAGCCGAAGTATATCAGATACACCGGCCAGGAGCAATTACTACTAACCTTGGTTGATGTCAGGCAAAAGGATTACTTCTTTAGGTTAGCGGCATCTTGAATTGAACAATGAGCTACAAGCAGTCCAGTAAGCATCTAGGCTTATCGATAGGTCGAAACCGGAAAGGTGGGGAGCTGAGTCAGCAGTCCAGACTCCCTCATGGAACCGAAGACAATCTTCACATCTTACCTGCCAGTGTTCTCATGTCTTTGAGAATAGGTGACGCGCAACTCATCGTCGATCTTATTGTGCTTCAACATGAACTCCGAAGCCATAGACCTCTCCAAATTTACTCGCCCAGCCGTTTTGTGCCAGTGCTCCCGATGTCTGAGCTCTCTGGCGGTCCTTGAGAACGAATGGGTGAAGCTGTCGAACTCATATTCCGTTGTCTCTGGATGGTTGAGCTGCCAGCTTCAGCGGATCTCAATCTTTACCGAAAAGAAGCAGATACCTCAGTCATCCGAGTTGAGCCTAATACGTGGGCGCATTGTACAGGAGATCGGGTGCAAATTGTGCCATCAGAAACTCGGCGCTCTATGCGCTCTGGACAATAGGTGAGTTGAAAATGCAGTAACAGGAGGTCATTTGTGTATGGACTGAGGCTAATTGTTTAGTCCGAATATTTTCTGGAAACTGCCGAAAGTCTCCTTGCTCGAAATCGTCACTATGCGCCCGGTCGAGCCCGTATTCAAAGAAGGACCTGGCGTTCTCGAAGATCTTCTATTCCCCAAACCCAAAACAATCGGTTTCGGGGTGGATGGGCCATCTGCTCGCCCAGGACCCCTAATTCCAGTGGGCTCGAATGACAACCGCGAAATCTCCGTGGAACACCATTTCCAGCAGCAAGGTCAAAGCCTCGACCATATCTCCAGCTCGGTCAGTACTTTACACGATACGATGCATGAGCTTAAGAATGCATTTACCGCCATGCGTATTGAGCTAAATGGACCAAACCGTTTCTTAAACGAACAAGACTTGGCGAATACAGATTTCAACATGGTCACCACGGTGTTGAAGGAACTGAAATCGAAGGCGGATGAGATCGAGAAGTTGAAACTGGAGATTGAGGCATTAAAGCTCCGTAATCGCTTTGTGGAAGAACACACGGCAAGGCAGACCCAACATTCCTTAGTCGTTGAGGCACCCCTTCCAGAAGTCAGATCCCCAGGACTTCTTCAGGGTAGCAGAAAGCGGCCTTTTCCCTTCCCAGAGCACTACAATGGTGTCCGCGAAAGACCACCCCCAGACTCTTTTGATGATGAGGACGTCCTCGAAGACAATTTAGCCGGGTTCTCTCTGGCAGAGTCGAGCATACCCTCTGTGAAGATTCCGCTGAAAGACCATGAAACTACCAGAGAACCAGTTCATGAATCTTCTCCTCGATTACAGATCGGAGTTGACAACTTGACATACCAAACGCCACAGTCCCTTCCTTCCGACGAACCTGCTGCAAAACGGCCTCGACTCTCAAGCGAAGCTTCGAGTTCCAACAGAAGGCCAAGGGGCCGACCGTCCCGAAAATCGCTCAGCCAAGCAGACTTAACGCAGAACCCCGGACCAAGTCTTCGAGACGAACAAGGCAGCAGCAGCAAAAATTCCCAAGCTACACCCAACATCGAGCAAAAATCTCTGGAAGACCGCTCAGCCCGTTCGCACAGACTACGCAGCCGATCACGGGCAGCGTCTCTGAGCACAAGAAACCGGTTGTCAACGGAAAATGCAGACAAATCACAGCAAGACACAACCACATCCTCAGAGCCATCTGCGCAACTAGCTGTGCAACTAGGCAAGGAAAATGCCGAACTAGAAATTACCGGACTTAAAGCTGATGAGGGCAAGAAAACAAAAGCCGAAATGAACGAAAAGCGAAAGGCGCAGGCCGCTGCGCGTGATAACATGGTCAAACTGGCTATGCAGCGCGAAGAAGCTATGGATACGGAAGAGGCCCGGTAGCCAACTCTCCCTAGCATAGCCTATTCTAGCCTTGAGATATTATCCACATTTACTTCTATTTACGATGTATTATACTACTTGACTGATGAAACATATTGGCTAGCTTTGCACGCATGTTCTGGTATATGCTTTGTACTCGCTTATGCTGCCACCAAAAAAGACGTGTCCATAGAGAGGGCAAAGTAGATACAGGTGGATGTCTATGCAATATAGCAACCAGATAGCACCTAACCTGATCGATCTTCCAGTACGAAGCCATGGCAGATGCACATGACATGCCATCGCTACTTAACACACATGAACGCACATCCCTCCCTCGCCCTTTCACAGGCCTTCTTCAGCGCTTGCTCCTCCGTATCTGTCCATTTAACACTCAACTCATCCCACGGCTTTTTGGACTGATACTCGTCGCGAAAGATCTTATGCATTGCCTGCAGTCTGCTCACTTCTCTCGGGTCTCCTGTGCCCGAGTACACGACAAACAGGGTGCACGCTGGGAGGGCATCGTACACCTCTTTAATGCGGGAGACGGTTTGCGAGACGACAGTTGATAGTGTTCTTGACTCTGATGAAGAGGAAGAGGAATCGGACTGGATTAATGTGGATGTATTCGCGTTGCTCGGGTCGGGGATACGGTTGCACCAGCCACGGTAGATTTCGAGTTCGCGCATCCGTGCCCAGGTAAAATCTACACCGCCGCCGGGGATAGACGGCTTGCTTTCGTCGCCGTTGACGGCGGCCCGGATGCCTTTCACCACGGCTTCGTCGTCGCGGCATCCGATCGCGACAGTCGCTTGTGCACCCAGGCCGCGCTCAGGGTTGCCCCAGTCAACGACGGCGCCAGTGCGACCTGTCCCTCCAGCTGCGGCGTTGGGTTTACCGGGTGCGCTATGGCGGCTCAAGCGTTTGAAAATACTCTCATTTGAGGCATCGCTTGTGCCCCACTGCTCGCCCTTTTCGCACTTCTGCTTGACGAGTTCGAGGACGGCGCGGGCGTCCTCGATAGAGTCGTGGCCTGTTGTGCCTTTCTGAATTTCTTTGCCCAGATATTTCTGGGTTAGCCACTTGAGGCTTGCGCGGAGGGGTGGGCCACGCGGATGAGGATATAGAAATACAGTGTCGACGATGAAAGGGTGGGTGAGTTTGAGCGCGTTAAGATCGGAGTTTAGAGAATGGCCAACGAGGATTGAGCGGGGTGTGATGATTTTGAGGAGATTTTGCTGGATATCTTTCAAAGTAGTCGTAACGGGGTCTAACATCTCCTTGGTGATCCCTGAGAATCGTGTTAGGTAGTCGATGACTGGCAGTCTTGGCTTTACGAGCTCGTCGAGCACCACCTCGCCATCCCAGCGAACCAAGCTGATGCGGGTGAGTTCTGAACTACCGCCTTCGGTTATACACATCTCGCAGTCTAAAGCGAGAACATCACGCCCTGCCGTCATGCTACCTTGCTGAATCTCGGCTTCAGGAACGTTGCCTTCTTCGAGGCTTTCTACATGGGTATCCACCCATCCATCCTCCGCAGATTGACCAGCACGTTTGCGGGCATCTGTTAGGGCCAGTTTTTCGTCCTCAGAGGCGCAAAGAGCGGGATGTAGAGGATAATCATTCTCTCGAAGCTCATCAGCTCCACTGATGAACGCCGTGATAGGCGTTCGCTTGGAAGTGTAGTTCTTGTCCACCCGAGGCGGCTTCGGGCCTTTTGTCTTCTTCTCCTTTTCTTTGGGCATGGATGTCAAGAGAACAGCTTGCAGAGGCGAGTGAACCTTGTTATATTTGGAGTCCCCTGGAGCCCGGACCGGCCAGGCATGGGGAAACACGTCGGCTAATGGCTGAAGAGGCTCGGGAACATTGTCGCGCGATAGCGGACGGGGGCTGAAGAGGTGAGACCGGTCCTGCGGCGGAAGTCCTTCTTTCCATCTAGCAAAGTCGGCGGCCCTTGTATCTTCCGTCCCGTCTTCTGCGTCTGTTCCCTTAACCTCTTTCACCTCTGACCCGTCCAGCGGAACTTTTCCATCTAACATTCCCAGCTCCAGACCGGGAACCATCAAGAAGACAGCCTTTCGGATGCGAGTCGTATTCTTCACGGCGATCCATTGCGGCGCGACCCCATCCGCGAAGCAGAAAAGGAGCAGGTTCTGAAGGTCGGCGATCCGAATGGATGATTGTAACGTCCGGCCCTCAACATAGGTGAGCGTCGGGTATTTGATCTTCTCGCCGTTCAAGCGTTTTTTCTTCGAGGGTCGCGCACCGTCCGGGCCATTATCAGCGTCGTCCAGCGAGCCTCCGCTGGCTGGCTGCGCCGTGGAAACAGTGCTGGCTTCCGTCGCGGGCTCGGTCGACTTCGATAGCATCGAGAGAGTCTGGCCTAAACCGAAACCTTGTGAGCCTGGGTCGGCCATGACGGGGGCTGCGTCGTCTGAATACCCATAGTCTGTATGTTTGCGCTTCGGCATCTCTCTCTGAAAGCGAAGTCGGCCAGCTGTGGCTGTTTGTGGCTGTGACCGGGTTCCTTTGTCCTTTTCGAATGCAGGATCGGTCAACTTTCTTTTGATGCGCTCACGTGATATTAGCACAGTTATGGTATTGAATACGGTAATTGGTCGTATGCGTTATCAGATCCTGGCTATGTAACCAGCTAACCCCCCACGACACTGGCGACGGATCCCTCGATGGCTCGATGGCTCGATGGTTTGCCTGATCGACTTGACTGATCACAAATCCTTTCAGACTAAGAATCCTGTACTCCTCGTTTGTCTGGGCAGACCGCCAGTTCCGCGGATATGGGCACGGGTATCTGTAATCCAAACGATGGCTCTCACGTCAGGAGCTGGCTGAGTGTATATATCATGTAATCAAAATACCGCTGCAGGCGAAGGTTCTGATCCGAAGCGCCGAAATTGGCCGCTTTGGCTTATCAGATCGAATCGTCATTTCAATTTCTCCTCTCGTCTTCTCTGATTTATCTGCTCGACAAGACCCCGTGTCGCCTCTCTGGCTTTCTTCCCTTGCATTGTCTTCCTCTCTTATAGACCTTCTCCTCGACTCTCTCTCCCTGCCCGCCCAGCTGCTAGACTCGCCTCGTCGAGCACAACCCTCCGGCCTCGTCCCGTTTTCCCCCGCCACTCCAACACCCCACATCCGCATCTTCGACAGCAAAAAACCACCGCCACTAAACAGCACAATGTCGACCCTCTTCGAAATCACCTCAGAGGAGAGCTTCGGGCCTCATCTTGCCTCCATTCCGTCCGATACTCTCATTGTCCTCTACTTCCACGCGCCATGGGCCGCCCCCTGCACGCAAATGAGAGCTGTGCTCTCCGCCCTCGCCTCCCAATACCCAATCACTACCCCTCCATCCGTTTCCTTCATCAGTGTCAACGCTGAGGAACTCCCTGACATCTCCGAAGAATACGACGTCACCGCCGTCCCTTACGTTGTCCTCCTCCGTAACGGCCAAGTCCTCGAAACAATATCCGGCAGCGAGGCGACAAAGGTGCGCGATGCTGTTGAACGGTATGCCGGTGCTGGCTCAGCAGGTGCAAGTGCCAATGGCGCCGCATCTGCAATTCCACCTGCATTGACTGCTGTGCCGAGAGAGGATGTGAATACGCCAACGACGGCTACGCAGGCGCCTGTGGCCGGGGCTGGTTCAGGTGCTGGCGCCGCGCCGGCCTTGACGCCCGAGCAGAGCAAAGAGGCGCTATTTGCTCGACTTGCGGAGCTGGTGAAGGCTGCGCCCGTCATGCTATTCATGAAGGGGACACCGAGTGCACCGCAGTGTGGGTTCAGTCGACAGTTGGTTGGTATCCTGCGTGAACGGAGCGTCAAATATGGGTTCTTCAACATTCTTGCCGATGAGGATGTGCGACAGGGTTTGAAAGAGTTTGCCGACTGGCCTACTTTCCCCCAGTTATGGGTTAACGGGGAGTTAGTTGGTGGGCTGGATATTGTATGTACCCCCTTCTACTTGCGTCCCATATTGGTTCATGCTAACTGATTGGCATTTGATACAGGTCAAGGAAGAACTCGAGAATGATCCCAATTTCCTTGACAGCTTCTCTATTAACAAATAATGAAAGAAAAGAAAAGACTTATAGGGCGGGCAAGACATTTGTTTGACCTTGTCGCCTTCTCATGTTCTTAGACTCACTAACTCGAGCGATGAACGATGAATCAGCGTTTCTTATGCTTGAGGGTGCCTTGGTCTACGTAGCCAGTATGATATATATATAATCAAAATTAACCGGGATGCGGAACCGTACTATCATTGCTCCATAGGTGGGCGCAGTAAATCCACCCGTGGCATATACACTCGCAAAGCCTCCATATGTGCAAAAGGACCACTACTATCCAAGAAAGCTGCATCTATACGATCTGCGTCTGCTTCTTCCCCATTGGGCACTTGAGCGGCTCAAAGCAGCTTTTGCTTCTGAAGGTCGAATTGATTCGTTAGGGGTTTCTTTATCTTCAATTTGACGAGCAAATAGCCGGCGTTCTGCAGATTTTGCTTCCCCTTGGTCTCAAACCTATTGACCTTCAGCAGTTTCTTGAGCTGGCGAGGCTACTCGAGTCTTTGGAGCTGCCGAAGCATTTCTAGTCCACAAAAACGACAGGTCTTCACTGTCTCCACGCGAGGGTTCAGAGTCGCTTGCCTGTTTTGTTAGTAGCATTCTTATTTCAAGGCTTCGTATATGGGGTTAGGGCCTACCACTGCTTCATGATTGCCTCTAATCTGTTTAACTTTTTGGCTTACGCTCATGTCCAAGAAGTTCACCCAAGCACCCTGATTGGATTCTTGGAGCACACGGAAGCGCGACGCTACTACATCCTCGTCAAGATACGCCCCGGCAAGCCATCGCTCGCCGGTAGCGGTATTGAACTGGCGGCGAGCATGAACAATACGACGGTTCTCGAAGATGACACATTCGCCTGGCTGTAGTTTCAATTCGAACATGTTATCTTCTCTTTCTAGAGAGCTCGCGAAATATTTCAGCGCCCCCAATTGAGTCTGTAGTTTCGCGATATATTCGGGGTCCGCGTTTGAGTCGTCCAAAATAGGAGCTTGGAAGGGAGGTGAGTAGGCAACACGTGCAAGGAAATGACCCTTATCAAGCGGGCCCCTTTCGAGGACGGGCCATGTATTGCTGTAGCTTTGGTCCTTATGTTGGTATTCGTATCTGAGTTTGGTCTTCGCCAGAATTTGGAAGATCTCGGGCCGATTTCTATACAGATAGCCGGCCACATTGAATGTATCCGCGAACAGCGATTCGCCCCCATCGCATGAATTGCGAAGACAGTGCAAGAGCTGGAAAGCTGGTGGGTCCTTCATGTACATAAGATCCATGTGGAAACCGAGGTATTGGCTGGTATAAGCGACGTTCTTGGCCTCGGGGACTTTTCGAACGTCCCATGTTGAACCGTAGAAGGTGTTCCGTAACGGTCCTATGCGTGTGGCGATCTTTTCGACCATCTCCCGTGAGTCAGGAATATCTTTTAGAAATATCAACCCCATAGTAGCTAGATGGCGCATGGCAATTGTAAACTTCTCGTCATTATGCATGTAATCGTCATAAGAAATCCAGTGCTGTAGTTTCGTCATCTTCTCTTTGTTCCAATCGATACGCTTCCTTCGGATGCCAGTCGCGGATGTGACTGGAAACGGATGGCGGAGCTTGAGTTGTGGCAGGGTGTATCTGGAAACATGAGATGAATCGAACCCGGGAATATCGTCCTCCCAGGTCACCTTCAAGACATCCTTCTCCCATTCAAGCGACTTGGCCTTGATATGGGGTGGGATGTCAGAAAGCCGATAGTTCCGCTGCTTAGAATGCACATCGACGCAAAGCGGACATTTACAAGAGTCACGCAGTTGGATATAGGATATCGCCAAGTCCTTCGACGGCAGTTTGAGGACAAGCTTTTGTTCGTCGAGGACCACCGCCGGTCTACCTGAGACCGCCTTGGGCGCCGCTGATGATGCATCCTTGTCATCCTTGTGTTTTGGTATAGATCGAAGCTTCTCTTTGCTCGGGGAAGCGCTTGTTTCTAGTGCTGATGTTGCCCCACCAGCTGGTTCAGCATTAACCTTCTCCTCGCCGGAACGAACAGCTGTTTCCTTCTCAATCGAATTCGACCCGCCTTGGTTACATCTCTGCGAAAGGGCGAAGGATCGTTGACAGACAGCATTGACCGTGTTGATTGATTGGTGCGCGGGGGTTCGACGACAAGGTCCTGGGACTGTTGGTACAATTATTCGACGGAAACGCAGAGGGGCGTGTAAGAAAGGCCGGACCATCCTGATGGATTGCCTCAATTGCGATATTGACACCAAACCGATGGAGGCTGAGCCGTTTGTGAGGAACTGAGGTCAAGGGGAGACTTGGTGGTTGATTGCGGAAACCCCTTCCTTTTCAACGTGGGCAGCGGCGGTCTCTTGAGTCTGGTCTTGGAAGTTCTAGTTTATCATCAAATACGTAATTTTTCCACCCACATATTAATCTGGCACCACATTTCAATTGAGGAAAAGCAGAAGAACTGTCTACCCATAACTTCCCGATGACCGAGGCAACTGCGTACATCCCTTAATCACTCCATTATCCCGAGAAACTCCGCTCCCAAGCTATCCACATTCATCACATGCATGTCTGCCGGGGGAGAGCACCTGAAGGATGAAGTACACATCCCCTGCCCCTTCGCATTCACAAAAACAGATCATCAATCTAACAACACCAGGGCACACGGCGACAAGTCGTCCTCGCGGGCGGGATAGCTGGCCTTATATCCCGGTAAGCAACTTCATCCTCCTTGATCAACCCCAGAACACCCAGCTAACGGTGTCGTCCTACACAACTTCAGATTCTGCATCGCCCCACTAGACGTCGTGAAAATCCGCCTGCAACTTCAAATCCACTCTCTCTCCGACCCAACCTCGCACGCCCACATTACGGGGCCAGTCTACAAGGGCACCCTTTCTACAATCAAGACCATCCTTCGCGAAGAGGGCCTCACAGGACTATGGAAGGGCAACATACCCGCAGAACTACTGTACGTCTGTTACGGCGGTATCCAGTTTACGACATACCGCACAACAACACAGCTTCTCGCGCAGCTCGATCCGCACCGACTCCCCCAGCCGATTGAGTCGTTCATATCCGGCGCGTTGGGCGGCGGGATTGCTACGGCGGCCACGTACCCTCTTGATCTATTGAGAACGCGGTTTGCGGCACAGGGATCTGGCGACAATCGCGTCTACGAGTCGCTTTTTGCGTCTCTCAGGGATATTGCGAAGACTGAGGGGACTGTGGGGTTCTTTCGGGGTTGCAGTGCCGCGGTCGGACAGATTGTGCCGTATATGGGGTTATTCTTTGCGACTTATGAGGCGCTGAGACCGGTTATGGCGACTGCTCCTGAGCTATCGCCGATTCCCTTACCGCCTGGGTCTGGGGACGCGGCGGCGGGCATTGTCGCCAGTGTTCTCGCGAAGACGGGTGTGTTCCCGCTTGATTTGGTGCGGAAACGGTTACAAGTTCAGGGTCCGACGCGCGCGTTATACGTACATCGCAATATCCCTGAGTATCGCGGGGTCTTCAACACCATGGGCTTAATATTCAGGACGCAAGGTCTGCGTGGCCTGTACCGCGGTTTGACTGTGAGCTTGGTCAAAGCTGCCCCGGCAAGCGCGGTCACCATGTGGACGTATGAAAGAGCTCTGAAGCTTCTCCGGGAACATGAGATAGCTGCTGGTCGTGACGAATAGGAGTCACATAGATGTATAGATATGCTGGGCATTTTCTTAGACTGGTATATATACTACGGTTTGCTGTTTCTTGGTCTTGATTAGCATAATCTTAGAAATTATATTCATTTGTACTTCATGGTCTTCCGCCGAAAGTTAGGCGGTATGGCCATGGGAAGAATTTAAAAAGGGGCAAACAAATCAACGAACGCTACACGAAAGAAAGGGGGTGTCGCAAACAGATTAACAGAATACACACTGGACTTTGGCAAGAGACGTCAGGCATACCAAGAATTGAACCAGCCATGGTAAGGCAAGGAGCGTCCCTTGATTAGTACTCGGCTTCTTCGCCCTCCATATCAAGGCTGTCCCCAGCAACCTCCTCGTAATCCTTCTCAAGGGCAGCCAAGTCTTCACGGGCTTCGGAGAATTCACCTTCTTCCATACCCTCACCCACGTACCAGTGCACGAACGCCCGCTTGGAGTACATAAGGTCGAACTTGTGGTCGAGACGACTCCATGCCTCGGAAATGGCGGTTGTGTTGGAAAGCATGCTGACTGAGCGGTCGACAGGGGCGAGTTCGCTTCCGGGAACACGCGCGGGTTTCTGGTAGTTAATTCCCACCTTGAAACCGGTAGGACACCATTCAACTAGGTTGAAGGAAGCCTTGGCTTTGAGCGACGCGATGGCTTGGGTGCAGTCACGGGGCACGCAGTCTCCACGATACAGGAGGGCCACGGCCATGTACTTGCCGTTACGGGGATCACAAACGACCATCTGGTTGTTAGGCTCGGCACCTAGATGCAATGTCAGTTATTATATTTCTGTAATGTGGGCGACGGAAGCGTTAGCAGCCAAAGTGAAGACATACACTGGAGAGTGAGATCCTGGACCTTGAAGCTCTCGTGAGAGCTGCGGTTGCTTGAAATAACCGGCGCGTACGAGATCAAGGGGTAGTGAATACGTGGGAACGGCACAAGGTTGGTCTGGAATTCATTCAAATCCACATTGAGAGCACCATCAAACCTAAGGCTGGAGGTGATAGAGCTGACAACTTGGGCAATCAGACGGTTAAGGTGCTCAAAGCTGGGGCGAGGAATATCCAAGTTCCGGCGGCAGATATCATAAACAGCCTCGTTATCAACGAGGAACGTGCAGTCGGAGTTCTCAATTGTGCTGTGGGTGGACAGGACAGCGTTGTAAGGCTCCACGACAGCGGTGGAAACACGGGGAGAAGGATACACTGCGAACTCCAGCTTGGACTTCTTGCCGTATTCTGTGGACAGACGTTCGAGGAGAAGAGCGCCGAAACCAGAGCCAGTACCGCCGCCAAAAGAGTGGAAGACCAAAAATCCCTGAAGGGAGCTGCAGTTGTCTGGTAAGGATTAGCATAAGGAGTTAACGGCATCGATGCTTTGGGAAAGCCCTCAAGACCTACCGGAAAGCCGGCGGACACGGTCGACAACAGTGTCAACGAGCTCCTTTCCAACAGTATAGTGACCACGGGCGTCTGCGGTAAATAGTCAGTAGGTCTTCCCAACCATATTCTCGTCCACTCCTTGGAGCCATACAGTTGTTGGCGGCATCCTCCTTTCCGCTGATTAGCTGTTCGGGGTGGAAGAGCTGACGGTAGGGTCCGGTGCGAATCTCATCAATTGGCTAACAACTATTAGCCACTATTGTTCCTTGCTTGTCTGGTTTTTCTCCTTACCGATGGATCCAGGTCAACGAAGATAGATCGGGGAACGTATTTGCCGCTACCAGTCTCGGTGAAGAAGGTCTCGAAAGAACCGCCCGCGTTGATATCCTCACCCTTCTCGGGATCCAGACGTCCATCAGCGCCGAGGCCATGCTCAAGAAGATACCTAGTGATTAACGCAAACAGGTGGTGAGCTCTTGTTGTGGTGTTGATAACAGTAAGAAGCGGTGAGGACTTACAGCTCCCAAGCGCTGTTACCCAGCTGAGTACCAGCCTGGCCGATATGGATATGGCAAACCTAATTAGTAGTTAGAGAAATCAATGCTTAGAGCTTTAACGAAATAGAGGTGCGATCGGTCGCGATAGACAGAGGTTGGACAACACCTATCCGCGAGGCCGATATTCAGGGGAGGGGCTCCCAACGCGTGGTGCGGGGGAAACAAAGGTAAATAAAGCAACAGAAGGGATGTTCGTACCTCGCCTCGCATTGTGGATAACAGATCAGATAGCGCTGATAAGTCTAAAAGGACAAGAGACGCCCTGACAGTCTTCAATTAGACAACAGATGACGGTTGGAAGAAAAAGCGTTAATGGGGAGATGGGAAGGAGGAGAAAGCGCCCGGATCATCTAAGAAGGCGTTCGTCACTAGCCTCAAAGAGCAGTGACTGCACCGCCAATCATCACACTACTGTGGCTGTTCTTAACATCGACATGCATAACACATTTCAAAGCATCTTCTCTCTATCTAGGCAGGTTATGTTATCTTGTTTTCTAGCTCGCTATCCATCTGAACTTATACTCCACCACGTGCGATCAACTGTGGAATGTGGGACTCTATCCGAGGTACGGTACTGGTAGCGCTATGCTAAAAGCATCCCTCTAAAGTCTTAGAACAATCAGTACTCAAAGATAGGCAAAGCATCAGAAGTAGTAATTCCTAAATAGAAGCTGCTACTACCTTCATATCGCTAGGGCTGGGGCATCGTCAAGTACCCTCGCTCATGTGCAAGTGTTGGTCGACAGCATTGTGAAACCGGAAAATTTTTCACCCCATTGTTGACCAGCTTACCATGTATATTTCTGCAACAATTGTAGACTAAGGTATCTGCCTCAGCGAAGTAAACGTAACGAGCTTATTTTACCATGGAATGAAGAACAGCTCGATAGCTCGAAAGCGTCCAGACTAACAACTTAGTCAGGAATAAGGGATGTGGATCGCGTTATGCACAACGTTTGTTGTGCGATGAAATTATACAGCGCTAACTGTACTGAGTATTTGTAAACCAAGGCATCAACGCTCGCCAATCGAGGTCGCTCCGTATATACCTTCCCGTTCGCCTCTAGTTTCCTTGGTTTAGTCATGAAGCAAAAGGAATCTGATCGTCAGTCGGAGCTTTTCCCTCCCATCCTATGCACAGCTCAGGACAGGTTGCACATACCGTACGACCTGATAACACTGAAATGGCCAAACGGTCGAGAAGAGCCGGGAGTGCCTGGTGTGGCGTTTCTTGGCGTGCCGCCACCAGCCCCGTTTCTCTAAGGCTGCCGCGTACGATCGTTTGAGATAGACTATTCGATTGGCTTGAGATGCACAGATTACGTCGGTGGTCAGAGCTGCCAACGGAACTCGATGCCCGGTGCAAAGGATTGTCGTCCGGGCCGAGTCAGAAGAAGACTGGAAGAACCAGAAGCTGGGATGGCTAGACTCTCGATTCTACGGAATATCGTTACCCATAGAGGGCCACGAAAAACTTATCATATGTTCCAGAATGAAATCCCGGCTCGTCTCCACCAGATTGAACTGGGCCAATGCTTCACCTCGTAATGGCGATCGGGTCTCCTCACCTGCATCTCGACCTCTGGTGGATTGCTCGGCGCGTCATCCTCTCGTTCTCTCGTCTCAATACTGAATAGACGTCTTGACTACTATGATCCTGAGGACGATTGCTCTTCTCGATTCTCAGTGACTAATTGATTTATCAGGTTGCATAGCATAGTTGAAAAGTGCTCCAGCAGAGGACGGCAGGACCCTACCCTGCACGAGTAAGTATAGGAGCCACAGTCTCGGGAGCTTCCCCACCCTCATCTCCGCTTGTCTCGCCTCTGCTTTGCGCTGTCAATCTTTTTCTCTCTCCTGCTTGCCTCCAGACTCTCCTTTCATCCTCGGTATATCTTTATACTCTTTTTCTTCCTCATTGTCCTCTTGATCTATTGGTTATTTCCTTCTTATCCATTCTTGCCCTTCCCTTCCTAGCCTAGTACGCTTTTCCTATCTCAACGCCAGTTAGTGTCAGTTGCATTCCTTTTACCTCAGTGAACAGCTCTCCCGGCTGCTTTCACTCGGCCTGGCGCCGCCATGACAACACCAGTGAACGAGGTACCTGAATCCTCATATCCGGCGGCCGAAAGAAGGCGAAGATCAGATAGTGATTCGTCGCCGACCGTCGATGGAAACGCCTACGTCCATGATGAATCTGAACCTCACGATGGAGCTTACGCAGGAGCTCAATATGGATCTCACCTCCAAGTTGATACCACTTTCCAAGACTTTGACAAAACAAGTCGTTCTCCATCCGCAGCGCGGGAGCAAGCCTTGCGACTTGAAGATGATTTAGCAGTACTTGAAGCTGAACGGGTTGCTTCGCGTTCCACCCATGGAACCGAGAAGGACGCTCGAAGCGGTGATGTGCACTCTTTAACCCGCTCCCGTTCGCGGAGAGCAGAAGACGTTGATGAATTTGACGAGGCTACGAATCCATTGCACGAGAAGGCTGCTGTCTATAACCCACCCGAGAATCCCTCCACGGGCGTTTCCAAATTTATCAAGAGGGTTCACGAATCCAGCTTTATCGTGCGTTATTTTACTTACATCGTGCCTCTTGTTTTGATACTACTCATTCCTCTGCTGGTTGGTGCGCTGGCTTACCCAGATGCAAGCGTGGGTGGTGTCGAACTGCTGTGGTTCTCGGTCTGGTTGGAAATCGTTTGGTTGACACTGTGGGCTGGACGAGTATGTTGCACTATTCCCCATGAACCCTGCTAAATTCGCGTGCTAATGCCCGATAGATTGTAGCTAAACTTCTACCTACCCCGGTCAACATTTTTGCCAGTATCTTCACGAACAACTCAAAGAAATGGCGCGATGTTGCAAAGCAGTTGGAGCTTCCTGTTACGCTATTCCTTTGGTGGCTGGGTGTGGAGATTTCCTTCTTGCCTACCATGAAAAATCACCATGTCGACGGTAATAGTCGCACTCGAGACTGGGAGAACACTCTCAATAAGATCATCATCTCAGTCTTCGTGTGGACAATCCTAAACCTCATTGAGAAGTTCTTGCTTCAGCTCATTGCCATGAGCTTCCACCGGCGTACGTATTCGGACCGAATCGAGATCAATAAGTTCCAGATTGGGAGTCTTACCAAATTGTACGCCTTCTCCCGGAACAAGATCGCTGAGACGGACGAAGCTTTTGAAGAGAAACAGGACAATTTAGGAAGTGGCGCCAAAACTCCCTTGCGCTACGCGGGCAAGGCCAGGGGTCTTGCTCTCGGCGCCTTGAACAAAGTTGGGGACGTTGCCGGTGCCGTTGCGGCAGACTTCACTGGCCGAAAGGCTAATAGCAGCAGCCATCCTTCTCAAGTCGTTATTGCTCTGTTGAGGACAACAGCTGGCTGTCAGACCCTAGCACGACGGCTCTATCGTACCTTTGTTCGTGAAGGTTTTGACACGGTGTTCCCTGGTGATTTAAAAGAGGCCTTTGATGATAATGAGGAGGCGGAAGCCGCCTTTAGCATGTTCGACAAGGATATGAACGGCGACATTTCCATGGAGGAGCTGGAGGCAGTCTGTGTGGAGATTGGTCGGGAACGCAAGGCCATTACTGCATCTCTAAAGGATCTTGACTCGGTGGTTTCTAGGCTTGGCAATGTCTTCGAGTTCTTTGTTGCCGTCATCGCTATCATCGTATTTTTGACCCTCATCTCGACCTCCGCTGCCGGTGTCCTTACCTCAGCCGGCTCCAGTATTCTTGCTCTGTCTTGGCTTTTTTCAGCCACTGCTCAGGAGTTCCTCCAGTCTGTCGTCTTCGTCTTTGTCAAGCATCCTTTCGATGTTGGTGACCGTGTTACCATCTACGGTAACTCCGGTGAAGCTGGTCTGGGCGATGATTACTACGTCAAACAAATCTCGCTTCTATACACCGAATTTAAGAAGATGCAAGGTCACATTGTCCAAGCGCCGAACAGCTATTTGAATACCTTATTCGTTCTCAACCAACGCAGATCCGGAGCACTTGCGGAAGCTGTTCCCGTCGTTATCAAGTACGGGACCACTCTAGAGCAGATGGATGCGCTTCGCCAGCGACTGCTCGAATTTGTTCGGAGCGAACGTCGTGAATTTCAAACGAATATCCTGACGGAGCTACGTGCGGTCACGGAGAACTTCTCCGTGACTCTTAACGTCGTTTTCTTCTACAAGTCCAACTGGCAAAATGAAGGTTTACGTCTGCAACGTCGGAACAAGTTCATTTGCATGCTCATGGTTGCTTTGCAAGAAATTGGTATTGAAGGACCTCGCATGAACCTCCAGGGTGCCAGCGTTGATATTCCTTATCACATTGCTGGTTTTCCTCCTCCATATCAGGCTCGCGACGCCCCTCCAGCCAACGATGACGGCGGTCAGCATCCACCACATACCCCATTAAGTGGCGATGACCAACAGCACCATCAGCCGGGTCACAGCCCCTCATACCGCCGTCCCT
The DNA here is from genome assembly GCA_013305525.1 of Aspergillus quadrilineatus. Taxonomy (NCBI): domain Eukaryota; kingdom Fungi; phylum Ascomycota; class Eurotiomycetes; order Eurotiales; family Aspergillaceae; genus Aspergillus; species Aspergillus quadrilineatus. Next base: position 12,837 of record JAAXYA010000058.1, on the reverse strand, counting down.
CAATTCTGCGTAAGGGCATGGTTGCTGCCAACGCCAGAGCTCGCGGCGTGTCTATTTCATCCCGAAAGCATGTGGATTTCTCGCTCGGTATGCGAGACGTGGCCAGCAACGACATTATGGGCGATGTCTTTGAAGCACGGAGTCCTGCAGCCGATTCTGCAGTGCGTCAGGTGATTGCCGAACGCCGGATCCAGGAGGAAGAGGCGGAGAGACAGAGCGTAGAGTCATCTCGGCAACGAAACTCGGGCTCTCGCACCAACCTCACTGTGCCGACTTCTACCAACGAAGCCCGGCACTCGATTGATTCCCAGGGCGCAAACAGTCTTTCGTCCATCAGCCGCAATCGATTCTTCCGTCATCGATCCCACTCCCACAGCACCCGGCAGGAAGACTTGATGGAGCAAGGCCGTTCTTCCGAGCAAGGTTCTTCCTCGGCTGCTGCTATCCGTCCTATTTCTCCTTCCTATCATCCTGACGAAAAAAAGCTATGAGACGCCCCACTATTGAGCCTGTTATATGGCCTCTTTCCTGCGCATCAATACTTCATCTCTCCCTCCTATAATTACTCTTCTTATACATATTTTTTCATATACATTCATTTAACTCGCCCATATCTCTTCGCACATCATATCTCAGCTTCGAGCTCCTTCGTTTCATTATTTGGAGCGCCTCTTATGCACATCCATGGCGGCTATCTGATACCTTCTCTTTCTTTTTGAATCTACGTCACTGTTTATATTCCAACTTATCTATAGCTTCAGCTGCGTACTTTTAGATACATAAACTGCACACATACTATCAATCGTACGCACTTCTCCATCATTTTCTTTGATATTAAGCTCCGTCCAGAATATAAGCAGAATCCAAGAGCGACTCGGCACGAACGATTCAAGATTCTGACAATTGTTTCTGATTGTGACTCGACATGTAGTACATATATAAAAGCTTAAAAGGAGACTGATCTTATATTTGCGAGTGTCCATTGTCTGTATATTTCGCTGTTTTCTATATATATATGGCCTATATATACCCGAAATCTCATGCTTTTCATCTCATGCTAATAGGGTCTAGCCTTATAAGAGCTGGCAGATATTCCCATCTGTTCCTCTTGATATGTAGTTAGCCATAGCTAAACGGCCTGCTTACATGGACTTTAGTCCCCCAACAATTCATTCCAGGCTGTCCGAGTCCTGTACTAATTGTCTCTCTCTCGTCAGTGTTATACCATTCACCTAGTCCAATAATAGGAGCTGTGATTCATCCAAATTTATCCAAGAGGAATCCATAACTTTGGGGGCTCAGTGATGATGGCGCAAGCAAGCTTGAATATGGAGATATCTGCACTTTAGGCACTAAGCCAGCGAAAGTAGTAGCAGCAATAGAGCATAAGCTGGGTATATTTCCCATTAGGCCGGAAGCGAGCTGTATACTGCTCGTTTTGCCGTGGGTGTAAGTCAATATTTGCTGTTGCGAAGGTTAGTAAAATCACGACCTACATTCCTCCCTCCTTTTTCTATTATTTTGCTCCAACTTGATTGGGTAACATACCTGCCTATATCCGCCCAGCCCTGGTTTGATTCCATTGCTGAGTGAACTCGAAGACCTGGTTCCAATTTCTGCTTCCTAGATCGAATAGAAAACTAGTTTTTCGAACTCGCAGCATAGATCCAGTAGGGATTGTATTTCAAGGATCCTGTCACGCTGCAACCTTACGAATTTAACAAGATCACCGACGTGCTGGGCGCAGGATCGTGCCTGAATATCCAGAGGGCTCCCGAGTACTATGGAGACGAGTGTGATGCACGCAGAGATAGGGTAGAATAAAAGATGCCTAGTAACGGATAAGCCAGAAGAATGAGTTTTTCGCAGACTATGTGAATATACATACCAGAGACGTCCAGGTTGTTCCTGGCGAGGTAAGTATTGCAGTAGCTGGATTGTTTGACAGGCTGCCGATGCTTGGGCAATCCTTGCGGACTTGATTTGCCATATGGTACTCGTATCTCCTTCGTGATTAAGGTGCGCTGCAAAGCCGTGAACCTCACAGAGGATATTATAGTAGGCGAAGTGCAACAGGGCGATAGGTTCCCCGGCCATTGGTGCTGTGGACCCGTTTGTATGGTCAAGTCGGAGATGTAACGGGAGGCTTGCTTTCCAGCTCACCAGTTGGTGGTCAAGCTCAGCCACGATGTGCAACAGCTGGTAAACACTCTGTTCACTAGAGGATCTGGATAATAGACGCTTCCGGATATTGGATCCAATCATTGCGAGTTCAACTTTCGATTGGAGAAAGCTGGACGTTAATGTAATGGTTCTTGAGGGATTACTGCCCATTGAAGATGCGGGCGCAACGGTATCAGGCATAATGAGATCAAGTTGATCGAGGTTGATTCCATCCTCATCGAAGTTGGAAGGCAATCCTGTCTTTGCAGATATGTCCTTGTCGAAAATATAAGCAGCCCATAAAGCCTTCCTACTGCGGTTCGCTGCAGCGAGATCTAGCGCGGAATAGTATGTCTTTGTATGCAAACCAAGTGTCAATGACAGGCGTGCGGCCGCGCATACCAGAACAGACATAGTTCGTATATCACTTGATCCATGCATGTATAATGCCATAGCGGAAAGGGCTTCCAGAGACAATATGTCTGCACCCCATAAAGTAATGGCGGAGTACATGCTGAACGCATTCTTAAAGAAAGCCCATGACAGTTCATCATCTTAGCATGCGAGTCGCTTGCGGTCCGAAGCTGAATTGCTGCAGCTACTGCTGCATTCAGCATCGCCCAGCGCTGGGGATAACTTCCTCGCTGTTCGGTTGAGTGTGAGAAGTGGTCTTCCACGAGGCACTGCATTACGGGAATATCAAACAATGACACTATTTGATTGAGTTCAACAAAGGCCACTTCAAGCAGAGACTGGAGATGGGGCTTCTGGGGAAGTTGGATGAATGAAAATAGGACTAGTAAGGCCGTGGTTTGCCTCTAACTTGAACTCTTCAGTCCCTGTTAGGTCAGGCATTATCGAGAAAAATCTCTCCCTCAGCGCTCGCTGCGCTTTCTCGTGGCCACCTGCGCAAATCTCTAGCTCAGAGGATTTCCCTTCTAGCTCCGGAAAATCCAGTCTATCCGATAACCTAGACTGAGCGTTCTCAGAAGCTTCAACGCTGAGAAGACTGTTGGTCGTCACCGGAGCACTCGTCGAATGGCGCAAAGAAGTCTCCAATTCGCTAACACGAGCCTCAAGCTTCTCTAGATATGTTCTCCTGGAGTAGGATTAGCTTGATATCATCCATCTCCAAGATTCCTACCGATGTTCTCCCTCGCCCTCTCCGTCTGGCCCCCAGGTAAGTACAAGCCAATTGGCGCTTTGTGCACGAAGTGCACCGTAGACTGCCGCCGTCACAGCGTTTCTTATATTTCTGACATTGTTGGCATGCCTAGCTAGGATGTTATGCAGAATTCGCTAGTGGTGTCACGAGCTAGAGTCGTTGATACAAACAGTTAGTATTAGACTAGAAGAAGTCGCTAGAGAATTAATACACAGTGACCGTCGAGCTTCCTATATGTGTCACGGACCGACATTGGTGCCAACCTTGACTCGTCATTCCGGAAGTCAGCAACAATCATACGAGAACTGGCCTGTACAGGGCTTATCCCGGACCAGAGATTCAATCGGCAGTTGGTTCCTAGTGGACCGGCTCGTCGCAATTCGGGCAATGCTCGAATCAAGTCTTCGGGCGTAGCTCGTCACAAGTGGAGCAGGAACTATCTTACATTGGTGATTCTTCTGCATTTTCCCTTGGTGACAAACCGTCTTCTTTCGAGCAGTTCATTTTTGACCGAGCGCTGCAAACAGATAGCAAGATATCAAGAATTCCAATTTGCTCTTCAAGGGCGAAGCAGGGCACACAGATAAAGAACTTAGATACCCCGATCAATGCAGACCAGACTGCATGAGAGAATCTCAAGTATATATGATTAGTTTATTTACAGCCTCCTATTCTAGGAACGAGACAGATAGCCAACACTCAACCTGGAAATATGACTGTCCAAGACTAATCTGGTAGTGAAGACGGCAAGCCAATCAGAACATTTAAACAACCATTCTGGCGCTCATATTCAGAATCCTAAGCATAGAGAAGAGAATTATGTACATGGAGAAATCGATTGTGGGAAGTCTTCGCGAAACGGAGCTTAGCTTGATCCGATAGGCGGTCTGGGATGACAGAATCATTCATCGTGTACACTGGTGTACACGATGAGCTCTGTAATCTGTGTTGGCTCATGATCACAGCACATAGGACTGTGACAGTAGTCATGACGCCTTTTTGGCTTAGTGGTATATTTTCCAATGCCAATATTTATTGTTAATGCATTTCATCCTTTCAGATTACTTCTCTCCTGGTCTAAGAATACCCTTGGACCGCTTGAGGCCGACCAAAGAAGGACTCTTTTGGTCTTATCTGACAGGTATTAATATGAGCAAAGGCAGAGGATTTAGACTATTAGTCGCTATATTTAGAGTCTTGACTGTGATAGCAGGTAACTGCCTAAATCCCATGAGCTAACTCCAAGTTGACCTTACTTTCTTTGGTTAGCGTATCCCCGAAAAAGAATAGCCGACTTAGAGTTAACTAAGAGGACTTACGGACTTATCTGCGACCACCTTTTTTCTTTCTACCCCTTACATTTCGTTACCACAACACATTCCTACAGTATATCCAGATGAACTCCAAGTGCATAGATAGTCGAAAGCGGTTTTAATCTAGTCAAGGACTAGTTATCTAAGCATCCCATTGCTCGAATCTAGCTTTTTCAAGCTGTTAATTCATTCCTTAGCCTCACTACTAGACTATTTCTCCCAAAAGAAGTCTCAAGTGGAAGTAGCATAGGATAAATCCATTACTGACAACCGGCATTACAATACGGTCGCAGATAACTTCGTAAATCTTCTGAGCAAACTTTAAGTCGACCTTACTACATTAGGCTAGTGCATCCAGAATAGTCGACTTAGAGTTACCTCGCGACATTTACCACGTTACATGTGGTCTCGACTACCACGTCACGGTTCGCTAAGGTTAGTGGGGCCGTCAAGGGGCCCTCAACTGGGTCCTTAAGAGTCGCTTGGCCTGAAAGCTGTCCACCAGCTTTAGGCTCAAGAGAAACTGATTCTGGAGTAAAAATAGTACACTTTGGAATGAAATGCAACTGAACTAATGATAATAGCTATTGATTTTATTATAGGTGAATGGTTGGATCTTGCACCCATCCGTACCCTGGACAATGAAGCCCTTGAGACTCGACTAAAGGATAAACCCCTGTTCTGTCCAAAAGATTCGAAGACCCTTAACCTAGCTCCTTGAAAATAGACAAACCGTTAGTGAGCTTTTGCAAGATCTTTGGTTGACTGGCAGAAAGGTGTGATCTGGGAATCATGTCCCCACAATAGGCTGCGGTTTCTAGTTCACTGGGTCCTCTACGTAGCAATATGGGATTCGTCCTGATCAACGCATAAATTAATGGATTGCCGGCTCTCTGATTCCGTCAGGACACTGTGCCCCTTGCTTCCCTCCTTTGGGGTAATTATGCCCCGTAGTTTGTATTGGCGGTTATTTGAATGAGGGTGTCACAGGCTATGGCCTGGATCTTAGTTGTCGGCCATGCCCTCAACCTGGTCCTAAATAAGGTTCCTGCAACATTAATGTACAACGTCAAAATTGCGGCGTCGTAGGAAAAGAGATCCTTCCTCATAACTTCGGGAAAGAGATCCGTCGGCATGCAAGTCCGGGAAGTCGGAAGTCTTGACGTATGATTGGGAAAGCTTGATAAAAGACGGGAGGAAGATATCTGCGCTTCTATCTTTTGTTTCTTTCTCTAGGCTTGTGATACTCGTTTATACAGGACAGCCAGTTGAAAATAATACTGCCTACGCCCGTTACATTACCAAGAACCTTTTAGAAAGAGCATGAGCAGGAATTCCCAGCACTATCTAGTCTTGCTCGCAATGTTCTTACTATTCCAGCTAGTAGGGTAGGTATTAAACATCTTTTTAACTCTGCTTGTAATATTTGTTACTATTGCTGTGGACATCTTAAGTCTTGCATAATCAAAGACTTGATAATATAGATATATACAACAAAGTTTGAGCTTGAACAGGAGCAGCTAGGACTGATAAAAGAATATCTTCTGGCTAGTGAGCTTGCTGTTTTAGAAGAGGAGAGAGCTCCCCTTCAGCTAGAAGTTGATTTTGAGCCTGTCAGTGACAATGAGGAGGATAGTATTGGCAATATATAGACTGAAATACAGGAACGGCCAGGTAAAAGACAATGTATAGGAACTGGCAATGAGGGACAAAGAAAAGAACAGCATGTACAACAGACCTGTAAGCTAGATAATGAGATTGAGTACCCCTTGCCCCAGAATGAGATACTGGCACAGGGAACTAAGAGGGCTCGTAAAGCTCTGAGAGGGTTTGAGGACTATGAAATCATGAAACCATAATTAGCTTGCAGATTAGAAGTCTTCTAATTACAGGATACTATCTTAATATCAAGATTCTTATATTCAAATGGTGGCTCAGATACATCCCTGAATAATAAATTATATTTAAAATATATATAAATTATGCTGTAATAGATTCAGGCATGTTTGTATTATTTGCCTATCTACAGAATATCCAAATCTGCACTGCGGATATCTTTTGCTATCCATATTGTATTGTTGCGGATAGTTGGATATCGGAATACATCCATATCCGCGGATAATGCGGATTTGGATATGCGGATTTGGATATATCGCGGATGTTGCCGCAGTCTAGTATGGCAAATGCCTTCTATCCGGCTAAGGGCATTGCCACGTGATTTGAACTTCAGCTCCTACAACTTGGCGCGTGAGAATTTCTCAGCTGAAGCGGGGTCAGATCTGATTGTCATGGACAAACTTCTGCAACGCTCGAGAAGAGACAGCAACTTCCAATGGCGGACCATTTATTCTCTCCTGATGCCCCTGCAAAGCCTCTCCGAATTAGGTATGACGGCCCACTATACGATGGAGGCGATTGGGATACGTTTCCCACTCGCTGCGGCTGGCTAGACGAAGCTGGAGCAGGTGACTTTCTTGCACGCTACATTCCTTATGTGAAACTACCGGACGAGCTGGGATATCTATTTCAATACCGGTCCAGTATGGAGTGCTGGCTCTACTTTGGCATGCTGCACTATGTCTTCGGTGATCAGCTGGACCAGTCCGAATTCATTCTCCGTGATGAGAAAGAAGGCCAACGGCAGTACATCACGACAAGACATTTGCACAAATATGTTGAGAATGCTGATGACTGGAAGAACAACAACCGCGGAGCGCGAACGGTTGAGATTGTTTACAAAGTTCTCGATGCTCTTCCGGGCTATATTCGCTTCATAGGGGAGGAAATGTGCTTGGCTATTCGTCTGGCTAGCCTTTCTCTCTGGAACGTTGCAATTAAGCGGGATGGCCCCCAGACCAACCCTAGGTTGTTGGGAGCGTGGTCTCTTACCGGCAAAGAGTTGGGTGACCTGTCATTATTCGACGGATGGTGTCCCCTGGATGCAGAGAAGTGTTGCAAAGCTGGTATTTACCTAGATACCCAGGCTTATCTGCTGCAATTGCGTCGTGCCAAGCCCAGCTGGAACAACAGAACACATGAGTCTTGTAAGAAGACACAATGCGTAGCGGACAATATAGATGAGAGCAACTATGTTACTCGCCATGTGCAGGAAGATTGCAGCTGTTCGCACATCCACGCAGACATTGAGCAGTTACGTACAATTCTTCTGGATGGAGGGATCCCTCTTGCGATGATTGCCCCTTGTGGTGAGGACGAGCTTGGAAACGAGCAGTATGAGCTCAAGATCGTGAGGAAACGCACGAACAAACCATATGTAGCCATCTCCCACGTATGGGCTGATGGACTGGGCAACCCTCAGGGTAACTCTCTCCCGCATTGTCAATTGGCGTTTCTCTACAAACAGGCCAGGCGCCTCCTGCGTGACAAAGAATATATTCCCGGCTATGATGAAAAGGTATATGGATCCCTGTACACTGGGGCTGTTCGATTTGCCCATTTCGCAGCCAATGCGGCTCGGCGAGGAGACAATTCTGTGCTGGTGTGGATTGATACATTGTGCATCCCACATCAAAGTGACGCTCGCAATCTGGCGATTCAACGCATCCGCGATGTTTATACCAGTGGTCAGTACTAGCTGTAACAGTTGGTTTTATGTGTAGTGCTAACCTGGCAATCACAGCTTCTAGGAATATGATTCTTGATTCGGAGCTGATGCTGGTCGACTCGCGCTTGTGTAACAAAATGGAAATTTGCCTGAGAGTTCTATACTGTTCAGGCTGGGTTCGCCGGTTATGGACGCTCCAAGAAGGATTGGCCGCACAGGAAAAGCTATTCGTGCTTTTGTCTGACAAGGCAATCAATATTGGTACCATCCCTTACATGCTCTTGAATAAGGTAGACCAAGGAGAGATTTCTATCTTCCAGGAGGGAATCGCTACGATGGCCGCAGTTGCTTGGTACTCGTATTTCCAAGAACCCACGGACTATGCCTCTAAATTCCATCGTTATGTCATCAATCATGGGAATACTGGGGGCCAGGGCAAGGTAATATCTTGGAACTGGTTCAATGTGGCTACACGAGCCTCCAGTAAGGATCGTGATCGTCCGACCGTCCTAGCAGGTCTCCTTAATCTTAATGTCAGCAAGATTCTCGAGGTCAAGGAGGCCGATGAGCGCATGCGGAGGTTATATAGCATGCTGGATATGTTTCCCCAAGGCGTGCTCTTCCTCGAAGAGCCGCGATTCGAAGATTACGGAATGCGATGGGCAATGAAAACATGTCGATTTACGAGCGAATTTAGCTCGCTTTTCAGTGAATCTGGAAGCATCACGCCCCAGGGCCTCCACATCACACTGTATCCTTCCCTGATAGCTCTTTCTTCCGACCTGTTTGATCTCACACTGGCTAAATCAAAACAATCTGAGCCAGACCAGAGACAGATGGACTGGGAGCAGTGGCTTGATGATTCCAAGTTTCATTGTGACTCTGAGCTTGTTCTTGATGCTGATCAGGATCCTGACTTTGAATCAGACCCAAGCAGCCCAGCGACAGAGCCAGAGGACGCCAAAATGTCATTCTTGCACTTGAAAGGGACAGTTCCGATCAATCTCAGCCAAGGCGAAGCGTATGGAATTATCTTAAAGTCGGCCCTTCCTGATCAAATATACACCCAGTGTGCAGTGGTGGCAATCCAGACAAGTGAAGATGGAGTCCATTTTGCGCGATACATTAGCACAGGAGGTATAAATGCTGTCACTTTCGAAAGGGACCTGCATATGGTGGAATTGCCAGAGGATGGTTACCTTTTGGCAGGCACTTGGAGTGATGCGCAAAAATACCAATGGGTTGTTGGTTAATAGCAGTGTCAGTTCTCAATGCAGATATAAGAAACAAGATGTTCTTAGAGCCAAGCTGTTTGCCGTGGTGATCTCCAAATGTGGGAGGAGCTGACAATCTTTGGTATACCACTCTGACACGCACCTTGAGGTAGGGAGATTGTGCTACATCGTCTCGGGGGAACACTGTCCTCTGAGAAATAGCATAGTAAGAAGCCTGATGACTGTCGAGCATACTAGCACTGCTACAAGCACAAACCGAGGATGTAAAACCCGACAGTGGCCCCCTGTCCTCATTTCCAAGACGCGTGGGCATTATGATGGACGCTCTGCGGAAGAATTCAACGACTGGGCTATGGCAGACGCCCAATCTTATCGTAGTATATGTCTAATAATTGGGCTAGCAAGCTCATGATCCAATCGAGAATAGCCTAGATTAAGGTGGGATCCGTTAATTGTCTGTGAGTTAGGTATCTTGTATACCCTGAAGATGTGATAAATCTAATAAGATAGTCAATCTCCCTCCTTCGTTCCTGATGACGACTAGATCTTCTAGATCATTTAGAACTGGTTGCAGAGGGAAGGGTTTGATTTCCTCGAGGAGGTTATCGGGAAGGGGCCGAAATAGATGTATATCCGCATGGGTATGGATCACCCATTGTGATCTGTGATTGATGTATCACCACGCGCATTGACTGGCGTCTGATACAATATACGCCAGTTTCTTTAGGGGTATTAACTCTAATAATCTTTGGAAGCAAATATTACCAAACAGGGGCATGAGGGACTTGAACTCTAAACAAACAGCAACAGTTGGCAAAGTCGGTGACCATAGACTTAAGTGAACTAATGGTATCTTTGCGCACTGGCTGGAAGGAGACAAGTCCGACTTCAAAGGTCAACCCTGCTGACCACGACCCCTTGGCCCAGCGGACTGGTCACAAAGAGGTTTGCTTGCTTTTTCCCATTGTTCTCATCCGGGTCAATTGCTACCAGAACAGCTGTGCTGGCGGTTCGGAGAATATGCCCGTCATCTTGGAAAATCACCTTTTGTGTCCACTTGTTGCGGTCCTTGTCTTTGCTCTTGGACTTGGTGTTTGCCTTGGGCTGGACCAGCACGACCATCACCGGGTCCAGTCCATTCGGGAAGGCGATTGCCTGTGCTAGGCCAGCAAGAACATACCCGCTAGCATCTCTCCCGGTTTTGGCAACGTACGGATCGGCAAAGTAGGACGGATTGTCCAGAGGGCAGGGAAGTTGAATCATCTCGTGAATCTTGAGCTGGGGTTTGTGTTGCTGGTCCACTCCTCCAGGAGAAGCTGGCCGATGGCGGTACGGCAGATCATGATCTCTGACGGGGTCTTGCCGTGACCCAAACCGTTGTTGTTGTGAATACCTTTGTTCGCCACGGTTCCAATCACACCGGCCATGTCATCTACCTCGCCTCCGTGCGTCAGGGTCTGAGCGATGGGATCCGCGATCTTCAGGTGGATCAGGTCGGTCGGGCTGTCTTTCCGTACGCAAGATCCTCAATGAGTCTCATGATTCCATCGCGGTAGAAATGATCGTTGGTGACGTAGATCTCATTTAGCGTTTGGAAATACACGTCGTTTGGGGTTCGGATCAGGGGATGCCAGACGGACCGCAAGTGCGTTGGTTCGGTGGAGCCGATTTTATGATGGAAGATCTCCAGCCGCGAGCGGGCTTGGCGAATTTTAGAAGGGTTCGGGCGAGTGGGGCCGTCATAGTAGGCCGGGTTTGGGCAGATGATTCACTGCCACAATGTAGATGGAGCTTGGATCCTCTGGAGGAGAGTGATATCGATTCCATGGGTGTTGAAGGGTCCCTTGAAATTACGCAACGTCAGGCGTGTAGCAGTCAGAGTCTATACACTGTTTGTTAGCCATAGCGCTTCGGTCAGGGACCAGTTTGCGATTCGAAGGCAGGTGGTAATGTACATTGGCATCAATCACGATAATGGTTCCTTGGCCGATCGACTCTGGTTCGTTCCAGTTGGTCAATCTTTGTGCAATCTGGTCAGCATGTGTCTCTACTATGATTCAGATTGATAGCCGACGCACGGAGGGAACCATGTATTTCTGGTCCTGTCCTCACTTTCCGACGCGCCGAACAGCTGATGCGACGGGGCATGGTAGTGCAAATCTTCTGTGAACAAGGTATCCGGAATGACTTTTGTGTCTTCACCATGAAGATTCTGGAATGACCCAAATAATCGACTGACACCCAAGACTTTGAAACGGAGAGTCAGCGGTCTGAATGGCGCCAGGAGAAATGAAGCCATGACGATGATGACTGGGCCGAGGATTGAGAGCCGGGGGTAATGTTTAGGCATGGAGGACGGTTACAGTCAATTCCAGCAGGCGGGTGTACCAATCACAGATTATTTATATCTCGGGGGAGTGGACTCGAATACATGATTGGCGACAAAAGAACTCCTGCTTATGCTAATCCCGTTCGTTGGTCGGGCCCGAGATGTGATCAGTCGGGCTATTAATCGCTCCGTCGGGTCTTACATCTCCCCCATCAGCCATTCGGGCGACGGGCCCGACCCCCGGGAGATGCCTAAGGCTCACCGCCCATCTCGTGGATCCTCTTTTTTTACTCAGTTTCCAGCGTTGACCTGTCTGGTCTTTCTTGATCTGTCGAGGCATGGATCCCATGCGTTATCGAGGACACGGAGGTTGCGTGTCATTTGATTTGATTTGATTTGATTTTATTATTTAACGTCACTCGGCGGATCACGGGGCCCACGTGATCTGCGGCCTCCCAGGGGGCATCTGGACGTGCTGTCGAAACAGAACCCCCTAAAAAACTAGCTAGATACAGGTTTGAAGCAGCAACTATGGACAATATATGTTGGAAATGAGTGGAAGAAGCATCCAGTGCTACCCTGGCCAGGTCTTCGAGGGCAGATGCCCATTTTGACTACCTATAGATTGGGGGAAGGGGCCGAACCCTTTATCCAGGTAGATGTGTGGACTGTCGTACTATCAAGTGCTCCGGCGGGCCCAGTTTGGGCATATATTCTTGAAGGAGGATGATTCTTGCATAATGCAGCTGAATTCTTTAGCCCTGGCAGCTGTACTTAAGAGCCAGTCTATTATTTTTGACGGGCCATCTCTTATATATCTCCATCTATCTTTCCAGCTTTTCCTGGTATATGGACAGAAGAAGAAATATACTGGGGTCTTTGTCTTGCCACAGGAGCAGCTCTCCAGGTAGTCTGTATAGTTGAAATGCTGGTAGTATGCTATAAAGTCTCCATGGCCTGTACAGGCGGCAACAAGTCGGCCAAGTACCCACCAGGGCAGCTTGTGCTCGCGGGAGCGGCTTTCTTTTGTATGGGGTCTGATATTCAGGGCTTTGTAGGTTTCAGGC